>JAHTLZ010000227.1:94670-104957 GCA_023846285.1 Phrynocephalus versicolor
CTATCTATCTATCTATCTATCTATCTATCTATCTATCTATCTATCTAATTTTTCACCTGCCTTTCTCCTACATCTTAGAGTGTAGGACCTACAACAATGGGCCTCAAGTTATAGGAAGTCCGATTTTAGATGAATATCCGGAAAAATTTCTTAACAGTTAGAGTAGTACAACAATGAACCCATGATCTTAGGAAGTGGTGAGCGCTCCAGTGCCGGAGGCACTGAGGAGAAAATTGAATCACCATCTCTCAGATTTGCTTTGATTTGGAGTCTTATCTGAAGCAAAGGGGTCAGACTTGATGGCCTTATAGGTCCCCCTGAACTCAGCGATTCTAGGATTCTAAAAAAAGTGCACAAGGTAGCATGCATAATTGAAAACACAGGATTTAAAGCTAGAAGCAGCATATTATTCAAATATTAAAGAAGCATTAATAACGTCATATGAAAAATGTTAGGTAACAGTATTACCAAAATGGATTTAAAAGCAGCAAAATGTAAAACATACTCTTTTAAAATGTTCTTAGACAGTAAGCCATTAAGGTGAAGAATGCCTGCAGAGATAGGTGTGTGCCACTTGTGGAGAGACAATAAAGATGGGGCCAGACTGCCTTCCCGTGAAAAGGAGTTCCAGAGCCTGACAGCCGCAAGAGAAAAGGCCCTCTCCACAAGCACACTTGTGAAACTAGTGGGACTGGGAAAAAGACTTCTGCTGATGATTGTAAAACCTTTAATGGTCTTAATTTAGGCTGCCTACACAACTTTAGGATCTGGAGTTGGCAAGTTAGCAATACCTGGCCTCATTATTACAGGATGAGAAGAAAGAACACTTTGGCTAATTACATTCTTCCCCAGCACCTTTGTATGGAACCCGAGCTGGACAAATTTAAGTGAGGTTTGAAAACCTATTTGTTCAGCTTGGAACCATAGAGGTTGATTATGGGAACAGGTTAGCATTAGTGTAAATTTGTTTTATAGTGTTATTCTGCATACTCTACTGAATGATAATTGGTGGACTTAGAGTATAGAGGTGATATGGTGCTAACTTAATGTATCTTTGCAGAGTGATGTAGTGCTAAACATAATTTTTATTGGGGGGAATTGGATGGCTAGCAAGAAAAATCAGAGTTGGGTATTCCCATTGTCCCAAAACATCACACCCCCAGGCTAATTATTCACCACAAACTGCTGGATAGTTCAGTGGCTTAGGCATGTGGTTGCAGAGTCAGAAGTTGTGAGTTCGATTCCCCACTATGCCTCCAGGGAGAAGAACCAGCCTGTGTGGACCTGAGTAAGCTGTGGAACCAGAGGTTGGGTGTTCGATTCCTCACTGCACCTCCTTGACAGCATCTGGACTCAATGATCCCTCGGGTCCCCTTCCAGTTCTGTATTTCTAAGAGCATATTACTATCAGAGTCATGCTCCGCCCCTACACAAATAATCACATAATAAAAATACTGTTTGAAATGATCTCAGCTATGTACAAGTAGATGGTGGGGCGTGGTGGCTCAGTGGACTAAGGCTTCCGAAAACTGTCAGCTGCAAAGTTGGCAGCTCAACGGTTTGAATCCCGGGTGCCCCCAGCTCCTGCCAACCTAGCACTTCAAAAGCATATAAATGAAAGTAGATAAATAGGTACTGCCACAAAAAGCAGGAAGGGAAAGCAGTATTTCCTTGCAGCCATGCCGGCCATGTGGCCTTGGACTTGCACAACACTGGCTCTTCAGCTTGAATACAGAGACGACCACAGCCCCTAGAGTTGAACACGACTAGCACATATGTGCAGAGAAAACCTTTACCATTTTTTTACTATGTACAAGTAGAAGACCCCAGCAGCGGGGGTGAGGGTGGGGAGGACCAGTCTGGTGGGCTTTGCACCATGTAGTCATGGGGAAAAGACTTTGAATTCACCCTTGATAATTTCAGAGAAAATCCGGAAGTATTTGCCAATGTAGAGAGGAAGCAGTGAGAAAGAAGCTCCAGAGGCTACCACCTGCATTGCGTTGGTCTGTGATTCTCTGATTGCTCAGGGTTTTTTGGCTTTACAGCTGCAGAGAAGTTACCACCCCTTTCCTTTGTACCAAATACACTATTAATTGCCACTGTACGGTGAACCCTTTGTCCAGCTGGGTGCCCTCCAAACTTCATCAGCTTTGCAGGGTGATTGGAGGTGGGAACATAAAACCACATCAGATTGGCTTCGTGCACAGCGAGAGGGAGACCAGAAAGTTCCGGACAGGTCTCTGCAGGCATTACTGTGCTTTGATGACATACTATGTAGGCGCTTACTGAACCGTGGTGCTCCTGTAATGTTCCTCTCCCTAGGCCAGCTGGGGATACTCAGCGCTTTAATTTTCATGTGCTCTGCCTCCTGCCTGTGAGAAAGAATGTTGACTTTCTGAGCAGATTAGGCCGCACAGCTGCAATTACGAGCACAGAAGGCAGAAGGTGCTAGAAGTCCCAGATTGTTTCTCCATTTCTGGGCATCAGAACTCTAAAATAACTACACCAAAAATATTCTTTCTTTTTTTTCCTTTTCTTTTTTAGAAGCATTCTTTGGGATACCATACAACATCAGGCTCCCATGCTGTTTGAACACCTAGATGAGAAAGGAAACAAAGGTGGTTACTTCACGTCCCTCTCATTGCTGTTCGCGGCCCCGCTGGTGACCGGTACGAAGGAACGGAACCTCATGTCCTTGTGGGGTTGATGCGAGTTCGCCCCGACCATGCCCTCTGAACTGAGCCGGAACCGGGGTTAGAGATTCCCGTCCAGGAGCTCGGGAATCTCCTCAATCTGCTTCTCGTTCCACTCCCAGGGAATGTGTGGTTCCTCTTACCCCACATCGAGATAATATTTAATGTAATTACATCTTTCTTTGGGTGGAAGGAGGGGGAGACATCGATATTTCGATGTACTGAATGATCAAAATCATCACTCAGCCTGAAAACATGCAGGGTTCGAAGAGAGGTGGCAGCTTGGTACTGCAAAGTGTCCTGTCCATTCACCCTGCCCGTGAGTACAAAGAAACAGGGGCAGAACCGGCATTAGGTCATGCGACAACAACCGATTTCAACCCGGAAGCAAGTTCACCTCAGCATGAGGAAGGACGTGAAGTAACCGTCAAAGAGAGTTTATGGTAGACATTTGGGGGCAGAACACATATTCCAGAACAAGTACCCATTGACTAGGGTAGTCCTGATTTCCCCGTCTGTCCTCCAATGCAATGCTTACCTTTGGTGAGATGCATTAATGTTGTTTGATTGCTCCAAATGCCTATAACACTCATGGCTCAGCTCCTTCTTCTTGTTGTCTGAAAATTACAATCTGCATTGGCTGCTGGACCGCTACATGGCAGTGTGTACACTTAGTCTCTCCAGCTCTGTGGAGTAGCATGAAAACGCAAGATCCAGTCTGTTCCCTCTTGGTCATTTGCAGATATATTCAATCAAAAGTCCATGGTGGCCCATGGTGTGTGATTTCATCCTGAAATTCTTGCCTGAAGGGTTGTCTCCCTTCAAGGGCTATATCAGCCCAAGTGCGCTTCATTCCATTTCTGGATCGATCAGTGATTTTATAATTATTATTATAAAAGGCATGGAACCTTCCATTTAGAGACGAGAGCACCAGACACGCTTTCCTTAAGCCATGTAGGCACAAAATATGTGTTGTGAACAATTATCCTAAAACTTACCATGCTGTTTGCATGCAATTGTGTAATACCCGTCTTTGCATGAATGTGAATTTCAAATTGACCCTTTGGTAAGAAATTTCAGTTTCTATTATTATTTTTGCTGAGAGATAGAAACATGTGAAAACGGCAACATAATAGAGTACAAATCCACATATTTGCTTGAAAAGTAAGAGTCAGATGGTTGGCCTTAAAAATGAACAATGAATGAAGCCCGTTAGCGGTCTAAGTTCAAAGTGGTATAGAGTAGACTCAGAGTCTTCCATTTTATAACATGCAACCTTACATCTGTTCCTGGCATGGTTTGTTTTAAAGAGTTAGTAACACAATAAAGAATAAATAGTCCCCCCCCCCCCATAGCATATTTTTAACCTAGGAAATAAACATATCTGAGACAGACTGGAGCAGTAGTAAGGGGAGCAAATGATCTGTTAACTTATTTATTGGCTTCTGATTCTGCTTTGAGAGTCGCTGGGTCAAAGGCTACTACTGCCCTGTGCCTTCTTACCAGGGGCCATTTTTAATGAATTGATGTATTGATTTACTAAACATTTGTACTGTCCCTCTAAGTCTTCGTTCTAAATCTCAGCCAGAGTTGCTATGTCTTTGAATACAAGGGAAAAGTATAGAAGAATGGTAAGGGGGAATAAATGCATTGATTTAGCAAGAGCTTTAGCAGATGTTTGCATTGGTGGATGCCAGCACTTAGCACTTGCTAATTTCATGCTGCTTTGAGTAGGCAAGGCAGCAGCAGAAGGCAAGTCAAAGGAGTTTTACTGATGGCCCCGACTGAGACAAAAGTTTGACGCGGATTGTCCATTCTATAGATTAGAGATGGGCACGAAATGAATTTTTTATTCGTTTTGTTAATCATTCGTTCCGTTACCTAACAAAACGAATAGCACACTGACCCATCAAAGATCCACAAAATGATCCACTTTGTTCCTTTCGTTTGTTGTTTTCCCATAGAAATGCATTTCTATGGGAAAAGTTTCCCTTGCCATTGGTGTGGGGATACCGCAGGCTTGTTTCTCTCCAGAAGCCAGTGCCGCCGATCAGCTGTAGTGCTGGCTTTGGTGGGGAAAGGACTTAAAAGCCCTTCCTCCACCATTTTCTGAAGGCTCCTGCTGGACAGTCAGTTCCTGGACCCCTTTAAACACAGCCCAGTTGGTACCAGGGGGACCCCCTGGTATGGACTGGGCTAGGTTTAAAGAGGTCCAGCAATTGACAGCCTGCCAGAAGCCTTCAGAAAATGGGTTGGGAGGAGGAAAGTTGCAGCAATTGCGCTGTCCTCCCGACCCGTGTTCTGAGGGCTCCTGCCAAGCTGTCAATTGCTGGACCCCTTTAAACCTGGCTCAGTCCATACCAGGGGGATCCCTTGGTACCGACTGGACTGGGTTTAAAGGGGTCCAGCGATTGACAGCCCAGCAGGACCCATCTGAAAATGCTAGGGAGGGTAGCTCGATCCCTAGAACAGCCCTCCCTAGTAGAGATGGGCACGAATAAAAAAATGGTGTTTCGTTTGTCATTTGTCACTAAGAGGTCTGTTTCGGTTTGTTTCCGTTTTTTGTGAATTTTTTGAAAAAAATTCATTTCCATTTTTTGTTTTTTGTTTGTCGTTTCTACCCACTTTTTGCATGATTTTTAAAGCATTTCTGGGGGCTGCCAGAGCTTTTTATGCCCTCTGTGGCTGCCAGACCTGCCCAGTCTGCAACCTGGGCATGCTATTGGTTGAAGTTGTCCAGTAATTTACATGATCCCATCACATGGCTTGCCTCCATGTTGTTGCTGGAGTGGCGACATCAATTTTGTCATCCTTAAAGGGAAAAGAAAAATACATCACGATGGGAGAAGACAAAAACAAACATGTTAAGGACCCCAACCCCCTGGTAGGTAATAATTTCAAATATTTATCACATTATCGCTGCATTTTCATGGATGTCCAGGCCATTTTAATACCCAAGAAATCAATATTAGGCATCTGGGAGCCATTTTGGGTCGATGTCCCCTAAGTCCCCTTAAAGGAAAAAAATACAGCGATCTGAGAAAAGACATAAATGCATGTTTTAAGGCCCCCAACCCCCCTGTAGGTATTATCAGGCAGTATAAATAATTATCGCTGCATTTTTATGGATGTCCAGGGCATTTTTTTAACATTTAAAACAGCTCAATTTCATTGCACACCACCAGTAACGGAAATGAAATGTACGAACAAAATCTTCGCGGTTCTGTTCGTTTTGTTTCATTTTCATCACAATTTTCGTTTGTTGTTTCGTTACGTAACAGAAACAACGAACAGTAACAGAAACGAAAAAATGTGCGTTTTGTGCCCATCTCTACTCCCTAGCATTTTCACAGGACTCCTGCCAGGCTGTTAGTTGCTGCACTGCTTTAAACCCAACCATCTGGTTCGTGCCCATCTCTACTAGAGATGGGCACAACTTACCGGTATTTTCGTTTTCGTTTTCATTTTTCATTTCCGTTACGTAACAAAACGAAAAACGAAAAACGGCTCAGAACAGAAATGAAAACGGAAACGAAATGACTAATTTTGAGCCAATTTTCGTTTTTCGTTACTGGAAAAACACATAATGGAGCTAAATGGGAAGAAACGAAATTTTTTTCGTTTTCGTTTTTGTTTTTTGTTTTCGTTACGTAACGAAACGAAAATGAAAAAATTTGAAATTAGCTCACAAAAACAGAAACGAGCCGAAACGGACCCCTAGCCGAAAACGAAAACGAAAACAAACAATTTTTCTGAGTCGTGCCCATCTCTAATCTCTACTATAGATGAATAGAAGAATGGTAACAGCAAACTTTGACTCATTCATGTCTGTTTCCAGTGTTGCTCTTTTTCCAGTGTCCTCACTGGCCCTTAGCAATATGAATACCTGATAATGGTATTGTTGCATCAATTCATTTATGGTCTGTTACAATCTGTCTAGAACAGGCATGTCCAATCTTCGGCCCTCCTGATGTTTTGGACCACAACTCCCAGAATGCTAAGCTTAGATTGCCAATGGCAAAGGGCTGTGGGAGTTGGAGTCCAAAACATCTGGAGGGCCAAAGTTTGGACATGCCTGGTATAGAATATCCTACTATCTTAATCAGGAAGGATAGTGATTCAAGCTGAAATTTACTGGTAAGTCAAAGAGAAAAGGGGGAGGTATAACTTTTTTTTACATATTTTGCCTTACATTTTGTACATGATAGCTCCCTGAGTAAGGCATCCAGCTGCAGAGCCAGAGGTCTGGTCCAGGACAACAGCCAGCCTGTGAAACCCTGGACAAACTGTGCAAACCCAGAGCACCTTAAGAAGAAGGGACTGGTAAACACCCTCTGCATACAGTTTGGTGAGGAAAACCTGTGAATTATCACCAGAAAACAGGAACAAATCTGAGCTCAAGTCACTCCTCCATTCCTGGAGGTCTTTAAAAAATGAAATGTCATTTCCCAAATACCCTGCATTTTACAGGGAGCTTCTGCACAGGGGTGGCTATCCACGTCAGCTGGTCATTCATGTGATGAGCATGGCTTCAGAGGGGGTAGTACTACATTTTCAACACAGTTTTCCTTAGCTTAGAGTTGGAACAGCCATTAAGTGTGTTCCGTTTTCTGTAGATGCTGGTGCTGCATTGACCAAAATTCAACAATATAACTCTGCTGGACAAGCAACCCTCGACAACCTCCAACCTGAATCCAAAATTGCTTTTCACAAATGACTTGTAGGCGCTCTGCCCCCTACCCCACACTGTGTGCTTCCTTTTCCCAATTTTCATCAGGAGGGTTGGGTGGCCTTTGTTCTCTCTGAGCCTCTCAGAGCCACTGAGGTCAATCAGTTTCTGCAGAACGTTTGGCACTGTGGTTTTCTGCATCAAAGACAGCCAGGAATAGAGTCCAGTCGCCCCAATACACAGTATGTTGGCTCTGCTCTTTGGAGCTGGCATCACTGCTGCGATGGCATTGATGCTCTCCACTGCCAGAGGACTCAACCTCTTTTTGCTGTTACCCATACGGCCAGAATGTAGCAACCAACTGGACCGAAAACATATCAGGAGGGATGGAGCTTAGTTGAATTGGCTCTACGAGACTAACCTTCCATTATCAAACAGAGTCAGATGTTAGCAATGTGAAGGTCAGCGATCTCATTCAATTCCAGCTCTCGCTTATTGCCTTCTGGACATTATCTCTCCATTGTCCTTTGAGGCACATAAAGCTTGAACACAGACAAGCCATGGGAATTGGCCAAGGGGGTGTTGCTGCCATACGGGTCTGCATTACATGTTCTCCCAATTCAGATTTGGGGGTGCAAAGAGTGGAAGCCATTAAAGCAGAAAGATTACAGCGGTGTTTCTGTGAGTAAAGGGAGATTGGCAGCAAAGAACTGACGTAGCAAGTTAGATGAACTACTTAGACTAGTTAGACCAGGGGTCCTCAAACTTTTTAAACAGGGGGCCAGTTCACTGTCCCTCAAACACTGTTGCGGGCTGGATTGTGGCATCCTCAAGGCTCCATGTGGGGGTGGGTGGGTGGGTGGGTGCTCATCCCAAAATCTGGGCAGGGAGCATCCTTCCCGCTGTCTCCAAATGCCCCAGGAACTAGCTGCCTGTGTAGAGCAGGAGGTAGGGGGAGAAGAGAGCCTGCCAATGCAGCTCTGCAGCAGTTGTCCAAGAAACCCGGGTGGAGGTGGAGGGCTGGTTTGGGTTTTGTCGAAGTCACAGTATTTGAAGGATCTGCAACAGTGGAGGTGGAGGGCACCCTCAGCAAGGCAGCCTATGGCGTTGGGGGCGGGGGGGGATGCTGGACAAGGCTGAGGATGACGCTGCTGGTGGTGGCGGCGTTGCTTGAGCAGCCAGGAGCAACAGCAAGAGTTACAGTGAGGTGGCTGCCAAGCCCCAGCAATGAGGAGGAAGGCTGAGAAGAGGAGGAGGAGGAGGAGAGTGGTGAAAAGCACCCACAAAGCCTTGACATGACGACTAGCCAGAGGGTAGTGGAGGCATATTGCAGGCACCCACATGAGCAGCTCCGCACAGCAGCAGCATGAGAGCCTGGCAGCGAGGGAACAGGTCCCCCTCCCTCCTTCTTTCCCACCTGCCCACCTGCCTGCTTGCCTTCATGCACAAGCCCATGCACCTTCACACCCACAGCGAGGCAGGAGGTGGCTCTCCCATGCCCATGTGACAAGGAGGGAGGCGAGGGGCTGGATGCTGCTGCTGTCCACCCCTGGCTTTCTCCTCCTCTGTTTCCTTCTGTCGTCCCAAATGGAAGAGGGATGCAGCCAGCAGCAGGCTCAGCCCAGCAGCCGACATGGAGCAGGACATGCTGTGAGCCCCAGCCACCCCCACCCCCCCAGCCAATGCCACTGCCACTGCCTCCTCTTCATTGTCCCCTTTACCATCACCCTCAGCAGTCACGGTTGGGACACTGCTGTTGCTGCTGCTGATCTTCTTGCCGGCGTCACCACTGCTGCGGAATGGAGCGGAGGGTTTTCTTCAGTTGCTGTCGTGCCAGGTTCAGGACCCTGGTGGGCTGGATTCGGCCCACAGGCTGGAGTTTGAGGACCCCTGAGCTAGATCATGAGTAGAGATGGGCATGACTCAAAAAAATTGCGTTTCGTTTGTCGTTTGGTCGTTTAGGGGTCCGTTTCGGTTCGTTTCCGTTTTCATGAGGTTTTTTTTGCAAAAAATGTTGTTTTTGTTTTGTTACGTAACGAACCAAAAAAACGAAAACGAAAATGAAAAATTGCTGCTTCTTTACCATTTAGCACAATTCAATGTATTTGCCATAACGAAAACGAAGCGGTCGACAAAATTTTTCGTGTTTGGGTTGTTTCGTTTCATTTTGGAGTCAAAATTCATTTTTTCATTTTGTTGCATAACAAAATGAAAAAACGAAAACGAAAACGAAAAATCACTCATTTCGTGCCCATCTCTAATCATGAGTGTCATCTCAGATTGCTGCCCCCTTATTTCCCGCTCCTAAGCATCTGAGAAAGAGAAGGGCCATGGGAGTCTCACAACCCTGCTTGGACTGGAGGTGCAACAGAAAGCCAATCCTCCCAAAACTGGGCTCTTCACTGTTGCCATGGGTGGCCCAGCTGCCCAACAGCTCTATGAACCAGAGCAGGGGCTGGGTAAGAATTTGGGACCTGGTTTCTCTGTTTGGCATATTAAACAAAGATGGTCCCAGTGATTTTTTTTGCCCATCCCATCCTGATTATCCTGTAGCACAAGGAGAAGATCAAGGAGACTATTGTATTTAAACAGGTCGCAAATTGGGGATAAGTCATCAGGCAAGAGTAATTCACATCTCTACCTGGATAAGTCCCTGATGTTGAGAAAGATTGAAGGCAAAAGGAAAAGGGGATGGCAGAGAATGACATGGTTGGACGGTGTCATCGATGCAACCAACATGGATTTGACCAATCTCTGGGAGGCAGTGGGAAACAGGAGGGCCTGGTGTGCTCTGGTCCATGGGGTCACGAAGAGTCGGACACAACTGAGCGACTGAACAACAACCTGGAGATTTCTGTTATTTCCTGATGGTCAGCCATGCTTAGCTTCGAAATCAGGTATGTGCTGAGAATGTCACTTATATAG
>JAHTLZ010000227.1:108530-120465 GCA_023846285.1 Phrynocephalus versicolor
CACACACACACACACACACACACACACACACACACACACACACACACCAGAGTGGAGAATGACATATCATCTCTAAGATTTTCAAAATTTCTAATGTAGGAGTAAGTAACCCACCTCCAGGTCTTTGGAATGCTTAGCTTCTAAAGTTCTGCATATGACTGTCTTTATTCAGCCTATTTCAGTTTTTTGTTTTTTTCCACCTTAGGTCATCCTGTTCGGCAGGTTCTCAAGTTCCTTCTGCCAAAAATAAATCAAACCAAATCAAGAGGTTTTCCATAATTTTAAGGACTGTTGATGGGATTGCACCGCCACTCTAAGTCCCATTTTAAATAAGGTACAATCCTCTGTGCTGTTTAACACACACACACCAACACACACACACACACACACACAAACACACACACACACACACAAATATGCACACCCCTGTTTTTTAAGTGGTGTGGGCTTTAGGCCTCACCTTGAATTCTGTCTCCAGTTGTGGACACTGCATTTTAAGAAAGATATTGCCAATATATGTGAGCAAATTCAGAGGTTAAAAAAAAGAACAGAGAAAAAGTAACAGACCCTCCTCTTTGCTACAGCTATTACGGAGGCCAGTCAAAACAGATAAATCAAATTCACGAGGAGGGTTTTTTTTTGTTTTTGCTTTTATCTCAATGGAAACTGTCAATTCAGATTCCACCCAATGGGCTTGGACTCCCACCTAATTCTACAATCTGTTTACTTTTGGCTGGGTGTTAGATGGAGCTGTGGAATACGCGGTGCCATGCCGTGGACTACTTTTAATTGGCTCATGAATTAATAATTTACAGTTGTACAGTACTCTGAAGTACCGGGACCTGCTGGAGGGGGGCGGGGGGGATGATGGCGTTGGTAAGCAAAAGACCCAGCTGTTCCCGCAGAGGTTTTGAAATGAATCTGAGTTGCTAACAAATGGACGATTTCTCTCTCCAGGACAATGAGAGGTGGAATCTGGCTAGCAGGTCACCTAGCATGAGGGAACTTCACTCTCTCTCAGCCTCGAGCATTCTGTTTATTTCCCCCCTCCCTTTTAACTCCCAATTTCTGTGCTGAGTTTGCCATGCTGTTCCTAGCACTGGAAAAAAGAATATGTTACTCTTCCTGGGTGAGGGAGGGTTGTGGTCCACACTGCAACTCATTATTTTAAAACACAGGCTTCCAATAAAATAAGAGAAGAATAGAGGAGAGTTCATATTTGCTTGGGGCTCTACTTTCCTTTTAAACCACCCACCACCCGGTGTCTTGTGCTGGAGAGAACAGAGTAGAAAAGGAAGGTGATTATGCCTGAACAAGGGACCTCATTCAAGAGGGATAGCAGCAGAACTAGTTTTGGCAATGGATTTTACACCAAAATAAAAATATAAATCGGGCTGTGCTTTCAGGGCTAAGCGGTAATTTTCTACTGCTGATTAAACCTTATGGAGCAGTGGCTAATCTAGCATTACAGTCTGCTCATCATCTGCCTTCGAACTCAGTGGATTCCGACAGCCAGATCAAGGTTCATTCAGCTTTCCATCTTCCTGAGTTTGGTAAAATGAGTACTCAGGGCCTTTTCACACGACCCCTAAGATCCGCTGGCCACTTAAACTCAGACCAGAGATCTTGGGGGTTTGTTGCTCTTCCTGCGTCCCCACCCCTCCACACTTCCTTGCTCTTGCCTGTGTGAGGGGAAGGAGAAAAAGAGAGAGGAAAAAATGCAGGCTCACCTCCAAAGCTGCCCTGAGCCCCGGATTCCTTCTCTTCTGATTGTTTGTTTTTTTGCCTCCAGCCCCTTCTCTTAAAGGGGCGGGAGGCAAAAAAAACAAAAAACCCAGAAGCAAGAAAAGCCCGCACTCACCAGATTTTCACCCTCTGAGAGCAGGTACAAGAAAAGTGCACTGGGACGGGCTTAGGTGGGCGTGGTCGCACTTAATTTCCTGCAAACTCCGGAGCTGGTGGGGAAACAATTGTAAGCTCCGGAGCTGGCAGCCATTTGCTGCGGAGTTTAGGGGTCGTGTACAAATACCCTCAGTCTGCCAGAGAAGGCAATGTGTGGTCTGCCTAACTGAACTATAAACCAACCCAAGATTGCTTTAAGTATTAGGAGGCAGCATTTAAGCAGCAGAATTTACTTTTGCAAAAATGCAGCCTGCTTCCTCATTGGAGCTCAGCTCCGTGTGGATGCAGACCAAGGTAAGAGATTGGCTGCTTGTGCATTAGAGGCTTCTGAACACCACCTGGGCTCACACAATCCCTAATGCCTACCCCTTAAAATTCAACATTTTATTACAAAATACTAAACACTATTGTATTTTTACCTGACATAATGCCATTGCTGTAAATTCGGGCATTGTATTTGTGCAGGTTAAGGAAAATCAGCAGACACATTCGCTGCCGTGTGACAGGTTGTGTGAGTCGCTGCACAGCAACAAACTAAACCGACTTCTTAACTTGCAGCAATTTGCTGCAGACATCTGCACCACCTTTAAATGTCAGCAGGCATTCTGGTGGTCTTTTTATATGCATTAAATAAAACTGGAAGACATCTATAGATCATTTCACCTTCTCATTTGGCTTCCACATATTGGACTGAGGATAGGAGAGAACAACAGCCCTTAAGAATATCATTAAATGGCATTCAAACAGCTGTGGTTTTGCTTATCCACTGCCTGAAAATATGGAATAAATCCTTCTCCTCCTCAAAATATGTTCTCAAGATTATCAGACTTGGCCACTAGAGGGAACCAGAGATTATGCTGCATATATAGGGTTCACTCTATCAGTGATTTCCAGCATCCGCGTTGGGAGTGGCTTAGAACACGGCAGTCCTACTAAGAATATATCAGGGAATGCGATGGGCACGAAGTGGAAATATATTGCTTTGTGTTTTTTGTTTGTTTGTTTCATTTCAGTCTTCATTTCATTTCGTTAATAATAGGTTTTAAAAAGAATTTTCATTATGAAACAAAACACTTCATAAGGCTATAATTTTTTAAAAAAATTAACAGGGAGCCCACTGCCCTAAATCAAAGACCCTCAAACCTTCCAATCAACTTGCTTTCAAACAAAGAACAGCGGCGTAGCAAGGTTTTGGGGAGCCTGGGGCCAAAGTTGTTTTTTTTTGTCTCCGTCCGGCCCTCCCCAACTCCATCCCATCCACCCAGCAATCCTGCGGTCGGGTGTGGTGTGGGTGTGGGGCAGGCATGGTGTGCATGGGCGTGTGGGCATGTATGTGTGTGTGTGTGTGCACATGCACACATTAGCACATGTGCACCTTATCTCTCCCACGTGTGGCAACAAAGGGCCTTTTTACACGACCCCTAACATCCGCTGGTCCCTTAAATTCGGACCAGAGATCTTGGGGGTCTGTCGCTCTTCCTGCGTTCCCACCTCCTGGCTGCTGGCGGCGTGAGGGGTGGGAGAAAAAAAGGAAGAAAAGATTGGCTTACCTCCGTTCTGCCTCTCGCTTTGCTCCTGGCAACATTCCATTCCTCTCTCTTTTTTTTTCATTCTCTTAAAGTAGCTTTTAAAGGGGCGGGAGCCAAAACAACAACCAACAGAAGTGAGGAGAGCCCTGCACTCACTATCCTTACACCGCATCAAGCAATTTTCACCGGGGAAGAGCAGTTACAAGAAAAGTGCGCTGGGACGCACTTATGGGGGTGTGGTCGCACTTAATTTCCTGTAAGCTCCGGAGCTGGTGGGGAAACATTTCTAAGCTCCGGAGCTGGGAGCCATTTGTGGCGCAGTTTAGGGGTCGTGTAAAAAGGCCCAAAGAGTTGGAGGAGGAGGAGGAGGAGGGCTCCGCAGCCACCGCTCATGCCTGCCTGAAGCCTGACTCAGAGATGGCAGGTGGGGGATGGGGGAGATAGGCGATTTGTTGCCCCCCTAATTGCTGTGCCCGTGGTGCCCCACCCCTGCCCTCCCTAAACCATGCCCCTGGCAAAGAACCCTCTGCAAACAAGCTAGAAACCTAATAGATAGTTGCTTCACAGAGCGATCAGGGAGATAAAGCAAAGTGTTCTGCTTATATACCACCCCATAGTGCTTCAAGCACTCTCTGGGCAGTTTACAATTTAGTTATGAAAGCTACACATTGCCCCCCCTCCACCTGCAAGCTAGGTACTCATTTTACCGAAAGATGGAAGGCTGATCGTCACGGTGAGGGAAGGAATTTTTTTAAAAAATAACCTCCACAGTCCTACTTAAAAAGGAAAGGAAGAAAACAGTTTAAATCAACTTGTAGACACAGCCAGCGAAGGGAACACCTCAGCACCTGGGCTGCCTAGTTTCGGGCAGATTACACTTGGAGATAAACAGCTGAGGTCTATGAAGAAGAAAAAACTATTAAAAAAATAAACCTCATGTTCTCAAGACAGCTGGATCAAGAGGCTAGGATAAATCATTTCATTTCTGAAACAAAAAAATGGAGTTTCATTTCATTTCTTGATGACACACTGTTTGCTGTTTGTTTCATTTTGTAAGGTTTTGAAAACTTACAAAATGGCGAGGATGTCATTTTGTAAGTTCCTCACCATTGCCAAGTTTTCAGTTATTTTTGAATCAGTGTGGTTCTGAAATGGATCACTGCAGCACAACTGCTGTTTAGAACTTGGACTCACCTTCCAAAATGAAATCACCCATTGACTTACCTTGACTTACCTTGTGTGGGGCAATATTCCAAGCAGGAAGTAGCTTCTGATGTGTCATTGTTCCTGACACTGGCCAATCAGAAAAGGAGGCGGGATGATGCATGTATTTGCCAGCTCCTGATTGGCCACTGCCAGGGAGAAGGAATGATGATGCATTGGGGGCTACTTCCTGGTTTGAGTATTGCCCCGCACAAGGTAAACCAAGGGTTGCTTACATTTTGGAGGGTGGGTCCAAGTTCTGAACAGCAGCTGTGATGCTGTGATTCGTTTCTGAACTTGGCCCATTCTGAAATGAAAAGCCCGTGCCTATTTATGAACACTTTTCTTGGCACAGGAGAAAACATCTCCCATCTCAAGGCCAAGGATCCAATGAATAATTTCCCATGGTGGCTTTCAAACTGGGCACAAAAATGTAATTTCCATAAAACCTCATTTCTGTGCAAAGTTCTGGCTTTTCCCTTTGTGAAGCTAAGCCCACACTGGCATATGGTGCACACAGTAACACAGGTTGACTGTCCGCAAAGCCTGATGCAATGTGATTTCTTTTTATTCACTCCTGCACATTGCACAGAAATGAGTAAAAGCGACTCATGAACACTTACAAATTTTCTTGGAGACCAAAGTGGGGAACGGGGAGGGGGATACAGGAGAGAATGTTGAAGGTTTCATGTTTGCTGCACAAGGAGGTAGCAAGCCAGGAATTATATGCTAAAGAATGAACAAGAATGGCAAGCTGTCAAGTGAATTCTCTGGTAGCCCTTTCCAAGGTGTTCTAGTTGTGGAGTTTTTAGAAATGGCTCACTCTGAGGATGCCATGAATATTGTCCAAGCTACTCATGGAAGATAGAAGCAAACTGCCTAGATGCCCTAAGCCCATCCGATCCCTCCTGATTTCGGAAGCTAAGCAGGGTCCGCCCGGGTTAGTATTTGGATGGGATACCACCAGGGAATACCAGGTGCTGTAGGCGCCTGGAGTAGGAACTGGCAAACCACTCCAGTATTCCTGCCAAGAAAACTCCATGGACATGGAGTCATCATGAAGAGTCAATTGTGACTGTAATGACACAGCACACACACACACTCATTGAAGAGAGTGAGAAGAGTCTGGATTGTGTTCTTCCAAGGACATCATCCTACTTCAGGCATGCAACTCCTATGAGGAGCCTCTATACATGATTGAGCCCCCCATTTTTTTGGTGGGGGGGGATACTCAATCCTGAGGAATGATTCCATGTCTAGCAAAAGCTTCTTCTTCAGACACTTGGTATTCCTCTTGGGACTTGAGAGGCAAGGGACCGAACTAATCTGCCCTCCTGGGTTAGACTTTCAGATGATCCTTTTCTGAACACCTGAACAGGCTTCTGTTATTATCACTCATTTGGCAGCCCCAAACTGGACAGACCTAAATTGTAAAGATCTCACCCTCCTCAGGGTTTCTGACTTAGCTCTAGTTTGGTGTTTGACCACCTGTGTAGGCTCACGCTACAATGAGTTTAAGGTGCAATGGGGAAAGTAAAAACAGGGGGTATTATGTGGAGGACATTCTCCACTAAAGTGATGCCTCTAATAACAAATTTAATTCAGACTAGTGGTGGGTGCGCATAGATATGATCACATCACTCCAGTTCTGGCTCGCCTGCATTGGCTGCTCATGGCCCTCCGGATAAGGTTCAAGGTCTTGGTTTTGGTTTACAAAACCCTCCACAGCTTGGGTCCTGAATACCTGTCTGAGCGTATCTCCCAAACGTCAACTGAGGCCCGGTGCACTAGAATGTCGCAGGCACTCTCACTCCAAGTGGCCACACCTAGGGAGGCGCGGAGGTCGCTTACATGCAACCACGGCTTCTCGGTGGTGGGCCCCTCGCTGTGGAACCACCTCCCGAGTAAGTTGCACCTGGCACAGTCCCTGCCTGCCTTCAAAAAAGCTCTTAAAACCATGCTTTATAGGGAGGCATTTGGCAACCTTTAATTTAATTTACTGTTTCTTGTCCCCCCCCCCATGCCGCCCTTTTGACACCTCTTGCTGAGGGTTTTCCCTCAGCATTGTCTTAGTTTTATTTGACTTTTATTGTGTGCTGTATTGCTGTTTTTAATTCTACTGTAAACTGCCTGGAGTTCCCCCAGAAGACGGGCGGTATATAAATAAATAAATAAATAAATAAATAAATAAATAAATAACCCATTAATTCATCCCTGCCTAGAATCTTACACCTGAGAGAACCCAAAGCAAGCAAGCAAACATATAACTGACTGACTGACTGACTGACTAACTAACTAACTAACTAACTACCTAACTAACTAACTAACTACCTAATCTGCTTAATTTATATACCAGTTGTGTGGGGAGCACTTTGTTTGCTTTGGTTTTTGGTCTGCCTTTATTCCCCCTTTTTTGCAGCTCTTATGAATTATTCTTCTATGTATGATGGGGACATTGGCTCTTTAATCCTCTTCCCTTCCTCAGTTTAAAGCATCTCCCTCCCTCCACAACAACACACACACACACACACACTGGCCTTATGAATGAGCGCACAGTAATGGTAGCCATTTGTGTACCCGGAAAACAACAGTGGATGGAAGACTCCGGAGAGACTTGAGTTTTTTAATGAAATCATTAGAACATTGTTCTCAGATCGTTTTCTATTCTCTCCCCCCCCCTTCTTTTATTTCTTTTATTTCTTTTTTTAACAGAAAAACTATTCAGGGAACAGAAAATGTACTGTTTCTTCCATGGGAATTTCTCATCAAGTGGCATTAAAGAAAAGAGAGAAAAGGAAAAGTACTTGTAGTTACAAAAAACAAAAGCAAACAAGGAATGAAATCATAAAGAACTCCAACATGAAGGCAGCCTTTGCAGCCGCACTGATCTGGTTCTATTGCTTCTCTATTAAGAACAAGAACTAAAACTCAAGCCTACCCACCACATCAAATGTCCTAAAATATTTGCTTTTCTAATATTTTTGTTTCCTCTCAGAACTCAGAAATAACAAAATTTCACACACACACACACCCAAAAAATAAAACCCCGCAGAGCCACTGTGTGCATATTAATTGGGATATTGCAAAAGTACTTCCATATAGATTATTTTGGGTGGAGTGAATAGACAGATAAGTTGAGGTTCCATTGAACTTGCTCCCTGCTTGTTACTTTTTGCCATCTTCATGATGGCTGATGAGATTGTGGCATCAGCCGTTAAAAATGAGCAGTTTTTTTTTAAAAGCTCCAGTTTGGAGCTCCATGTAAAGTAGCATCATGTGGTGAGGAGCTGATCTTTAGGTATCTGCACCTGCTTAGGCAGTCAAGTCCCTTACCCAACCTACCCACTCAATCCTGGTGGGCAGAAGGAAGAACAGCACTGCTTCCCTGAACCTTCCTAAACAGTTTGATGCAAGATGGCCATCAAGAGCTTTGATTCGCTCTTATAGTCTTCCTCCCTTGACTTGACTGTTGAGTATGATCTAGACCAGTCATCCCCAACCCTGGGTCCACAGATGCACTTGGATTGCAACTCTCCAAAATCCTCACCAGCACAGCTTCTGTGAGTTTTGGGGCGCTTTTACACGACCCCTAAAATCTGAGGCAAAGGGCTCCCAGATGCAGAGCTTAAAATTGTTTTCCCACCAGTTCTGGACTTTAAAGAAAATTAAGTGCAGCCATGCCCACCTAAGTGCATCCCAGCACATTTTCCAAGTACCTGGTCTCCTGAGGTGAAAAATTTCTGATGCGGATGTAAAGCAGTGAGTGCCGGGCTCTCCTCACCTTGTGTTTGTTTGTTTTTTGCCCCCCCTGCCCCTTTAAGAGATCTTAAGAGACTGGAATGCTTGCTTCCAGGGCTGCAACCCAGCAGACGGAGGTGAGTGTGCATTTTTTTTCCTCCCTTGTTTTCTCCCTCCCCTCACGCAGACGGGGGCAATGGCGTGCGGAGGGGTGGGAACACAGGAAGAGCGACAAACCCCCAAGATCTCTGGTCTGAATTTAAGTGGCCAGCAGATCTTAGGGATCGTGTAAATGCACCCTTAGTCCAATAACATCTGGGGAACCAAAGTTGGGGAACCCTGGTCCAGATACTCAACAGGCAAATCAAGGGAAGAGGTGAAGGCTTCTGGGATTTTTTGTTTTTCTGGCCAAAAACATCTGGGGATCCAAAGTTGAAAACCACTGTTCTAGCGGTACACGTCCTTTTCTTAATTTATCATTGTACAGTGGAAGGGGAGGGGGCATATTATCAAATTACCATAAAATGGTGGGATTATTGTAGCTAGCTGGTCCAGGAGAATGCATTTTTGGTGTGAATCCCCCCCCCATCCCACCCCTGATTCTTGAATATGTGCAGTACTGGGTAAAAGAAATAGCTGTTGCCCTTGCTGAAAAAGGAATAGGACCAGATGGAGGCAGGATTGCCTGTTATGCTTCAGATGTGGACTCACCGGAGGCAGCATCTGGAGTCTGGGTCCCTTTGCTCTCCTGGGTGAACAAGCATGAGACCACACCGGTCTCGTTCCTGGAAGTGGGGGAGGAGGCCTATATATAACAGGGCTCCTCCCACAGGCAGAACTCTTTGGTGTTTGGCGTGCCCCACCAACCCCCCATTTTTTTGATACTGCTAGTGTGAGTCTGATCGGTCACTTTAGGGGGCCAGATTGGAATTTTTGAACCATCCACAGATTGGTTGATGCCACACCTACCAGTAGTTGCTTTTGGGTGGTATCATTTGTGAGGAGGTTGAGTAGGCAGATTCCCAGTATCCAGCACAGCATAAGCATTTCCATGGCATAGAGACAGCTCTCTATACCCATTGTTGCTGCCTGGCACTCTGTGCCTGCTAGGATTCTTGATGGTGTCTCAATGCATCAGGCAATGTCACAACTAAGAATCACAGTGGCGAGTCGCGACTCATCAGTTGTTATCTTGATGGGAATGAATGTGAAGTGATCCATCTTCCAGATGTGCAAAATGGTAGCATTTCACAGTGGCCCATGGCATACATTTCAAAGAGGTGCCTCATACCTGTCTGTGGAGCCAGAGGTTGGGACTTTGATTCCCCAATGCATCTCCCAGGAGAAGATCCAGCCTGTGTCTCCTCGGGTAAGCTCCATAATTCCAGCATGTCACCAGATAAAGAATCATAGAATCATAGGTGGGGCTTGGAGCTCTTTGATGGGGAGAGGATACACAATAAGAGCGGTGGGTGCCAAGTACATAGAATCATAGAATCATAGAATCATAGAGTTGGAAGAGACCTCAAGGGCCATCTAGTCCAACCCCCTGCCATGCAGGAACCCCCATCACAATATTTCCGACAGATGACCATACAGCCTCTGCTTAAAAATCTCCAAAGAAGGAGACTCAACGGTTCTGAGTAGTCTATGCATAGTAAACTCCCCAAAAGTGTCACTGTAAGTAAGCATCAACTTGATGGCATATCATTAGTGATGTTGACACCTGTATGTAACCCCAAAATAACCTCTTTCTGGATGGATAGTAGAACAATCCCAGAGCTATAATTGCACTTAATAATGAACTCAAGGACCACCAGCAGTGAGCACTTGGACAGTATTACCTAGCCTGTTGTGTAGATGCTTGTGTTTTTGGGGGGTGTGGGTGGAGGTGGGGAAGTGTTCGGGGATTTTTATGTGTGTATGTTGAGGGGATTTTTTAATCTGTGTGAGAGTGTTCAGGGATGTGTGCATGTGTGTGTGTGTGTGTGTGTGTGTGTGTGTGTGTTAAATCTGGTCTCGGGTGTCTGAAATTCATTGTATGTATATACTGTGTATATACACACAATGACAATAAATTATTATTATTAAAACAAAGGCCTGATATCTATGTCTTCACAGATATTACTTTCTGGGACCATTTCCTTGACCAAGATCCACCCTTCCACTGCCCTTCTTAGGAAGCCCAGCAGGGAGCTATAGTGTCTGGGAGGAAGGCTCAGCTGGGTAATATACATATCAAGGGAATAAGGAATTTATTCCGTACACTATGGCTCCTTCTGGAAGGGGAAATCATTAAGAGAAGAAAAATATGCCCCATCTTTATGGGAGAGCCAATGAGTTTGCCTTCCTCACGTTTTCAGCCAGTTAGATGTAGGATCCAAACTGTATGTAAATATTATCCAATGAGGTTGTATGCTTTAGGACTCTGTTTATTGTGGTATAAAACTATTTTACACTGTATGTTTGAGGCCTTTCTCTGCCCTTAAGAGAAGACCCTAGCTGATTCCTATTAACTTATCAATAAAATTGGACTTTGGTTCAGCTAGTTGCGCCTCTTCCTGACCTCTTGCCAGAGAAAATATACAAGGGAAATTCAAAAGGTAACAATGTGATATGGAGAAATTCCTGACAGTAATTGGCAACACCATTTCAAGACCTCTTGAGCTGTTGAACAAAGAGAGAAGTGTGAGCTGAACTGTCCACATCTCTCCCAGAGATACCCTCTGAAGCCCGGGTGTTTCAGATGGGGGTCTAACTAGGGTACCTTCCTTTCTTATTAGGATTGTTTATTAAAGGTGATTTAAACAACAACAAGGGCAAGAAGTTACACATCCAATCATCTTATTCCAAGGACTCGCCTATGTCACTTTCCCATGTCCATACCTAAGTGGGTCTGTCTTCCAATTTGTTGGCTATTATAAACAGATTACGCTTTAGTCAAAATAACGGCTGCTTAAAGGATGCAAAGGAAATGACCGTCTGCTTGGCTGCATGCAAGAGTGGAGTCTGGCTAAGAACAGGAGACAAGGCTCTTTTAAATTGCTTTAATGGATGCTGACGGGCTGCGCAGAGAGTCATTACTCCATGCATAGATGAAAATGTAACCAGCGTTGACTCATGGCTCCACTGTTCACCTTCAACCTGCAGTGGCATTGGGCAGCCCCTTTGAGAAACCAGTTTGTGCATTATTTAGATAGATTTCCATGCATGATTGCCTTGACTGATTTCCTAAGTACACCAGTGTTTTCCATGCTAGGTCCATCCCTCATAATGGATTTTTCTTCTTCTTTTCACATGCTTTTGTAGCTTTAATGTCACCTTTAATGTTGCAAGATGGCTCTTCTAATTCCCTGTTCTTAACTTGAATATGTCTTAAATGTTCTGGGCTGTATATTGTCCCTCATTGTTGTAAGCCACCTTGGGTCCTTTTCCTCAGTGAAAGGTGGTGTTAAAATATTCTAAATAAATAAATAAATAAATAAATCATCATCATCATCATCATCATCATCATCATCATCATCATCATCATCATCATCATCATCATCATCATCATCATCATC
>JAHTLZ010000227.1:135835-156085 GCA_023846285.1 Phrynocephalus versicolor
TTCTTTCTTTCTTTCTTTCTTTCTTTCTTTCTTTCTTTCTTTCTTTCAGAAATAGGGAGATCTGGAAGTTGAGTCATGGCAACTGGATTTCTTTTCTTCAGAGATTGAAATGTTTTACTACTCATCCAAGTAGCTTTGAACTCCAATTGCCATGACTCAGGTTCTGGATAACCTCACCTGAATGGCTGAGAATCTTCACAGACAGAAAGATGCTTTCTGAGAGCACTGATGTTAGTATAATCCAGAATAATCCTTCAAATTATGATTCATTGTAGAAAGAGGTTTGCTTTCAAGTACTTTGTATCTCCTGTTTTCATATAATATGTGCTTTCTTAAACTTTTGTTTAAACATTCTTATTGTTACACCCTGTCGTATCTACTCCAATTTAAGACAAACCTATGAATGAGGCACCTCCAAAATGTCCTGTCCTCAACAGCAGTGTTCAGCTCTTCCAAACTCAAGTCTGTGGCTTCTTCTTTTTTTTTGGGGGGGGGGAATCTGTCTTGCATTTGGTCTTCCTCATTTCCTATGAACTTTCCAAGTAACATTTGTCTGATCAAGAGAAGCTTCAAACTAGGATAGCTTCAGTTTCAACATTTTTGCCTCCAGATTTCTTCGTTGTCATCTCAACGAAGTTAAACCAAGACCTATAAAATTTCTAATTATTTCAGTTTCATCATTGACATCATTAAAGTTCAACAGGAGAATTGATGCAGTTAGGCATTTCATTCAGTACATTTTTGTTAAATAGAACTTTTCTAAATTGATTGATTGGTTGGTTGGTTGGTCGGTTGGTTGTGTTGTAATGCAATCTTTTTGCTAAGGAAGGGTCTCAGGGCAGCTCACAACATTGTCAGACAAAAAAGAAGGAATAAAACAAAATACTTTGACCATTCATAAGCTGATAAGCATGGCAATCGTAAAACACACATGTAAAAACTATTTTGACATTACAGAATCATTTTAAAGCCATTAAAAAGGAGACAAAGCATCCAGTATAGGCTATCTAACTGCGTTAGAATTGGAAATTAAAAGGCCTTCTTCATAAATGAAGGAAGGGACTCGAAGGTTGTTTAAAATGCAACAACATTCAAATGTGTGTGAAAGAGAAAAACAGAGATGAATCCATCCTTAATTATTTCTAGTCCTGACTAGAGATGGGCACGAAACGAACAATTTTTTGTTTCCATTTCCATTTTTTGTTTTGTTACATAACAAAACGACAAACAAATTTTGTCTCTAAAATGAAACGAAACGAACAGAAACACCGGAAATTTTGTCGTGCGTTTCGTTTCCGTTACTGCAATATGATTGAATTACTTAAAATCCTAAAAAAATCATAAAAAATTGAAATAAATGGTCACAAAATGGTAACGAAACGAACAAAAATGAAAATGATTTTTTGCAAAAATTCGCGAAAAATGGAAACAAACCAAAACGGACCCTCCAAATGACAAACGAAATGCCATTTTCTTGATTCGTGCCCATCTCTAGTCCTGACATATGTTTTTATTGATGGCTGAGACCTTCAATGGATACAGTGACTGCAGTCCCATTTTTTTGACAAGCTGGTTCTTTATTTTGTTTCTGGATAACTTTAAAACTGTCCTAGCAACTGAAGGCTTCTGTGTTTTATGATAAAATAGATTCAATAATCTACTGAAATTCTCTCCCCCCTCCCAAACTGCTTCAGGGGCTAAAAAAAAGTTTAAAAACCCTGCGTCATCCCTCAAAACATGCCCCCAAAATATTTAAAAAAAACCAAACACATAAAACACATAAACAAACAGTTAAACACATAAAACACAAAAAACACAAAAAGAAAAATGAAACAAAATGAAAAATGAAACTTTTTTCAAAAACAATTTTTTTCAAAAAAATTTCAAAAAATTGTTTCAAATAAAATGGAGAAAAGAAAAATGAAACAAAAACCAAAACTTTTTGTGCCCATCTCTAATGGAGAGCCAATGAAGGAGTGATCCTCCCAATTGACCTGCTCTTAACTGCCTTCCTTGGTTCCTGGAGACACAACCCTATGCCCTCCTTTAGGAAGTCAATCCACCTCACATTTGGACTTCCTCTTTTCCTGCATGTCCACCTCTCCCAGCATCATCATTTTTTTTCCAGAGAAGCCCCCCCCCCCCTCATCAGAATGTGCAGAAGAGAGCGACTAAAATGATTACTGGGCTGGGGGACCTCCCTTATGAGGAAAGGCTAAAACATTTGGGGCTCTTTAGTCTGGAAAAAAGGCGCCTGAGGGAGGATATGATTGAGACGTACAAAATAATGCAGGGCATGAGTAAAGTGGATAGAGGGACACTCTTCTCCCTCTCACAAAATATCAGAACTAGGGGACATACACTCAAATTGAGGGCTGGGAGAGCAAGAACAGACAAAAGAAAATAATTTTTCACTCAGCGCATTGTAAGTCTATGGAACTCCCGGCCACAGGATGTGGTGATGGCATTTGGCCTGGATGCCTTCAGAAGGGGATTCGACAGATTCCTGGAGGAGAAGTCCATCACAGGTTACAAACCATGATGAAGATGTGTCATGATGAAGATGTGTCGTCTGTTCCATGATGAAGATGTGTCGTCTGTTCCCCCGGCCTGTCCTGCTTGCTGATTAATGCCAGGTCGGTGCATAACAAGATCCCTGTCATCCACGACTTGATCGTGGATGAGCGCGCCGACCTGGCATTTCTCACGGAGACCTGGGTGGGGGAGGGGGGAGGGGCTTCCCTCTCTCTCCTTCTCCCCCAGGGCTACTGTGTGCAGCAGTTGGGCAGGCCGGGGGGGCGGGGGGGTGGGGTGGCCATGGTGTACAGGGATTCTTTTCTTGTCAGCAGATCCGCGACGCTGGTGAGTCCAGGCTTAGAGTGTCTCCACCTTGTGGTGGGACAGAGGGACAGGTTTGGGATAGTGCTCGTGTACCGGGCTCCCCGCGACCCTGCCCTATCCCTCCCAGAGCTCTCTGAGTTCATCTCGGCGGCACTATTGAGATCCCCCCGCCTTTTGGTGTTGGGGGATTTTAATGTGCACGCCGAGGTTGGGCTGACCGGAGCAGCTCTGGAGTTCATGGAGTCCATGGCCTCCATGAACCTGTCCCAATTTGCCATCGGTCCCACTCACCAGGGAGGACACACCCTGGACCTGGTTTTTGCCTCCACGTCGACGGGCTTTGATCTGGGGGTCAGGGGCTTGCGTACCCGTCCCGTGTCATGGTCAGATCATTATCTGCTGACCTTTTCCCTGTCTATTGCCACCCCACCCCGCGGGGAGCAGGGCCCTACCATCTGGGCCCGCCCCCGGGGGCTCCTGGACCCGGTGCGGTTTTCGGAGGCCCTGGGGGTTTTGCCAGACGGTCTGGATGACGACCCGGTCGACTCCCTGGTCAATAGGTGGTTTGAGGAGGTGACTGGGGTAGTGGACCGGATCGCCCCCAAGCGCCTGATCCGATGCCGAGCCCGCTCCTCTCCTTGGTTTACCGAGGAGTTGCGGGCAATGAAGCAAGAGCGGAGAAGGCTAGAAAGCAGATGGCGGAATGCTCGGACGGCGTCAAATTGGGCTGCGGTTAAGGTGTTGACCAGTCGCTATTCCCGAGCGATAAGGGCAGCTAGGAGATCATTTGTTGCCCTGAGAATTGGTGAGGCCTCGAATCGCCAGGCGGAATTATTCCGGGTGGTTCGAGACCTCACCAATCCTGGTCCACCTGGGCCTCCTCCTAGTGATTTCACTAGTGAGTCGTTCGCAGCCTATTTTAGATCTAAGATAGAGGCCATCCGTTCCGAGCTGGATGCCGGTTGCCCTGATCTAGTCCCCGCCGTGGCCGGTACTGGGCCGCCTCGGTCGCCCCGGTTTGTTGAGTTTGGGCCTGTTACACCTGAGGATGCCTCCAGGGCCCTGGGACACTGCAGGCCAGCGGCTTCTCCGTTCGACCCTTGCCCGTCCTGGCTGATGAAGATCGCAGGGGGGAGCATGCCAAAATGGGCTTCGCTTATCGCTTCGGCCTCCTTCAGGGACGGGATTTTTCCCGGACTTCTGAAGGAGACGGTGGTGAAGCCCATTATTAAAAGACCTGGCCTGGCTGTGGACAATATGTCCAACTATCGTCCCATAGCCAATGTTCCCTTTTTGGGCAAGGTAGTCGAGCGAGTTGCCGCCCTGCGTCTCCAGTCGTTCCTGGAGGAGAACCATGTCCTGGATCCTTTCCAATCTGGGTTCAGGCCGCGTCATGGGACGGAGACGGCTCTGGTCGCTCTGCACGATGATCTGTTGAGGAGGGCCGACAGGGGTTGCTCTACCCTGCTGGTCCTTCTCGACCTGTCAGCGGCTTTTGATACCGTCGACCACGGTATCCTGCTGGAGCGACTCTTGGAGGTGGGGATCGGAGGTCTGGCCTTTGGCTGGCTCCGCTCCTTCCTTGAGGGCCGCATCCAGCGTGTGAGCTTGGGGGGTGAGCTGTCGGCTCCCTGGACACTCTCTTGTGGGGTGCCTCAGGGGTCGTCCCTCTCCCCAATGCTCTTTAACATCTATATGAAGCCGCTGGCTGAGGTCATCCGGAGTTTTGGAGTCTGCTGTCATCAGTACGCTGATGACACGCAGCTCTATTTCTCCTTTTCCACCTGTGCAGTGGAGGCCGTCCAGACCCTTGATCGCTGCCTGGCTGCAGTTTTGGACTGGACCAGGACTCACAGACTCAGGCTCAACCCGGGAAAGACCGAGGTTATGTTCTTCGGGGGTGACCCGGAAGGGTACTGTGGCCCTCTTCCCAGTCTGGGTGGGTCCGCCCTCCAGCTGGCGCAAAGAGTGAGGAATCTGGGCGTCGTCCTGGATCCGGGTCTGACCCTGGAACCCCAGGTGTCAGCCGTGACCAGGTCGGCCTTTTACCATCTAAGGCTTATCGCCCAGATTCGCCCGTACCTGGACGAGAGCTCCCTGAGGACAGTGGTACAGGCACTGGTCACATCGAGGCTGGATTATTGCAACGCTCTCTACATGGGGCTCCCCTTGAACCTTGTTCGGAGATTGCAACGGGTCCAGAACGCGGCGGCCAGGCTGGTGGTTGGTGCTCATCGGTTTGACCGCATCACCCCCATCCTGGCTCGCCTCCACTGGTTGCCCGTTGCCTCCCGAATAAGGTTCAAGGTGTTGGTTTTGGTTTACAAAACCCTCCATGGCTTGGCCCCTGATTATCTGGCAGAGCGCCTTCACCGACAACTAAATCTAGCCCGACCCACCCGATCATCTCTGGCACTTTCACTCCGGACTGTCCCCCCGAAGGAGGCCCGCAAAGCAAGTACTCGCGGGAGGGCCTTCTCGGTGGTGGGTCCGTCCAGTTGGAATAAACTACCGAGTGAATTGCGACAGGCTCCATCGCTTGCGTCTTTTAAAAGAGGCCTTAAAACCTTACTCTTTAGTGACGCCTTTAATAATGACTAGCGTGTTTTTTTTTTGTTTTTTTTTTTAAACCCGCCTTACCTTTTCTTAATGATTATTCTTGTTCTGATGATACTTTGTTTTGTTTTTAACCTTTTCCTTGTAAACCGCCCTGAGTTCCCGCTCTGGGAAGAAGGAGCGGTATAGAAATTTGAAAATAAATAAATAATAAATAATAATAATAAATAATAAATATCTCCAGGCTTAAAACTGGGGTACTTCAAGGGCAAGATGCTGGGGAGTGGTATCAGCAGACAGATATCTACTCTTGTGCTCTCCCAGACGCATCTGGTGGGGCCACTGTGAGATAAAAGAAGCTGGACTAGAGGGGCCTCTGGCCTGATACAGCATGGCTCTTCTTATGTTCTTATGTTCTTATCATAAAGTAGCTATAGAACCGCCTCGTCTTTGACATAGTTCCCTCCAGAGAGCAATCGGGCTTGTTTGCCTCTCTTGCAGTCCAAGGTCTTGGCAAAGCTCTCCTCTAGCATCATATGCCTAACAACAACAACATTTTAAAACAAAACAAGCAAGCACAGAAACCCAGGAATGGTAAGGCTATTTCTAGCTTAGCTGCCTTATAACCCTCACTTCGTTTCCAAATCGCCGGCCCAAGAGAAGCTTCCCTTGACTCGGAAATTATACAGTGGCTTGACAATAGTTGTACCAGCTGACTCTTTTGGCTGGTTAATGGAACGTTGAAAATATGTTACTAGCAGGACAAAAGCTGTGAGGCCACCTGCAGCTCCCTGTCAAGGCTCTACAAAAGAAATACCGACTGTGCTATAATAGGAAATCAGCTTGCCAAAACATTATGAGAAGCAGGAACTTTCAACTCAGCGCTACTCTACTTAAATTATTATGTGCTTGGATGCCCCCCAGAACACCAGATAGCTAGGCAATTAATGCAAAACCTTGTCATCCTTCTCCACCTCCCTTGTCTTTGTACAGGCCTGTAATGTGCCTTGTTCCGGCGCCAAAATATATTCGGAGTTCTGACAAATCGCCTCAGCATGAAAACAGGAAAGGACAAAAAAAAATGGCAGGAGACAAGACTGTAGCCATGAACAGCATTTGTGACTTTGAAACTGGACTTACGAAGCTGTAGAAAGAGGTGTTTTGCCTTTCTGGAAAAATGGGTGGTCCTAGAGTTTCCATTTCTGCAGAAAATCTGAGCTTTCTTGCTGTAACAATCATAAAACTCTGAGTGGTGCACCTTCAAATGCAGTGGACACTTGTATAACAAACAGTTTGTATAACATAAAATCTGTACAACATATAAAATTCCGGAGAGAGGGGAAATCTGCTTAACAGAATTGTCTATGGGGCGGATCCGTACAACAGAAAAATGGTCACGATTAGGGATTACTCTGTTTTTAATGCATTCCTATGGGAAATTTGTATAAAGGAAAAGTTGCTTAACATAATTTCATTTGGAATGAATTAATTCCTTTATACAAGGTACCACTGTATGTTATAAAAATATTAACCACGTAAAGTCCATTTCATAGAATTAGCTAAGGCTCCATTTGTAGAAATAAAACCCAAGAGAGACAAAGAGACAGAGATCTGAGTATGTTATGACATGTATTGCTGAGTTTCTGGAGGGGGGGGGCAGGAAAATAATTTTCTCAAGAAAAGCCTAAAAGAATTTGGTGATTATTAGGAAGGATTTACCCCTTGAGCAAAATTAAAAATGGTGGATGGGTATTCTTACCAGAAGAGATAAGCACAAATTGCCCGTCTTCGAGGTACTTCAAGGACCACATGCAGGGGAGTGGGATCAGGAGACAGATATCTAGTCTTGTGCACTCCAAGAGACATTTGGTGGGGCCACTGTGAGATACAGGAAGCTGGACTAGATGGGCCTTTGGCCTGATCTAGCATGGCTCTTCTGATGTTCTTATGGTTGGATGCTCACAAACCTATCACAGGTTACAAACCATGACGGAGATGTGTAATATCCATGCTTAAACCTGGGGTACTTCAAGGGCCAGTTGCAGGGGAGTGGTATCAGGAGACAGATCTCTAGTCTTGTGAGCTCTCAAAGGCACCTGGTGGGGCCACTGTGAGATACAGGAAGCTGGACTAGATGGGCCTTTGGCCTGATCCAGCATGGCTCTTCTTATGTTCTTATTGCTAGTTTGTCAGTTCATCATGGTTCGCTTACCACTTCAACAGATTTCAGAGGCATGGTCCCCCCCCCAGCAGAAGCCCATTTGGGGGAACATCCCAATTTTCCTCCACACCCCCTCTCTGAATGGCAACACACCAGGGGAGGGCACAAAGTCAGTCCTTTGCCACTGACAATCTAAGCTTAAAATTATGGGAGTTGTGGTCCAAAATATCAGGAAGGCTGAAGTTTGGACATGCCTTACCTAGGTGGTTCCTGGACTATAACTCATAGAGATCCTAGCCATTAAAGTTAGTGTCAAAGTCTTCTGAGAGTTTCCAGAGAAGCTTCCTTTCATAGAAGAAGCCCAATATGATGCCTCTAAGTAGGCACCTATGGGAGAAATAGTATAGGGAATCCAGAGTGCCCACACAACCCCTGTGGGCGTGATCCACCCACCCTTGCCAAACCACTGAACTAAGGTTCATGCCCATCTCTAGATTAGAGGTATACTCCTGTCATTTCCTCTTGGGCATTTGGCTCATTTTGATACCTGGAGCTTTTTATTCTCAACCTCTGTTTTTCACTTATAACATGTTGGGGGCGGGGGGAGCCTTGGCTGGGGTGTTGTGGAAACTTGGCCAGTTTAGTAACAGTGCTTATATCGGCAGAGTCCATGTATGGGTTTCTCTATAAATTTTTGCTGAAATCCAGAAAAGCCCCACCCACCCACACACACACCGTGCCTAGCGACTTCTATGACTCTCTTCTACTATTCCTCCAAGTTTGGTAAAGAATGGGTTTGAGACCTTTGAGTTATACACCCACATATTGGGGGGGGGGGCTGGGAAAGTTCCCTTATCAACTGGTGTGGAGAAAACCCAGTCTTCACCAAACTCATAGAGATAGCCTCTATACAGATTTGGTGTCTCTAGGTACCTGAGGAAAACTTAAACTTCCCTGTGGGGGGATTTTGGGGGATGCATAACACCATCAACCCAATCTTCACCAAATTTGGAGGTATTGTAGAGGAGAATCAGGGAAAGATTAGTGTCTCTATGTGCCTCGGGGACTGTTTTATAGCCTGACAAATTAACAAATCAAAAATCGCTAAACTCTTCATCAAACTCATTGGTTCATATCAGTTGGGGTATCAATTCATATTAATACGAATTGGCGAATTAGCCATTTTTAATGAATTTTGTAATCCATTTTTAATTTGTGCCCACCTCTGCTTTGTGCATATGTCCACAGTGACTTGTCTATTTCTGTCTCTCTACAGCTTCTTTGTGTCAATAATAAATAAGGAGGAGAAGAATTCTTGTAAAATTCTTCCTTCTCTCAAATTTAGGCTGTCTAATGTGGAATTTTCAACCTTCCTGATATTCCATACCATTAGATGACAGAAAGGCCCTGGTCTCACTACCATTATCTGCACATCTTAATATGATGCATACTATTTTTTTCAGGTGGACAGGTTAGCACCCCGACAACAGGGGAGTATTTTACTTCTCTACGTCTGTCCCAACTTGTTTACTGCACGTCTTTTCCCTGTTTTTTCCCTTATGGTGAATACCTGTGTTGCAGCCAGGTAGCATTTTTTCTTCTTAAAATTGTTTGTAATTGCAGGTGGAAAGCCAGTAAAAATTGTGCTGGCATTTTGGTATGCCACCAATTCAGTAGCATAAACAATTACCAAGGTAGAACTACAGGAAGTGGCACAAAACGGGGTATGAATCTAATTGGTGTGAATTTTCTGGTGTCACACCTCGTTTGAGGCATTAAAAAAGTGTGCATCAATAACAGAAGTATTTTAACACAACCCCTAGCAGTGGGACAAAATGCTGTGGTTAAAGTGCGCTTCCAGGGGCATGGCTGGCCGGGGTACCAAAATACTACTCTTTGGAGGGGAGGCATGCCCTAAGCACATCTGATCTCGCCTGATTTAAGAAGCTAAGCAGGGTCAGACCTGGTTAGTACTTGGATGGGAGACCACCAGGGAATACCAGGTGCTGTAGGCACTTGGAGTAGGAACTGGCAAGCCACTCCAGTATTCCTGCCAAGAAAACTCCATGGACATGGGGTCACGAAGAGTCAGTCATGATTGTAACGACACAACACACACTCACGATCTTTTGCTGCACAGTCTTTTGCAGCAAAAAGAGCAGCAAAATCGTTGTGAGACTGGGGCCCAACCCAAGGAGGTCTGCATAATTTCACATCCATTTCCCCTTTTTCCTTTGAGAAGCAAAGCACATAGACAAAACAATCAGAGAACAATTGGTTGACTAAAAAGAAAGAGACACATAAACAACCTCTTTGATGAGTCTAATCCTTAACTGTCCATACAGTGAAACAACTGTCACTGTCATTTTGAGCAGTTGCCTTTTTTTGAACGTTCAAGGGTTGTTTGCACAGATTTCCTTAATTTCTTGAAATATTGTTCCTTCTTTTGCTGAGCATATCATGAAAGATGTCATTGTCTTGCTAAGCAAGAAGCACAGTTTTGCTGTTCCTTATTGTCAACAAATGAAGATTTATGTCTCTAGTGGGCATCCTAGGCTAATTAAACCCAAGGAGGCAGTGGATATGGTTGCACTTACCACGCCATGCTTCACATCAAGGCAAAACTACAAACTAAGCAGTCCCGTTGAGATTTGTGAGAAACATATTGATAAAAAAATGCAACAGGATGGATTTGTCCACGACATTTCTGGGACACAACAACAGATGAATGCTAAATCCACCAATCTTTAGGATTAGGACCTTAAAAACCCTACTTTCCTTTCAAAATATCAAAATTCATCCCCTGTAGAATATTAGAATCTACTGAAGTCAACTTTTATTGTGTTTCCTGTGTCTTGAAAATAAGCCAGTAATAAAGTCTCAGGAGACACAGGAAGCAGACATATAATTTGGGAGCTTAACTTTTAAGTGTCTCCTGAATTTTTCCCTCCCTCTGTGTTTTTGGTGGCAAGACTTCTAGCCTATAATGGAGACAATATATTAACATTGCAGACAATCCTTCCCTGTACAGTAAATTATAGAGCAATCTACGGTGAGATCTGTGATAGTAGACTTCTTAATAAATGTTTTAAATACATGAATTTAGGACCCAGCAAATGTGCTGCCTGTGCAGGTTATGGAAGGGGTGGGGGAAGTCAATTAAAAAGAAAATGCACAGCCACCATCACCACTTAAATGGCTGCACAGACACTTTCTCCCTCCAAAATCCATCCAATTTCTCCTTCTGCATCTTCCCTCTCTTGGCCGCAATTGTGAGCTTAATTTCCTGTCCCTTTTAGCTCAGTGGTAAACTCCAGTGGTACAACGTGGGGTGTGTATGAAGGGGGTTGACGCTCCCTCGGTGCCATGTTTTATGGGGTGCAGTCCACCCGCCATGCTTCCCTCCTTCTTGCCCTGCCTGCCTGCTTCCTCTCATCCCTTCCTTGCTGGTTCAGCCATGGCTTAGGAGCCCATCACTGAAGGGCACCGCTTGGGGGCATTGGGGAAGCAGGGGGCCTGGGCCTTCAGCCCTGGTGCCTTTCCAGAGCACTGCCTTCAATGGCAATAAGATTTGAGAAGTCCTGGAGAACAGGGGAAGTCTCCATTGTTTGGAGGAGGGCTAACGTTGTCCCCATCTTCAAAAGCGGAAAAAAAGAGGACCCAAATAATTACCGCCCCGTCAGCTTGACTTCAGTTCCTGGAAACATCCTGGAGCAGATTATTAAACAGGCAGTATGTCATTATTTAACAAACAATGCTATCATTACAAGAAGTCAACACGGGTTTCGTAAGAACAAGTCATGCCAGGCTAATTTGATATCTTTCTTTGATAAAATTACAGACCTGGTGGAACAGGGGAATGCTGTGGATATTGCTTATCTGGACTTTAGTAAGGCCTTTGATAAGGTTCCTCATGGTATTGTTGCTAAGAAGTGAGTAGAAAGTGGGATAGATAGTGCAACTGTTAGGTGGTTTTGTAATTGGTTGACTGATCACACCCAAAGGGTGGTCATAAATGGCCTCTCTTCAGCTTGGAGAGACATGACCAGTGGGGTGCCCCAGGGTTTTGTTCTGGGTCCAGTGGTGTTCAATATCTTTATTAATGACTTGGAGGAAGGAATAGAGAGTATGCTCATTAAATTTGCAGATGATACCAAATTGGGAGGGGTTGCTAATTCCCTAGAGGATAGGATGAAAATCCAAAAGGACCTTGACAGATTAGAGTGTTGGGCCAAAGCTAATGGAATGGATTTCAACAGAGGGAAATGTAGGGTGCTGCATCTAGGTAAAAAGAATGAATTGCACAGATATAGGATGGGAGATACCTGTCTGGAAAATAGCACCTGCGAAAGGGATCTGGGAGTCTTGGTGGACCACAAATTGAACATGAGTCAGCAGTGTGATGTGGCGGCCAGGAAAGCCAATGCGATTCCTGGTTGCATCAACAGAAGCATAGTGTCTAGATCAAGGGAAGCGATAGTACCACTCTATTCTGCTCTGGTCAGACCCCACCTGGAGTACTGTGTACAGACCCCACCTGGAGTACTGTGTACACATTTTTCATTATTATTTTAGGGTGCTGACCAGGCCACCCCTGGGGTCTGGTCGGCGCTCCTTATTTTAATTTTATTTATTTATTTTTTCAAGAGCCCACCGCACAGCCCCTGGGGCCAGGTGGGCACTACTTTATTTTATTTTATTTTAATTTTTATTATTTGTTTACTTCCAGGTTCTGACCATGCTACAGCTGTAGCGTGGGCCGGCTTTTCGTTCCCCAAGCACTGACAGTGCGACCCCTCGTGACCCGTCCATGCTGGGGGTTTTATTTTTATTTCTATTTTTTATTTTATGTTATGTTATTATTTTTATTTGAGGGTGCCGACCAGGCCACCGCTAGGGCCTGGTTGGCACTCCTTTTTTAATTTTAATTTAATTTAATTTAATTTAATTTAATTTAATTTAATTTTTACTTCTTGGTTCCAGCTGAGATACAGGTGTAGTGCAGGCTGGCTTTTTTTCCCCAAGCACTGACTGCACGGCCCCGGGGCCCAGTTGGTGCTCATTTATTTTATTCTATTCTATTTTATTTTATTTTATTTTATTTACTTCCAACCACATGGCCCATGCTACTGATTTTTTTCGGTTCAGTTTGGTTCATTCGTTCTAAATTCATTCTGGGGTTCAATATTCATTTTGTTAGGCAACGAAATGAATAACAAATAATGAAACAAACTAAAAGTTCATTTCATGCCCATCACTAATATTGAGGGTTGAGAGAGTGAGAAGAGACAGACAAAAACATTTCTTTACCCAGCATGTTAGTCTGTGGACTTCTCTGACCTAGGATGTGGCGATGGCCTCTGGCCTGGATATCTTTGAATGGGGATAGGACCTAGTTCTCAAGGAAGGCTCCATCACCCTTTACAAGCCATGATGGAGATACATGCTATCTCCAGGCTTAAAAGGAGGGTACCTCCAAGTGCCACATGCAGGAGCATGGTATCAGGAGACAGGCATCTAGTTTTCTCATATGATCCCAGAGGCATCTGGTGGGCCACCATGAGATATAAGAAGCTGGACCAGATGGGTCCTTGGCTTCATCCAGCAGGGCTCTTATGCTCTCACTGTATCTTCTTATGATAATAATTATAACAATTATAATAATTATGCCCAATTGCCAGTGAATTTAGGACATTAAGAAATTCCCTTGGCTGTTCTTTGCCACCAAAAAGCTTCCTCAGGATAAAATGGATCCCAAGGCACCCCAAGAACTTGGAGGATGCCTGGATAGGAAGCTTTGAATTCCTCCTCAAAGATTTACAGCCTCATCACAGTTGCAAGTGTGGTGCAACAGGATTCTGACTTTGCTTCTATATTTAAAAACTATAAAATTTTAAAAATTCAAAATTCAATATTTACTCTCTCCCAAGATGGGGCTCAAGGTGGCTCACCATTTGATTTAGAAACACATCACAGTGAGACAAATTTCTGGCCAATAAATGTCTGCATACCAAATGGAAAGCTATCCCAGTCTTATTTCATTGATCATATTTAATTGCAAATAGAGGCCAGAAGTGCAAAGGCTACCAACTTCACTGTGAAACTACTGCTTCCCATGTCTGATATATTTGCCATCCTGGATGGTGAAGGATTACTTCAGAAGCGACCATTCCTTTCTGTAATTCTCCCTCCTCCCTATGGTTCATGAGAAAATGCCAAGTGCGGAATGCTAAATTGCTTCAACAACCACGTGACCGGGGGAGGGCAGAAGGCAATTCAAAACAAAAAGTGATTGCTGTTTGAAGTGCGGTAGCAGCCTTTGAAGGGCTGTCTCTTGTTATTCTGACAAAGTTCTTCACAAAACAAGGCTTCCCCTTCTTTCCCTTTTTGTCCCAGCCTTGGTACAATTGTTCTTCTCTGGAGCAACATGGCTGTCTTCTGCTTAGACAGGCCGATCCTTTTGTTAATAGCCCAAATTGCTAATTTATCCATGCTTTGTGTTGGCAACTGTTGCCATCAATGTGTTTTAATCCTGGTATGATGTGGAAAAACACATTCGTCTTTGAAGAATATGAAAATTACCTAGGGAACCTTTGTCTTCAAGGACATGTTACTTAAAAAAGAAAAAAAAGAAGGAAGGAAAGGAACAGAAAGGAAACCAAATCAAACACACACTAACTGTTTCTCTCTCTCAAACACACACACACACACACACACACACACACACACACACATGGCACAAAAGCAGGTCACCAACTGCCTTCACAATACTGCGTGGCTGTTATTCACCACCAAATCACTGTTTATTTTCAAGATATCTCCCATAGATAGGCATCAGCAATCTGATTAGAGTTATCTTTTGTTCGTTCAGCTAACCCCCGAATTGAATTTTGGTCCTCAAATGAAAAACAGCAGCGACTAATCCGGCAAGCCACCCACCGCCTTGGAGATTGTTAAGCATCAATGGGATTAAGTTTGAGGAGCATAAAAAGGAAGATTTATTCTTTGGTCCTCACACAGACGAGAGGATGTTAAACTATATTTCAAACAAACACTCTTGCACAGAATTATTTTCCCTTCTTATCCTGGTCACCTTGCCTCAACAACACTACTAATTCCGCCTATTCAGCATTGTGCAACAGATTCTCTCCCCCCCACCACCACCACCCCATGCTTCATGGGGCAATACCTAGACCTAAACGGAGAAAACAGTAGCCTACCGATTTTACTTTTGGTTTTCATAGACTGGTACCATTGGAGTTCAGATGCACAAAAACATCTCTCTTGCCAATTAAAAGTAAAACCAAAACCTTTGGCTGTAACCCACACACTCTGCATATTTTATTTATTTATTTATTTATTTATTTATTTATTTATTTATTTATTTATTTTTACAGCTTACATGCCACCCACTGCCCAAAAAGTCTCTGGGTGGCTTACAATCAAAAGAATTAAAACAGTTTAAATACTAAAATGTCAATAAACAATTAAAAACAATAATAAAAACATTACACTCAACATTGATGTCAGTTCCAGGCAGATCTCACTCGGGAGGGCATTCCACAGCCTGGAGGTAGTTGCCGAGAAGGCCCTATGTCTACAAGCCATCCCTCTCACCTCCTTGAGGGAATGGCTCTTTCTAAAGGTCCCCCTGGCTCGATCTTAATTGCCAGGTAAGTTGATATGGAAGGAGGCAGTCCTTGAGGCATCTAGGTCCTGCCCTAAGCCATGTTGGGCTTTATATATCAAAATATACACTTTGAATTGTTCACGGGCAACAACTGGTAATCAATGTAGGTGACGTAGAATCGGCGTGATGTGATCCCTGGTGGCCCCACCGCTTCCCAGCCTCGCCGCATGAATCTGAACCAGTTGCAATCGCTGAACCGTCTTCCAATATTGCCAGTTCTGACTGGCAGCCAAGGTGGTTTAGAGGATTGTAGCCAAGATAATTTATTTATTCATTTGCAGTATTTTTACCCTGCTCCTTTTCTCCTTGAAAAGGACCCAAGGTGGCTTACGATACTGAAATACAATCTTTAAAGTTGAAAACAATGAGCAGATAACAGTGGCCTACATCATTAAAAGACAACACTTCCAGTTAAGAATAATGCATAGAAAGAGGCAGCTAACATCATTAAAAAGCAATGTTAAAGCTAAGAACAATAAGTATACAACTATTAACAAGGGGGAAAATACCACTTTGGGAAATAGAAAACAAACCCACAATAATGAAGCCTAAGAGGGGTCTCCTTCCCATTCTGTTCCCCTTAAAACATTATAAGTATTCAGTAGAGATGGGCACAAAATGAAAATATAGCATTTTGTTTTGTTTCATTTCATTTCCTTAGTAGTTTCACACAAGTGGTACTAAAAACCCTTTCAAAGCAGTAATGCATATCAATATCTTAAAATCACACAGAAGAAGTGAGTCATTGAGGGAAGGCTTGCCTGAAGAGAAAGGTCTTTGCCTGCTGGCAGAAGGACAGCAAAGATGGGGCCAGTCAGACCTCTTGTGGGAGGGAGTTCCAGAGTCTGAGAGAAGCCCTCTCCCGTGTTCCCACCAAACACACCTATGAAGTTGATGGGACTGAAAGGTTTCTCCTGGTGATCTTAACACCTGACCTGCCTCCATTGGGTGCCGATCCATTTCTGGATATAATTCAAAGTCCTGGTTCTACCTTGTAAAGCCCTAAATAGCTTGGGCCTAAGCTGTCTCCAGGACTATGCCACCTTTCATGAGCATGCTGGAGTGTTGAGATCATCAGAAGAGGCTTTCCTTTATTCCCACACCCATGATTGGTGGGTATAAGGGAGAGGATATTCTCTGTTGCTACTCCCAGACTGTGGAACACCCTCCCACAAGAGGCTAGGATGGCCCCAAACTTTCATCTACTTTTGCAAGCATGCAAAGGCCTCTTCCTTTAAGCAAGATTTCCCTTAGCAACTGTTTTAAAAGAGTTTTTAATGGATAGTTGCATCTTATACATTGAATATTTATTGTCCACCCGGACCGAAATAATGAAGCGACACAGTGTTTTTGGGGTTTAACAAGGGCCACAATTTATTGTTAAGAGTAGATAACTCTCAACTTTATTGGAACTGAAACTAACAGAGGGCCTGTGCCATAGTGCAAGTGTTATTTGTAGATGTTATGCATTCTAGGTCCCTCCCCATTGTCAGAGATTCCTGCGGCATGTGTTACGAATCCAAGGATGGGATGCCTTACAGATATTTGGGTATCCTTTTTCCTCTGAGTCTAGTTAACCATTGGTAGCCCTATTTATGTGATTGGGCTAGATATTTAGTTGGACCTATAGCTAATTCCTATCCTAGATTATTATCTGAGGGCTGCCGAGCACCTTGAAGATGCCATGTGAAGGAGGGACCTGGTTAAATTAATACAGTGATCCCCCACCTATCACTGGGGTTAGGGACCTCACCTGACCCGTGAGAATTGAAAACCCACGATATGCGGATGCAGGTCGAGTCAGGCCTGGGGGAGCCTAGCTGGGGGCTCTTGTACTTTCCAGTAAACTGGAAATCATTTCTGAGGCCTCTGAGAGGCCTAGAAAGGCTCTCAGAGGCCTCAGTAATGATTTTCAGTGATCCAGAAGTCACTTCCGGTTCGCAGGCAGGCCCTTTTGGGGCCTCCAGAAGGCCCAGGAAGGCTCTCGCATGCCTGTTCGGGGCAGCGCCAATCCTGAGGTAAGTATGGAAGGCTTGAAACAGGACTTCTCCCCTTACCCTAGGGGGCCTTTTTTCATATACTGCAGTCCTGCGATATAGCGGGACCGCAAATATGAACCGCGAAAGGGCGGGGGACCACTGTATACAGTTTGCGCTACCCGTCATTGTGACCGGTTTATAGAGGTTTTAATAATTCCCACCATCAGTTATGGATGATGGGATGGGCGAAAATGCACTGCCACTCTTGGCCAATTTGAGTCTCACTCAAAAATTCCCATCCAGCCCCGTAGCGACCAGCAAAGCATCACCATCCGTGGTATAGGGCGGGAGGGCGGGGAATCCGGCGACTGCACAGGCTGATAGTGGGGATCGCACCAGGACCTTAATTAGGTGTGCTCCCTTTGTGCAGCCTATGCAAACAGCGCTCCATTGGGCACCTCATTCGGAAGGATGGCCAGAGACGCCCTGCCTCCAAAGAATTAGGCATGGGGCGGCCATTATTGTCACTTATGGGTATTTGTTTGTTTTTACTCTTCTGTGTTTCTTGTTTGTTTTTGAGATTGTGCTCATGGGTCCTGTTAGTATTGCAACCTCATGGTTGGAAGCTTAAATGCTGCCTTTTAAGCATTGTAAACAACCTTGGGTTTAAAATATTTTAAATGAATAATAATAAGGCAGGGAATTGACAGTTGAGGAAAACCTAAGAGGGGTATCCTTCTCATACTGTTCCCATTAAAACATTATAAGTATTTAGTAGAGATGGGCACAAAATGAAAATATAGCATTTTGTTTTGTTTCATTTCATTTCCTTAGTTTCATTTTATTTTTTAGTAACAATTTTTAAAGTAATTTTGTTACAAAGCAAAACAAAACGAAATGAAACACTATGTTCCCTTGGGTCCTATAGGCACCAAAATAGCAGGGAAGCTTCCTCAAGATCTTCCCTGTTAGATCCCAAAATTTGGAGAGGGTTGGGGGTCAGGGGGCTGAGTTATTAAGTTGCAAATGGGGTGCCCCTAGGGATTTGCAAGCCAAGCCACAATCACTCATGGGGGGGGGGGGCTATTGCAATTTCCCAATTCAATCTAGAATGGTTTTTTCCTAGGGGTTCCCTCTTTGGAGCTTAATAACAGCCCCCTGACCCCCAAACCTTTCCAAATTTCAGGGGCTTACCTAGAATCACTCCTCTGCCATTTCATCTAGGACAAATCATTTCACCCACGAGGGGGAAAATGGCCTTTCATCATGAAACAAAATTTGTTCTACCATTTATTTAGGTAACGAAGTAATTTGCTACCTAACGAGATGACAAAACAGCATTTCATGTTTTGTTTCATGCCCATATCTACTATATACAACCTTAGAGTGTAGCTCCTGAGAAAAGCTCCTTTCTTGGACTGGAAACATAGAATCGTGAATGTGGAAGGGGTCTATAAGGCCACAAAGGACTACAAATCTTAGAATCATAGATCATAGAATTGGAAGAGACCTCAAGGGCCATCTAGTCCAACCCCCTGCCATGCAGGAACTCCCATCACAGTGCCCCCAAAGATGGCCATCCAGCCTCTGCTTAAAAACCTCCAAAGAAGGAGACTCCGCCACCCTCCTTTGTGGCAGCATATTTCATTGCCAAACAGCTGTAACTGTCACAAAATTCTTCCTAAGGTTTAAATTGAATCTCTTTTCCTGAAGTTTGAGACCATTGCCTTGCATCCTATTCTCTGAAGCCATGGAAAATAAACCAGTCCCTTCTTCAATGTGACATCCTTTCAAATATTTAGACATAGCTATCATATCCCCTCTCAGCCTTCTTTTTATAAGGCTAAACATTCCCAGCTCCCTAAGCCACTCCTCATAAGACATTTCCTCCAGACCCAAAATCATCCTGGTCACCCTCCTCTGGACCCATTCAAGATTGTCAGCATCCTTTTTAAATTGAGGTGCACTTAATATGATCAAAGGATATCTGCCAAGTAGTTGTCCAAATTTCGCTCGGATGCCTCCAACATTGGAGCACATGACACCCCCCCCCCCCGAGGCCATGGATTCCATCATTGCACAGGGAAATGCTTGAGGAAGCTCCCCTGCCATTTCCTCTAGGATGAATGGTTTCATTCCTAGAGGGGGGAAATGGCATTTTGGTTCGTTTCATAACAAAATGCATTCTACCATTTCATTATGTAATGAAGTAATTCATTACGTAATGAAAAGATGAGTGTTTTATTTTTCGTTTTGTGCCCATCTCTATTATTCAGCCTATTCTGGCTGAAGTCAAGAGTCCTGCCTTGCTCTCTGCTTATTAACAAATTCCTACCAAGCACAGGACGCGCAGAAACAAGGAAGCCCATAAATAACCCTTTGATTGGCTTGGCAGTTTTGTATGTCAGTGAATCGTTCTCTCTTCACACACACCCTCTCTGTTCCAGGCTGGCGAATGTGGCACATCATTAGTATGTGTACTAAACAAAACTACTCCATTTCCCACCTACCTACATGCTTCATGCCCACACCCATGCCCACACCTGCCAATGTGCACTCATTGAGGGAGGAGAGAGAGAGAGAGAGAGAGAGAGAGAGAGAGAAGGAAGCAACAAAAGTATTCAACAAGGCGCTGGCTCGCCCGGAGCAGGGGCCAGATGCTGTGATTTCCAGTTTCCTTCCATCAAAGCTGTGAGCTTTTCGAAATTAAAATCTATGGCAATAATGAAACGTATTAAAATGCATGCAAAGTCTTGAGGGCTTATAATATGCTAAAAACTGGCAATGCATGTTTACATCCATATATCAACTTGGATGGGCTGAAAAGATTTAAAGTCTAAAATATGCAAATATGTGTCATATTGTCACACTTGGTCTCCCTAATGGAACTCCCTTTCATCTTGGCTCCCCTTAATTTCATGAATATTGCATGCCCCTCACACCTTTTTACTCCTGCTGTTGCCAGGCTGAGAAGATTATGAAAATATGTTAATAGTAACTTCCATCAAATAAAAGTTGCCCCT
>JAHTLZ010000227.1:158585-169577 GCA_023846285.1 Phrynocephalus versicolor
GGCAGGCGGCAGCAGCAGCTGTTTATGTCGGCTGCATTTTAAGCTTGGTTTTTTGCTGCCTTGTTTTCATGTTTGGTTTTAATTTTTGCTTTGGGCTCGCCTAGGCTATGGAGGGGGATTTAAGGGGCTCTTCTGAAGATCCTATGGTCACCTTTGCTTCTCTATATCAGTGGACGAATTACAGGACTACAGGACGGGTATGAGCGTTCCCTCCCCTCCCCCACCAGGCATGTCCGCCGGAGTTCCATCTCACCGGCTCCATTTCGCCCTCTTTCCTACCTCTGGTGGTAGCTTACCAGCTGTTGCTGCTGCTGCTGCCGCTGCGGCTGTGCCACCCGGCCGGCTGTCTCTGTTGCCGCTTGCCCATCATGGCTTACTTTACAGCCGCCTGTCTGCCGCCATCACTGCTGCTTATCTTACCATCGCAGCAGTTTGGACATGGGGACCGATACGGTAGCTGGTTTAGACATTGCCTTTCCCCACTCCTTATCCCTTTCTCTTACCCTCCCTCCATTGTCCTCCCTTTCTTCCCTTTCCCCCCCTTTTCCCCTAGCCCTCCTCAAACTGTTATGGGTTGGGGATTGGAACTTCGATTTTGCTCCCCCCTGCTGGACTGTTGTGGGTTTAGGGTGAGGAGCTTCCCAATCTTGCTCCCCCCCCCCCCACTACCAGACTGCTGTGGGTTTGGGGGTGCGGAGCTCTCCATTCTGCTCCCCCCCTTACCCAATTCTCCACCCTCTGCTGGCACTTGAGGATACCGGACATTCTGGTGCCCTGGGACTACCATCTGCTGAAGACTGAGGTTGTCTTGCTGCCGTTTGCTGGGCCCAATCTGGCCCCGAGGCCGTTGTTGGCCCATCTGACGGTTGCCGGCCGGCCCCCATTGCTTCTTGCTTCCATTCTCCCTTGACATCAGCCGCCTGGAACCTCCAAACATCGACCACCGACCATCTCTGCGAGACGCCCTTGCGCTCCTCTTTTGCCCCTCCCCCCCTGCCTGGGCTGTGAGCTCATTAATATGCTATTTGTTTGTTTGTTTGCTTTTGCTTATATTTGTAACCGATTTGTTGTATTGATGCACTTTGCATTTTGATTTTCAGTTGTATTTAGTATTGTTGTTGTGGTTGTGTTGATTTTTTTCTCTCTTCTCTTCCTTTTCCCTTCCATCCATCAGCCACCATGCAGGCAGGGACCGCCATACCTGTTGTGTCGGGCCGTGGTCGGTACGCTAGGGGCTGGAGGGTTAGTCGGGCAAGAAGAACTCGGGCCAGGCATCTTGCGCCTGTCCCCCGTTCTGACCCTCCAGCTCACTGTCACGTGCCTGGGAGCCACTCCGCCAGCGCCTCCGATCTTTCTTGCCTTCTGTTGAATGCCAGGTCGGTGCATAATAAAATTCCCATCATTTATGATACCATCGTTGATGGGAAGGCCGACCTGGCGTGCATCACCGAGACCTGGGTGGGTGAAGAGGGGGGGGCTTCGCTCTCCCAGCTTTGCCCTCCTGGGTTTCTGGTGCAGGGGGCAGGAAGATCGGAGGGACGTAAGGGGGGTGGGGTGGCCATTGTGTACAGAGATACCATTCATGTCAGCAGGGCCTCAACGTTGGTGATTCCAGGGTTGGAATGTGTCCACCTGTTGGTTGGGCAGCGGGACAGGTTTGGCATTGTGCTCGGTTACCGTGCTCCCCGCAACCCAGCACAATCCCTACCAGAGCTCGCCGAGTTCATCGCCGCTGCTTTGTTGAGAACCCCACGCCTTTTGGTGGTGGGCGACCTCAACATGCATGTCGGCGGTGAACTGTCTGGTGCTGCTCTGGAATTCATGCAGTCCATGGCCTTCATGAACCTGTCCCAGCATGTTTTATGCCCAACACACAGATCTGGACACACCCTGGATCTGGTATTTTCCTCCACGTCTGAGGACTCGTGTCTGAGGGTGTGGGACCTTGTTCCCACCCCCGTGTCATGGTCAGACCACCACCTGCTGTCTTTCTCTGTATCAATCGCCGCCCCACCCCGCGGGGACCCTCAGCCCGCTGTTTGGGCTCGCCCCCGTAGACTCCTCAACCCTGATCGGTTTCGGGAAGTCCTCGGGGAGCCTCCTGGCGGACTGGCTGACGATCTGGTTGACTCTATGGTAGATCAATGGTTCGACGAAACATCACGAGCTGTCGACCAGATCGCCCCTAGGCGCCTCATCCGCTGCAGAGCTCGTTCCTCTCCGTGGTTCACGGAAGAGCTTCGAGCGATGAAGCATGAACGGAAGAGGCTGGAGCGCAGCTGGAGGAAGAACCGGACGGCTACCAAGAAGGCTGCAGTCATCGCTCAGTCCAGGCGCTATGTTCATGCGCTCAGGGTGGCTAGAAGATCTTATAACACCCTGAGAATTAGTGAGGCCTCGAACCGCCAAGCGGAATTGTTCCGTGTGGTTCGCGACCTCACTAATCCTGGACTGACTAGGCCTCCTCCTACTGATTTCAGTAGTGAGAACTTTGCAGCCTTTTTTCGATCGAAAATAGAGGCCATCCGTTCCGGTTTCGAATCCTGTTGCCATAGCCCACTCTCGGCATCCCCGGCGGCTGTGCCCCCTCGGTCTCCTCGCATGGTTGAGTTTGGGCCTGTCACCTCCCTTGAGGCCTCCAGGGCTATTGCCCATTGCCGGCCCGCGTCCACCCCCTTCGACCCTTGCCCTTCATGGCTTATGAAAGCAGTTGCCACGAACATCTCAGGGTGGGCTTCGATCATCGCCACGGCCTCCTTCAGGGAAGGGATTTTCCCTTCCCGTCTGAAGGAGACCGTGGTAAAGCCCATCCTGAAGAAACCGAGCTTAGCGCCGGGCGAATTATCCAACTATCGCCCGATCGCTAACGTTCCTTTTATGGGCAAGGTGATCGAGAGGGTGGCCGCGATCCGGCTTCAATCCTATCTGGAGGCCGAGCATGCCCTGGATCCGTTCCAGTCTGGGTTCAGGCCTGGTCGGGGGACCGAGACAGTCTTGGTCGCTCTGCAAGATGACCTCATCCGGAGGGCCGACAGGGGGTGCTCCTCCCTGTTGGTCCTCCTGGATTTGTCAGTGGCCTTTGATACCGTCGACCACGGTATCCTGCTGGATCGGCTCTCCGAGGTTGGGATCGGAGGCACTGTTCACAGTTGGTTCCGGTCCTTCCTCGGGGACCGTCCCCAGCAGGTTCAGCATGGGGGCGAGATGTCGGCCCCTTGGATACTCCCTTGCGGGGTTCCACAGGGGTCGTCTCTCTCTCCCATGCTGTTCAACATTTACATCAGGCCGCTGGCTGAGGTCATTAGGAGGCATGGAGTCTGCTGCCATCAGTACGCCGATGACACGCAGCTCTATGTCTCCTTTTCTACCGCTGCAGATGAGGCTGTCCGGACCCTCGATCAGTGTCTGGGCGCAGTCATGGAATGGACCAGGGCTAACAGGCTCAAGCTCAACCCCGATAAGACCGAGGTCATGTTCTTTGGGGCTTCCTCATCCAGCTACGGTGGCCCGTATCCCACCTTGGAGGGTGTTTCCCTCAGGCCATCGGACTGTGTCCGAAATCTGGGCGTAGTCCTGGACCCGGCGCTCACCCTGGAAGCCCAGGTGTCCGCAGTGTCCAGGGCTGCCTTTTTCCATCTTCGGCGTATCGCCCAGATTCGTCCGTACCTGGATGAGGACTCCCTCAGAACTGTGGTCCAGGCGCTGGTGATCTCTAGACTGGACTATTGCAACGCGCTCTACATGGGGTTGCCCTTGACTCTCATTCGGCGCTTGCAGCGGGTCCAAAATGCAGCAGCCAGACTGGTGGCTGGTGTGCGTCGATTCGAGCACATCACCCCAGTCTTGGCTCGTCTGCACTGGTTGCCCGTTGCAGCCCGAATTAGATTCAAGGTCCTGGTTTTGGTTTACAAAACCCTCCATGGCCTGGGACCTGGCTACCTGACGGAGCGGATCGACCAGCGGTCAACTTCGGCCCGTCCGACTAGGTTGTCGCGGGCGCACATGCTGCGTGTGGCCACGCCCAGGGAGGCTCGGAGAACTTCCACCCGTACCCGAGCCTTCTCTGTGGCTGGCCCAACCCTATGGAATCACCTACCAGCAGAAGTGCGCCTTGCAGAGTCCCTGCCTGCCTTCCGGAAGGCGCTGAAAACCCTTCTCTTCCGGGAGGCGTTTGGGTGACACATTTTTTTTTTTTTAGTCCCGCCATCTGCTGCAGCCGTCTTGTTTCATTGTTTATTTCAGTTGTTGTTTTAATTTGTTGTCTGTACATTTATTGTAAACCGCCCGGAGTTCCTTTCAGGAAGACGGGCGGTATATAAGCTGTATAAATAAATAAATAAATAAATAAGGCTACCAAGTTCACTGTGAAACTGCTGCTTCCCATGCCTGATATATTTGCCATCCTGGATGGTGAAGGATTACTTCAGAAGCGACCATTCCTTTCTGTAATTCTCCCTCCTCCCTATGGTTCATGAGAAAATGCCAAGTGCGGAATGCTGAATCGCTTCAACAACCACGTGACCGGGGGAGGGCAGAAGGCAATTCAAAACAAAAAGCGATTGCTGTTTGAAGTGCGGTAGCAGCCTTTGAAGGGCTGTCTCTTGTTATTCTGACAAAGTCCTTCACAAAACAAGGCTTCCCCTTCTTTCCCTTTTTGTCCCAGCCTTGGTACAATTGTTCTTCTCTGAAGCAACATGGCTGTCTCTGCTTAGACAGGCCGATCCTTTTGTTAATAGCCCAAATTGCTAATTTATCCATGCTTTGTGTTGGCAACTGGTGCCATCAATGTGTTTTAATCCTGGTACGATGTGGAAAAACACATTCATCTTTGAAGAATATGAAAATTACCTAGGGAACCTTTGTCTTCAAGGACATGTTACTTAAAAAAGAAAAAAAAAGAAGGAAGGAAAGGAACAGAAAGGAAACCAAATCAAACACACACTAACTGTTTCTCTCTCTCAAACACACACACACACACACACACACACACAAACAGGTCACCAACTGCCTTCACAATACGGCGTGGCTGTTATTCACCAACAAATCACTGTTTATTTTCAAGATATCTCCCATAGATAGGCATCAGCAATCTGATTAGAGTTATCTTTTGTTCGTTCGGCTAACCCCCGAATTGAATTTTGGTCCTCAAATGAAAAACAGCAGCGACTAATCCGGCAAGCCACCCACCGCCTTGGAAATTGTTAAGCATCAATGGGATTAAGTTTGAGGAGCATAAAAAGGAAGATTTATTCTTTGGTCCTCACACAGACGAGAGGATGTTAAACTATATTTCAAACAAACACTCTTGCACAGAATTATTTTCCCTTCTTATCCTGGTCACCTTGTCTCAACAACACTACTAATTCCGCCTATTCAGCATTGTGCAACAGATTCTCTCTCCCCACCACCACCACCACCCCATGTTTCATGGGGCAATACTTAGACCTAAACTGAGAAAACAGTAGCCTACCAATTTTACTTTTGGCTTTCATAGACTGGTACCATTTGAGTTAAGATGCACAAAAACATCTCTCTTGCCAATTACAAGTAAAACCAAAACCTTTGGCTGTAACCCACACACTCTGCATATTTTATTTATTTATTTATTTATTTATTTATTTATTTATTTATTTATTTATTTATTTATACAGTTTATATGCCACCCACTACCCAAAAAGTCTCTGGGTGGCTTACAATCAAAAGAATTAAAACAGTTTAAACACTAAAATGTCAATGAACAATTAAAAACAATAATAAAAACATTACACTAAACATTGATGTCAGTTCCAGGCAGATCTCACTCGGGAGGGCATTCCACAGCCTGGAGGTAGTTGCTGAGAAGGCCCTGTGTCTACAAGCCATCCCTCTCACCTCCTTGAGGGAATGGCTCTTTCTAAAGTCCCCCCCCCGGCTCGATCTTAATTGCTGGGTACGTTGATATGGAAGGAGGCAGTCCTTGAGGCATCTAGGTCCTAAGCCATGTAGGGCTTTATATATCAAAATATACACTTTGAATTGGTCACGGGCAACAACTGGTAGCCAATGTAGGTGACGTAGAATTGGCGTGATGTGATCCCTGGTGGCCCCACCGCTTACCAGCCTCGCCGCACGATTCTGAACCAGTTGTAATCACTGAACCGTCTTCCAATATTGCCAGTTCCAACTGGCAGCCAAGGTGGTTTAGAGGATTGTAGCCAAGATAATTTATTTATTCATTTGCAGTATTTTTACCCTGCTCCTTTTCTCCTTGGAAAGGACCCAAGGTGGCTTACGATACTGAAATACAATCTTAAAAGTTGAAAACAATGAGCAGATAACAGTGGTCTACATCATTAAAAGACAACACTTCCAGTTAAGAATAATGCATAGAAAGAGGCAGCTAACATCATTAAAAAGCAATGTTAAAGCTAAGAACAATAAGTATACAACTATTAACAAGGGGGAAAATACCACTTTGGGAAATAGAAAACAAACCCACAATAATGAAGCCTAAGAGGGGTCTCCTTCCCATTCTGTTCCCCTTAAAACATTATAAGTATTCAGTAGAGATGGGCACAAAATGAAAATATAGCATTTTGTTTTGTTTCATTTCATTTCCTTAGTAGTTTCACACAAGTGGTACTAAAAACCCTTTCAAAGCAGTAATGCATATCAATATCTTAAAATCACACAGAAGAAGTGAGTCTTTGAGGGAAGGCTTGCCTGAAGAGAAAGGTCTTTGCCTGCTGGCAGAAGGACAGCAAAGTTGGGGCCAGTCAGGCCTCTTGTGGGAGGGAGTTCCAGAGTCTGAGAGAAGCCCTCTCCTGTGTTCCCACCAAACACACCTATGAACTTGATGGGACTGAAAGGTTTCTCCTGGTGATCTTAACACCTGAGCTGCCTCCGTTGGGTGCCAATCCATTTCTGGATATAGTTCAAAGTCCTAGTTCTAACTTGTAAAGCCCTAAATAGCTTGGGCCTAAGCTGTCTCCAGGACTATGCCACCTTTCATGAGCATGCTGGAGTGTTGAGATCATCAGAAGAGGCTTTCCTTTATTCCCACGGCCATGATTGATGGGTATAAGGGAGAGGATATTCTCTGTTGCTACTCCCATACTGTGGAACACCCTCCCACAAGAGGCTAGGATGGCCCCAAACTTCCATCTACTTTTGCAAGCAAGCAAAGGCCTCTTTAAGCAAGATTTCCCTTAGCAACTGTTTTAAAAGAGTTTTTAATGGATAGTTGCATCTTATACATTGAATATTTATTGTCCACCCGGACCGAAATAATGAGGTGACACAGTGTTTTTGGGGTTTAACAAGGGCCACAATTTATTGTTAAGAGTAGATAACTCTCAACTTTATTGGAACTGAAGCTAACAGAGGGTCTGTGCCATAGTGCAAGTGTTATTTGTAGATGTTATGCATTCTAGGTCCCTCCCCATTGTCAGAGATTCCTGCGGCATGTGTTACGAATCCGAGGATGGGATGCCTTACAGATATTTGGGTATCCTTTTTCCTCTGAGTCTAGTTAACCATTGGTAGCCCTATTTATGTGATTGGGCTAGATATTTAGTTGGACCTATAGCTAATTCCTATCCTAGATTATTATCTGAGGGCTGCCGAGCACCTTGAAGATGCCATGTGAAGGAGGGACCTGGTTAAATTAATACAGTGATCCCCCACCTATCACTGGGGTTAGGGACCTCACCTGACCCGTGAGAATTGAAAATCCACGATATGCGGATGCAGGTAGAGTCAGGCCTGGGGGAGCCTAGCTGGGGGCTCTTGTACTTTCCAGTAAAGTACTCTCAGAGGCCTCAGAAATGATTTTCAGCAATCCAGAAGTCACTTCCGGTTTGCAGGGAGGCCCTTTTGGGGCCTCCAGAAGGCCCAGGTAGGCCCTCACAAGCCTGTTCGGGGCAGCTCCAGTCCTGTGGTAAGTATGGAAGGCTTGAAACAGGAATTCCCCCCTTACCCTAGGGGGGCTTTTTTCATATACTGCAGTCCTGTGATATAACGGGGCCGCAAATATGAACCGCGAAAGGGCGGGGGACCACTGTATAAGGTTTGGGCTACCTGTCATACTGACCGGTTTATAGGGGTTTTAATAATTCCCACCACCAGTTAAGGATGATGGGATGGGCGAAAATGCACTGCCACTCTTGGCCAATTTGAGTCACAGTCAAAAATTCCGATCCAGCCCCGTAGCGACCAGCAAAGCATCACCATCCGTGGTATAGGGCGGGAGGGCGGGGCATCCGGCGACTGCACAGGCTGATAGTGGGGATCGCACCAGGACCTTAATTAGGTGTGCTCCCTTTGTGCAGCCTATGCAAACAGCGCTCCATTGGGCACCTCATTCAGAAGGATGTCCAAAGACGCCCTGCCTGCAAAGAATTAGGCATGGGGTGGCCATTGTTGTCACTTATGGGTATTTGTTTGTTTTTATTCTTCTGTGTTTCTTGTTTGTTTTTGAGATTGTGCTCATGGGTCCTGTTAGTATTGCAACCTCATGGTTGTAAGCTTAAATCCTGTCTTTTAATCATTGTAAACAACCTTGGGTTTAAAATATTTTAAATGAATAATAATAAGGCAGGGAATTGACAGTTGAGGAAAACCTAAGAGGGGTCTCCTTCTCATTCTGTTCCCCTTAAAACGTTATAAGTATTCAGTAGAGATGGGCACAAAATGAAAATATAGCATTTTGTTTCGTTTCATTTCATTTCCTTACTAGTTTCATTTTATTTTTAGTAACAATTTTTAAAGTAATTTTGTTACAAAGCAAAACAAAACGAAATACAACACTATGTTCCCTTGGGTCCTATAGGCAACAATATAGCAGCGAAGCTTCCTCAAGATCTTCCCTGTTAGATCCCAAAATTTGGAGAGGGTTGGGGGTCAGGGGGCTGAGTTATTAAGTTGCAAATGGGGTGCCCCTAGGGATTTGCAAGCCAAGCCACAATCACTCATGGGGCTATTGCACTCATGGGGCTATTGCAATTTCCCAATTCAATCTAGAATGATTTTTTCCTAGGGGTTCCCTCTTTGCAGCTTAATAACAGCCCCCTGACCCCCCAAACCTTTCCAAATTTCAGGGGCTTACCTAGAATCACTCCTCTGCCATTTCATCTAGGACAAATCATTTCACCCACGAGGGGGAAAATGGCCTTTCATCATGAAACAAAATATGTTCTACCATTTATTTAGGTAACGAAGTAATTTGCTACCTAACAAGATGACAAAACAGCATTTCATGTTTTGTTTCATGCCCATATCTACTATATACAACCTTAGAGTGTAGCTCCTGAGAAAAGCTCCTTTCTTGGACTGGAAACATAGAATCGTGAATGTGGAAAGGGTCTATAAGGCCACAGAGGACTACAAATCATAGAATCATAGAATCATAGAATTGGAAGAGACCTCAAGGGCCATCTAGTCCAACCCCCTGCCATGCAGGAACTCCCATCACAGTGCCCCCAAAGATGGCCATCCAGCCTCTGCTTAAAAACCTCCAAAGAAGGAGACTCTGCCACCCTCCTTTGTGGCAGCATATTTCATTGCCAAACAGCTCTAACTGTCACAAAATTCTTCCTAAGGTTTAAATTGAATCTCTTTTCCTGAAGTTTGAGACCATTGCCTTGCGTCCTATTCTCTGAAGCCATGGAAAATAAACCAGTCCCTTCTTCAATGTGACATCCTTTCAAATATTTAGACATAGCTATCATATCCCCTCTCAGCCTTCTTTTTATAAGGCTAAACATTCCCAGCTCCCTAAGCCACTCCTCATAAGACATTTCCTCCAGACCCTCAATCATCCTGGTCACCCTCCTCTGGACCCATTCAAGATTGACAACATCCTTTTTAAATTGAGGTGCACTTAATATGATCAAAGGATATCTGCCAAGTAGTTGTCCAAATTTCGCTCGGATGCCTCCAACATTGGAGCACATGTCACCACCCCCCCACGAGGCCATGGATTCCATCATTGCACAGGGAAATGCTTGAGGAAGCTCCCCTGACATTTCCTCTAGGATGAATGTTTTCATTCCTAGAGGGGGGAAATGGCATTTTGGTTCGTTTCATAACAAAATGCATTCTACCATTTCATTATGTAATGAAGTAATTCATTACGTAATGAAAAGACGAGTGTTTTATTTTTCGTTTTGTGCCCATCTCTATTATTCAGCCTACTCTGGCTGAAGTCAAGAGCCCTGCCTTGCTCTCTGCTTATTAACAAATTCCTACCAAGCACAGGACGCGCAGAAACAAGGAAGCCCATAAATAACCCTTTGATTGGCTTGGCAGTTTTGTATGTCAGTGAATCGTTCTCTCTTCACACACACCCTCTCTGTTCCAGGCTGGCGAATGTGGCACATCATTAGTATGTGTACTAAACAAAACTATTTCATTTCCCACCTACCTACATGCTTCATGCCCACACCCATGCCCACACCTGCCAATATGCACTCATTGAGGGAGAGCGGGGGGGGGGGTGAAAACAAGAAAGGGGGAGAGAGAGAGAGAGAGAGAGAGAGAGAGAAAGAAGGAAGCAACAAAAGTATTCAACAAGGCGCTGGCTCGCCCGGAGCAGGGGCCAGATGCTGTGATTTCCAGTTTCCTTCCATCAAAGCTGTGAGCTTTTCGAAATTAAAATCTATGGCAATAATGAAACGTATTAAAATGCATGCAAAGTCTTGAGGGCTTATAATATGCTAAAAACTGGCAATGCATGTTTACATCCATATATCAACTTGGATGGGCTGAAAAGATTTAAAGTCTAAAATATGCAAATATGTGTCATATTGTCACACTTGGTCTCCCTAATGGAACTCCCTTTCATCTTGGCTCCCCTTAATTTCATGAATATTGCATGCCCCTCACACCTTTTTACTCCTGCTGTTGCCAGGCTGAGAAGATTATGAAAATATGTTAATAGTAACTTCCATCAAATAAAAGTTGCCCCTGTGTGTGTGTGTGTGTGTGTGTGTGTGTGTGTGTGTGTGTGTGTGT
>JAHTLZ010000227.1:172247-185082 GCA_023846285.1 Phrynocephalus versicolor
AGAAGAAGAAGAAGAAGAAGAAGAAGAAGAAGAAGAAGAAAGGAACAGGAGGAAAGAAAAATGAATGAAACTAAAAGAAGAGGAAGAGGATGTTGAATTTGTGGATGAGGAAGAGGACAATGATGAAGTCAACGAAGAAGAACTACTATTACAAACTATTACAACAAAGAGGAAGAGGAGGAGGAGGAGGGCAAAATGCCCATTTCCTTCCTGGCTGTCTATTTTAATTTAATTTTCCTTGATGAAGTTGTGCTAGATTTCATGTTGTTGTTGTTGTGGTCGTCATCTTCGTCATCTTCAAATCAAATGTAAGTGACAGAGCAAAATTTCCTTACCAGGTATATGGCAGGCTATGGCAACTGGCCTCTCTCTGCTCAGGGGGCGACCTGGAATTAATAAATATGGCCAATACAGATGACTGTAAATGTAATTGGCTTCTCCTATCCTTGGGGAGAACTTAATAAAGTTTATGCCCCAGTCTGGATTCAGTGAATGAAGTACAATGCATGTAAAACAGAAGTGCTCCAGGCCATCATGAGGGGGCAGCAAACAAGGAAGCAGCAATGCCCACCTCACATATACACATGCATGGATGCATGTGGTTGAATACTTGCTCCTTTGGCCATGCTATCAAGATGATGACTGCATTGAGATGGAATCACCCCATTTCCTATGCACAGTTTTCATTTGAGAGAAGCATGAAGAGCATTAATTTTCTAGCCGTTGTTCAACTCTCCCTTTTAAGCTCCCAGCTGCTATGTTATGACTTTGTTCCCCATCTTATTTACTAACAGCTAGCTCCTCCTCCTCTTCCTCTTGGTTTCAAGTCATAAAGATGTTCAAATGCCCAGTCCTCTACAGATTCAAAATGAAAACATGATGAATGTGGCCATGACCGTTGGATCCTCTCTACCAACTCCAGCTACTCTGGAATGGGAATGGAGTCACAGGGCCATTGCAGAAGGTTGGTTACATTCTTGACCAGTGGATGGATGCTCTGCCTGAACTCATTGAGGGTGGGTGCCTTTGCCTCCTGCCCGGCCAGCAGCATGAAAGTTTGTGCTGGGTACGGTGGCCGCGAGGTGGGGAGCAGGCACCCTATATAAGGATGTGGGTGCCAGAAGTGTCAGAAGAACCAAAGTGGAGTCAGTTTCCAGATTGGTTAACAAGCGGCATGGTGAAACTTCTGTGTAATCATGCCGCTTTTTGAGCCGTGTTTCTTTTTATGCTCCGTCCCAAACTCATCTATTTTTAACTGCTCAGATTTATTATAAATGGGGCGCACAGCTGAAAAGGTCAGGCAACCCTTGATTACAATGATGGTAAATCAGCCTAGATTCATTTTAATGAGACACGTCATGGCTGAGGGTTTTTTTTTTTTTTTAAATTTGCATGGGTAAGGGAAAAAACAGTTTTTCATTCTTTTCAAAGGCTAGTACATGATAATGTGATGGTACATTTTCCTCTTCCTTTCTCCCTTCCTCCTTTATATACTCATTTCCAGATGATCTCAGAAGGGGAAAAAGTATGTTATTTATACACATCCCCAAGGGAAGTGCTTTGAGAGTAAGTAACAATCTGGGAAGGTGTTGTCTGTAAAGCGTAACATAATAAACAAGAAAAGAAAATGGATTTTCCAGCAACAATATTTTTTTTGTCTTGGTCCTGTATTGCACCCATAGTTTGTGTAACAAATTATACCTTTACAAAGAATGTTTACAATAGGTGCTGTGAGTTTTGAGGGCGGTTTAGCCATGTTCTGGAAATTTTTCTTCCTGACATTTCACCAGATTCTGAGGCCAGCATCGTCAAAGGGCAAGTTGCTCAAGGAACTAGGAGTTCTCTCTGTGCTCTGGAGTATAGAGTGAGACATATTCATGTTTAAGGCTAAGAATACGTTTAAGACTCACTCTCTACCCCAGAGCACAAAGAGAACTTCTAGTCCCCTGAGCCACTTGCCCTCTGAAGATGCCAGCCACAGAGTCTGGTGAAACATCAGGAAGAAAAACTTCCAGAACACGGCCAAACAGCCCAAAAACTCTCAACAGCTATCAGATTCTGGCTCTGAAATAGAGATGGGCATGAAATGAATTTTTTTCATTTTGTTGTTTGCTATTGGTTTTGTTATGTAACAAAATGAATAATGACCCTAGGTGAAAATCTAACACAAACTGAACCGAACCGAGAAAAATTGGTTTGGTTAGGTTTATTTCATTAATGGGGGGCAGCGATGTATTGCGGCCATGTGGTCGGCACAGTAAAATAAAAAAGGAGCACCAGCCAGGCCCCAAGGGTGGACTAGTCAGCACCCTAAAATAAAATAAAAAAATAAAAAAACAGCACCAAGCAGGCCACAGGGGCCGCGTGATCAGCGCTGAAAGGAAAAAAAAAAAAGCCCCGCACTACAGCTGTAGCACAGGGCTTGAACCCAGAAGTGGGGGGAACCCTGCTGCATCTTCACCCGCCTCCAGCCTCCCTGCACAGGAAGCCCAAACTCAGCGGCAAGGGGCCACCACCGCTGCAGCCTCCGAGCCCCACCACCGCCAAAGCCACCCTGGCCACCCTGCTGCCTTCACAGCCCAAGCCAGTGATTGCCGAGGCAGTCAGAGGTTGCAGCTCCACCTCCAAGCCCAACAGGTTGGTGATGGCGAAGTCTTTGGAGCACAGGCTCCCGGCGGGGGCGGCTGTGCGGGGAAGCGAGGAGGAGGTATCCCCCCCCACTGGGCAGGGGTGGGTGGGGGAGCGGAAGGTGTTCTCTCCTGGCTGGCACCCTAAAATAAAATAATAATAATAAAAAACAGCGCTGACTGGGCCGCAGGGGCCACACAGTCGGCACTGAAAGGAAGAAACAACAACAACAACAAGTCCTGCGCTACAGCCGTAGCACGAGGCGTGAACCCGGAAGTGGGGGGGAAAACTAAAATAAAAATAAAAATAAATAAAAAGGGAGGGAGCACTGACCTGGCCCCAAGGGTGGCCTGGTTGGCACCGTAAAGCTAAAATAAATTTAAAAATGATTAAAAACAAAAAAACAGCACTGACCGGGTCCCAGGGGCCACGTGGTGAGCGCTGGGGGAAAAATGGGTAATAACGAATAAAAAAATTAACAAACCAATGAAATGAATTTGTTGCAAAAATTCACAAAAAATGAAACAAAATGAACCGGACCTCTCAATGAAATGAAACAAAATGAAACATCATTTTTTCAATTCATGCCCATCTCTACTCTGAAAGCCTTTGAGAAGACAGTCTTTACTATGTTTGACCCCAGTGAATTTTTATAGCTTTTTCTCACACAGACAAACTCTCTGTAGTCTCCTCTCCTGGTCTCTGTGGCCTTCCCAAACCTCAGGAGCTGTGTTCTCTTGCAGAAATGAAGATATTGCCTTTGTATCAGAGAATAGGAGCCTCATGAAGTTGAAAGGGACCTATCTGGCCAATGAGCCCAACTCCCTGCTCAAGGCAGGAATACAAATCATAGGATATCTGCCAGGTGGTTGTCCAATTTTCTCCTGAATGCCTCCAGTGTTGAACAGCTCACCACCTGCCAATGACATTGGTTCCACTGTCATGCTGTTCTAACCATTAACACATGCTTCCTGATGTTTAACCAGGCATGGTGTTTCCCTGAGCTACCACAAACAGATGTCATCACAAACAGATGCTCTGTTAGACAGTTACTTCACATCCGCTCTCGTCCTGGGAGGAAGTTCATTGTGTGTTGATGTCGGTTGCAGTCACGTGGTCTTCTTGCGGTTCTGTCCCTGTTCCCATGTACGCACGGGCGTGATTGATGATACTGGCATGACTGTTACCGCACGTCCTCGTTCCGTGATGAGATGTGAAATTCCATGCCTTCGTTCTCTGTTTTTTTTTTTTTCTGGCCCGACCTTCCATTTTTCAATGTTTCAATTCTCCAAAGCCTTGCCTTCAATGCATTACGGAGCTGAGTTTGAGGCATTTGTCTTTTAATCTCTCTGCACTGCATTGCTGACTCGACTGTCCTCTTTTATTTTGTGCTTGTTTGTTTTATCTGTTTTTATTGTAAGCCGCCCAGAGTTCCCTTCTGGGAAGATAGGCGGGGTATAAGATTAACAAGTAAATAAATAAATAAATAAATAAATAAATAAATAAATAAATAATAGGGAATGTACTGGTGAATGGCAGTTCACACTCCTGCCACTAGATGGAGAATGACATGTTGCGGGATGAGACTGACCTCACAGGCTCTCGTATCAGAATGAGAAGCGAGATGAGGAGATCCCCGAGGCCAGGGAGGGGAATCTCTCATCCTGCTTAGATCACATTTCAGGGGGCGTGGTCGGGACGAACTCCCCTCATCCCACAATGGATGTGCAGCTAGATTACTTCGTACCGGTGCCAAGTGGGACCATGAACAGCGATGAGATGGACGTGAAGTATCAGCCTTAGTGTCTTTCCACCCCTTGAAGGTGACATCAACACAACTACGGCAGAAAGAAGCTCCTGGACACTAGACCTCTTGCCCGTCTTTCATGAAAATCTCACCATATCATCTGAGGGAAGGGAGTTGATTATGGGGAGAAAATGAATGCATAGATTTGAGAGAGATCAGGGGCTTTCTGGGAGGAGGACGTACTTTTTTGTTCTTCTAAATAGAATTGAGCAGTATTTAAAAGGTGTTAAAATGTATGTTGGCCATTGTAGGAGCAAGTGAGGTCATCCAAAGTCCAGAGAGAGCACTGTGAATACTATAACTAATGGAGATTGTGTGTGTTGTGTTGTTACAGCTGTGACCGACTCTTCGTGACTCCATGTCTACGTCCATGGAGTTTTCTTGGCAGGAATACTGGAGTGGTTTGCCAGTTCCTACTCCAGGCGCCTACAGCACCTGGTATTCCCTGGTGGTCTCCCATCCAAGTACTAACCAGGGCCAACCCTGCCTAGCTTCAGAAATCAGGTGAGATCGGATGTGCTCTTAGGGCATCTAGGCAGCTGACTATACAATGAGACATAATCCAAAAAGGGCAGACCCAATCCATTGCCCTCTCTAGTGACCTTTTTTAAAAAAAATAGAAGGTGATCCAAGAGTTGGTAGCTACTTTTGACCCCTCAAAGCAAGAAAGGGCAAAGGAGATTTTTATACTTTTTTTTTGTTCAAAATGACTTTTGAAATAGTTTCAACAGTTATGTTTCTTCATCTTCATCCTCAATCTTAAATTAATTTTTATATGTGAGAATTAAAATATGGTAGACATCTTATTCCATCCCAACAAAATTCGTACAGTTAGGATACCAAATAGCAGCATTTAGGAAAAAATATATAAGTTTATATGAGTGTATATTGACAGAATGGCAAAATACCCTGACACGGGATTTAAAATAAACAAACAAATAAATATGGGCAACAAGAAACACTAGGCATTTTATCTTTTGATTGGTGAGCTCTTCTTAGTCCCTTAAGATATTTCAGTTTCTAATGGTATTCCTTTAATTTTTCACACTGTCGGTAATGAAAAATTTAAATGAAAACATTTAGTAGTGATTGCTCTATAGACACGTGAATTCCTTCATATTTCCAGTGATATAGAAATCTTATTTTATTTTATTTTTTGCTAAAACTAGTCTCCAAATGGAAATTGCAGGTAATAATGTAAAGTTAGGGCCTGTTTTCTTTGCCTTTTTTGAACTAAAGTATGGGATGGATACAGGCTCACAAACACACAACAACTGCACAACTGGGTTTATCAAGAAGAAGAAGAAGAAGAAGAAGAAGAAGGGTTCTTGTTACCATGGATCTGACAGATGGTTCTCTATCAGTCTAGTCTTGAAAACTAAAGTTTTGGGGTATGAAGACAAATCCTGTGCTCTCCTCCTGTTCAGCCCACTGGACTTTTGCCAGAAAGGCCTTGCAGTCCTGATAACTTGGGTATGTAATTGCACATGCAATTATGGAATGAGGTGGACACAAAGCAGGTAATTGTGTGTGCAAATGTCTAATGATGACCCTTTGTGTGCACAATTAACCAATTTGCTCATATCATCACCAAAGCTTTGCTTTCAGATTAGAGATGTTTCTGCATATATAAATGAGCTGCATGTAATTGCACAGAGCCGAACTAAACTGAACTAAAGTTACAAAACAAAACAAAATTGGCCTGGATTCAGAGATAATTAATCTGCGAAAGGTTGATTTTGATCTGACGTCAACCGATGCAACTCAGAAGACAGGCATGTAGGATGGGAAGAAAACCAGTAAAATGTGAATGGACATCCAGTCTTGGTTTCTTAAGCAATTTTGCATTCTTGTTAGAATGCTTGCACTACCATCTAATCTCCATTGCTTTTGCTTCCGTAGGAAAATGTCATGTGGAACTGTGCCGAATGCATTAAAAGATTCAACAACAACTTTTGTCTCCTGCTTTTAAAAAAAGAAAAAAGAAAGAAAGAAAGGAGAAGAGAAGGGAGAAGAAAGCCCTTCTACGTGTTATCTTTCAAAGGAGGAAAGTTCCAAGAGAAAATGTCCTTCTGTGTAAATATCCCAAAATATGCTGAACAGCCTCGGCATTCTATATGAGAATGAGTTCAGGAGATTGAGGTCGAAAGTGCCTTGTTTTTAGTCTGTTGGGTAGTCATTGCCAATCATAGGTCCTATGAGTGTTCTGCAGAGATGGGCAAATGTTAATTTTCGTAACTACTGGTCCCATGATTCCTCTTGCTTGCTATGGACTCTAAAAGTTAGATATCCAAAAGAAGTGTCCAAGATTGAATGTAACATTTCAGAGGACAGGAAAGAGGGACTGGCTTGAATTCTGCCTTTTGGGTCAACAATATGTAACAAGGATGGCCAAGAGGAAGATGGAAATGGTGAAATTATCTTGCTGTCCTAATAAACCAAGCAATAGTCATTGATTCCTTCATATGCCTCGAATAGAGATGGGCACGACTCAAAAAAATAATTTTTCGTTTTTTGTTTGTCGTTTTGGGGTCCGTTTCAGTTCGTTTTCATTTTTCGGGTTTTTTTTCGCATTTTTTGTTTTCGTTTTCATTACGAAATGAAATGGAAAAAACAAAACGAAAACAAAAAAAATTCGTTTTCGTTAGCATTCTTTTCGTTGGGAGGTGTCTGCCATAACGAAAACGAAAAACAGGGCAAAATTTTTGTTTCGTTTTTGTTTTCGTTTTGTTTTCTGGAAAATTTTCGTTTTCATTTTCGTTGCATAACGGAAACAAAAAACGAAAACGAAAACGAAAATTTTGCTGAGTCGTGCCCATCTCTAGCCTTGAATATTCAAAGCAGGGCCTTCTCTCTTCAGGGCAGCTTACTCCTTATATGCACCCAGCAGGGGCAGGGAACGGTGGCCCTCCAGGTAGTAGAGGACTTCAGTTAATATCAGCCATTCTTTGCTCATGAAGGATGGGAATTATAGACTGACAATGCCCCAAATCACAGAGCCATAGAATAATTGAGTTGGAAGGGGCCAACAAGGCCATAAGGGCCAACACGTGCTCAATGCAGGGATCTGCATCATAACGGATCTGACAAATAGTGGTCTAATTTGAATATCTCTAGTGTTGGAGCACTCACCGCCTCCTGAGGTAGTTGGTTCTGTGGCCGTGCTGTTCTAACAGTTAAGAACTTTTTCCTAACACCTCAAATGCAGGTGACTCAAGAACCAACTAATGAAGTTCAATGTAGCTTATTCCTTAGTAACTATGCTGAGGAGTTGAATTGCTTTCTATATAAAGGCTGAAATCCACTAGAAATTCAAAGCTAAAGCAGACCCATTGCATTCTGGAAACATATGGTGGAGCTGACTCAGAAAATCACGGATTCAAGGGATATGCTCTGATTGAGTCAAGGTGCCCTCAATTGTGCTATTTGGGTTGGCATAACTGTAGGCATTTCACCATTTCAGAAGCAACAGCTTTTGATGGCAAAGGTCTGAGTTCCTTGCAATAGCAGAACAAGTTTGTGGCAGCCCACTAGCCCTCCCTCTATCTTACCTCATTATTCCTTAGTTAAGCTAGATTTATTTGTCTTTTCCTGTTACCAGTAAAGCTTGCCAAAAAGTGATCTCATTGTCTTCTACCATTACTAGTCAAGTTTGCCACTTAGAGGACTGTCTCTTATCTAAAGCTTACCCATTAGAGCAATGCACATAGGTACCAATACACACAGTAATGCATAATCATGTAGACCTCCCATGTAACACCTCTTTAACTATATTTGGGGGAATTTATAGCTGCGACACAAAGAAATGATGTAATCAGCTATGCTAATTACCTAGGGTAGAAGGTTAATAAATGAGGCCTCCCCAGAGGGGGAAGAGTTCCTGCACTGGTTTGGATATTAATGTGTGTGTGTGTGTGTGTGTGTGTGTGTGTGTGTGTGTGTGTGTGTGTGTGTGTTTGTCTCTTTAAAGTGCTTTCCCATTACTCCAGTACCCAGCTACCCCCGGCTGCCCCAGATTATTCCTACATTGAACTCAATGGGTTTAATGGGCTCTCATGGGGCTGGATCATGCCCTAATGAGATCAATTTGCCCCTGCTTCAAGAGGCAAAAACATCTCACTGCTGAACATTTTTGCAAAAGAAAGGAGAGGCTTCTTCCTGAAGCAAAAATATCTCGCCACTTCCTCTTTCTGACCAATGCCAGCTTGCATAAAGGAACAGCTAAGGATGGCTTACCTGCCTTTCAAATGAACTTACCCATCTCCATAAAGCCTCTTTGCTCTACCACCCCATCTGAAATGCTGCCCCTGCTTTTTCTTTTGTCAGCCTCTCCTAAGTTTCTTTATTTGCATTTCATATCTTCCACTCTTCGCCCTCTGTTTCTCTGCCTTTGCCGTTTTGACTTCTCTTCTTTTTCATGACATCACTCCAGTCTCTCTTCACCCCCTGCTTCTCCCTGGCACAGAATAACCCCCCTCCCCTGACTCCCTGTGCCTTTCTCAGTGAGCCAATTTCCACTGCACTGTTTGAGATTTGAATGGATTTTTAAATATTTAAAAAAGCAACGTCGTCCTTGCGGTTGTTAAATCGGTATTATGGAGAAGCGAAAGCTGGGGAAAAGAGGTGCTGCCATGGCTTTGATTTACTGGGGAATTGCACGGGGACCCAACGGCTTCTTTAAAAAGGAAAACATGGGGCTTAATTGTACACTTTCTAGGGGACCTTTCCTTTGCAATAAAATAAAATAAAATAAAATAAAATAAAGCTGCAGCTTTAGTTTTATTCTGCAAAATGCCAGCTACAAACTTCCCTATTCTAGATGAAGAGGTTGAGCAAGTTCAGAGGAGGGCAACAAAGTTGATCAAGGGACTGGAAACCAAGCCCTCTGACGAAAGACTGGAAGAAATGGGCAGGCTTTGCCTTCAGAAAAGACAACCAAGGAGAGAAATAACAGCCCTTTTCAAAGGCGGTTACTTCACGTCCTACCTCCTTCCGCGATTACATTTGTACTGTGACAACGTTGTTTGCGGTCACATGGTTTTCTCCCTGTTCAGTCCCTGTTTCCATTTACTCATGGTCGTGATAACTTGTCTCGCGACAACTGTTACTTCATGGCCTTGTTTTGTGACAAGATCTGCTTTTTTGGAGGGAAAACCCCATAAAAATAAAGGGTGCACCACACCCCCTGTGCTTTGTCTATTCGAAATGTCGATCCACAGCACTCAAAAGTATGAGAGAAATGGACGGACGCAAGTTCACGAGCGGAAGATTGCCTTCGTTGCGTGACAGTTGTTACCTCACAAGACATTGTCCCGGAACAGGAACAGAGACAACAGAATTCCCCAGCCCAGGGGCAGGAAAGGCTTGTCACACTCTGTTCCCAGTTCCGGGGGTGTGGTCGAGACAACTTTTTGCTGTCGCGCTATGGATGTGAAGTAAGTTTTTTTTTGTACCAGTCCCAAGCAGGACAGCAAGGAAGGACAAATGGGATGTGAAGTAACTGCCAAAGACTTGAAAGGGAGTCATCCAGAGGAGGGGCTGGATCTGGTCTCGGTCATCCCGGAGGGCAGGACATGTAATAATGGGCTCAAGTTACCAAAAGCCAAATTTATTTTTATTTTACTTATTTTTGTATTTGTTATCCACCTGATTTCCCCGAATGAACTCTGGGCGGTGTACAACGGGTTGCAAAGACAACTTGCTCACACATACAAACACCAAACGTAGCGGATCAAATACAATAATAAAAATATAATGGTTGTGATAGTAATATAGAAAAGAACAAATGAAAAATAACACTATGCATAACGCATCAATAGCCAAACTACACAAACGAACTCTGGCAAGGCAGATCAGGAGCTGGGAGACATACAAAGTAATAACAGGCCACTGGGATCTCAAATACTTCCCAAAACATTCCCTAAAGAGGAAGGTCTTCAATGCCCTTCTAAATGCTGGCAGCAAACCCAACAGCCTGATCTCCACCAGCAGTTTATTCCAGTGTGTCGGGGCGGCCATCGAGAATGCCCAATTCCAGGTAGAGACCCTTCGGGCCTCTCTAGGTGTGCCCCCCCCCGAAGCGAGAGGGAAAGTGAAGCTCTGGTTGGTCTGGATGAAGTTGCCCTCTGTGGGTCCGCTCTGCCAGATAGACAGGTCCTACGCCATGGAGGCTGAATATAAGGGGTGGGGTTGAGATCAGGCTGGCCTTTACTTGGCATCCTTTTTTTATGCTCACAAAGCGGGGGGGCACAATATTGCAAAGCAAAAAAACAAAGTTCTCCACTTATATATCACCCCATAACACTTAATGCACTCTCTAGGGAGTTTTCAATTTAATCATACAGGCTACTAGAGATGGGCATGACTAAAAAAAATGGTTTTTCGTTTTTCGTTTGTCGTTTAGGGGGTCTGTTTCGGTTCATTTTCATTTTTCGGTGAGTTTTTGCAAATTTTTCATTTTCATTTTCATTTCGTAACGAAAAGAAAAAACGAAAACGAAAAATTTCTCTTTCGTTAGCATTCTTTTCAGTTCAATGTATTTGCTGCAACGAAAATGAAAAACACAGGCAAAGTTTTTCATTTTCATTTTCATTTCCGTTTTGTTTTGAAAAAATTTTCATTTTTGTTTTTGTTGCATAACGAAATGAAAAAACAAAAACGAAAACGAAAAATTGCTCGTTTCATGCCCATCTCTACAGGCTACTAGAGATGGGCATGAAATGATTTTTTCATTTCATTTTTCATTTTTCATTTTGTTTCAGAACGAACTGAAAAATGAACTGATTTTTAAAGAAAAACTAAATGAAGCAAACTGGAAATGTTTAGTTCATTTCCTTTTGTTTTTCATTTTCACCCATGTGCCTGATTGGGGGGAAAGGTGTGGAGTTTTTTAACTGTCTTTGAGCCACCCAGGCAAGCGGTGGTACCACTTGGCTCAGTGGCTCAAAGACAGTTTAAAAATCCAGCACCCCCCCCCGGGCCTGGGGAAAATGGTGTGGGGTTTTTAAACTGCCCTTGATTCACCAAGGCAAGTGACGTTACCACTTGGCTTGGTGGCTTAAAGACAGTTTAAAAATTCTGTGCCTCCCCCCATTTGGTGTGTTGAGGGAGAATAGATTTTATATTATACAAACTGTTTGTTATACAAAGGTCGACTCTACAAAGATGCACCCAGGAGAACCTTTTATTTTAAAAATGGGAGAAAAAGACCATGTAACTGAACCGGGGGCCTTTTTCATTGTGATAGACCCATTTTAGGGCATTTTGCTTCTTCCTGCAACCGGCATGCATCCTAAACTCAATTTGTTTAATTGGCACTGACATTGGCATAATTTCAGGGCTATATCAAGACATGCTTATTTGTTAGAATGTTTAAGGGTTGACAATTTTGGCCTGCATAGGTTTGTTTATTTATTATTTATTTAAAATATTTCTACCTCACATTTCTGCCCCAGAGAACCCAAGGTGGCTTTAATGCAGTGGTTTCAATTTATTAATATTTAAATAGCTTTATTTTGTGCTTTTTTAAATTTTAAATGGTTTTAAGTATCTGGTTCCGAAACTGTTCTATATAGCTTTGTAAGTAACGTCCCCTGGGATCCTGTGATACAGGGTGGTATCAATGTTCAAATAAATAAATAAATAACCTGCCATTTGAGCCATTCTCTCTCTCTCTCTCTCTCTCTCTCTCTCTCTCTCTCTCTCTCTCTCTCTCTCTCTCTCTCTCTCTCTCTCTCTCTCTGTTTTTGGGAATGTTGAAACACAATATCCGGGGAGAGCTTTTAATATTCTGGATGTCACACATTGGTTGTACACTGTATTATTTAATTCATTCTTCTTATTTTCCTTCGAGTCTGATTTTGCTTGAGTTCCTTTTCATATCCTGGCTAGCTGGAGAATTGACCAGAAGTAAGAAATCCCCCTTGGCTAAGAACACAATTCGGCTGTGGTTGTCAAATTCTGTATGACCACTGATTATTGCCAAAGGGGATTTTCTTTGCTTTATGTATGTTTTATTGGGGAGTCGAGACAATCTCACACAGGGCCTCTCAGGGGGAGCGACAGTGCCTTTCAGAACGAAACATCCACCACATTTTGTTTCTCTGAATTAAAGATGAACGTGGGATGAGCTGGGGCAAAAGTTGGCCTGAATCATCCCGAAGAAGAAGAATATTAGAGGACAGAAATGGTAGCAGCTGCATTTCTTAGTGTGGTGGGCCGAAAACTACACTTTTTAATCATTCTGAATGCAGATATTAACTGTTGAAACCTTAAACGCTATGGATATTCTGATTGATTGACTGATTGACTGATTGATTTGCATTTGTACCTCACCCATGTAGTGGTATGTCAGTACTTACTTACTTACTTACTTACTTACTTACTTACTTACTTACTTAC
>JAHTLZ010000227.1:190521-221913 GCA_023846285.1 Phrynocephalus versicolor
CACCCCACCCCTGATATCCTTGACTTTCAAAAATCAAATGTGAACTCATTTTCAAAATACCAGCAGTGTTTGAATTTTAAATTAACCTATTTACAATGAAACTATGCCTGCTGATTGCCATCATCTTCAGGAAAATTAACAGTAACGATCATTGGCGTCATAATGCAATTTCCCCACAAAAATCACATAGCCTTCATTACTGTTTACATAAATTGTCATAAATACCAATTATAGCAGAACATAAAATGTAATGCTCTCCCCCTCTCTCTTTTTTTAAATCATAATCACACAATTGTTCTTCTAATTCATATGCTGAGGGAATAGGGTTTTGATTCAACCTTTGTTGTGAACAAAATGTTTTTGCCAGTGGTTCATTTTGCTCAAGGAGTCTGTTGGCGTCTTTTAAAATAAATAAATAAAAGAAAACAAAAATCTCCCCTTGCTCGCCATTCAGATCAGTTAATCTTTGCCCCGCGTTTTGCTTTGTCCTCCAATATACAGGGAGGAACATGGAGGAGAATCCCAGGGATATCGGGCAAGGGGAAACATAACTACCGTATGTCCTCTAGACATCAGATGCTCGCCTAGAGAGGGACGGTCATTTCTGGTGGGGATTTACAGCATTGTCTTCTGCAATTACATTGCAGACCCCATAAAGGAATAATGCAATAATAAACCTGTTTAAAGGGCAAATTTGTTGCACCCATTTCTGCTTCCCCCATAAGTCAGCGGGACAAATAGCTGATAAGGAGAATAATGTACCAAATGACTAATTTAATATGGGGAGGTGGGGGGTAGACAGCAGGGAGACAAGGTTTCACTATTTTTGTGAAATTTTGCGGTGAGCTCTCAGAGGTGATGCTTTTTTTGTGCCGAAATAAACACTTGAAGTTAAGATGACATTCCTTGGACAGTTTTATGTGCTGCCGAATCCACACATACCCTCAAACTGTTGGAGAGTTTAGGTCTCTGGCTGTGGAGCCAAAGGTTGAGAGTTCAGTTCTCCACAGGGACTCTTTAAGTGGAGATGCACCTGATGTGATGATCCAAAGGGTCGCTTCTGGTTCTGAAATTCTCAGGTTGCTCTATTTATTTATTTATTTATTTATTTGACACATTTATATACTGCCACCATTTTCCGATCTGGAACTCAGGGCGGTTCACAATAAAATGGCTAAAAACCACAACAAACAGTTAAAACAACAAGCACGGTTAAAAAAAGGCAAGATAAAAATAATATTTAGCAATGAGGGGAACCCTCGGCGGGGGGCAACAGATAAAGAAAGCAAAAATAAATAAATAAACAGAAATAGAGATGAGGTCACCGTATGCCTCTTTAAAAAACAATGTTTTCAGTGTCTTTTTGAAGGCGGGCAGGGACTCTGCAAGGTGCAGCTCACGCGGGAGTTGGTTCCATAGAGAGGGACCAACAACCGAGAAGGCGCGGTTACGGGTTGCCGACTTCCACGCCTCTCTCTGAGTGGCCACCCTGCGTGAGGGCGCCCATGACAATTGAATGGGTCTGGCCTCAGTTGGTCTCTGGGGGATCTGCTTCGCCAGGTATTCAGGTCCCAAGCCGTGGAGGGTTTTGAAAACCAAAACCAAGACCTTGAACCTTATCCGGAGAGCAACGGGCAACCAATGCAGGAGTGCCAGCACTGGGGTGATATGATCGTATTTACGAGCACCCACCACCAGTCTGGCTGCCGCATTTTGCACCTGCTGCAATCTCAGGACAAGAGTCAAGGGCAGCCCCACGTAGAGTGCATTGCAATAGGGTTGTTCTGACGTATGGCAATCCTCATCAGATTTTTTTAGGTATGACCTATTCTGAACTGGCTTCTAGCTCCCTCCTTCAAATGATGTGCTGAGATCTCACAATGTACCCCAAGCTACAGAGGGGTCAAGGCACATAATCTCATCAGCCCATCATCTGCCTCATGGTGATCTTTGCTTTCCCTTCTCCCAGGAGACACAGCAGAGGCTGAAACTCCTGGACTGCTACTGCACTTCCGTAAGCAGCCGCTTCTTATTTTGGATCACCTTTTCTCCTCCCGTGGTCACATGGTTGTTACAACTGTTCTGCTGTTTGCACTTCAGGGGGTAGCTAGCAATCAGTTTTCCAGTTCTCACTTTATTGAACTGCTTTAAAACTTGGTTTAAAAGAACCAAGAAAATGAAATTAAGTGACAACGAGCTGAAACTTTTGCATAATGAAGTTGGTAAACATCCTGGCATGGCAGTAGGATTCTGTGTTCTGTGTTTTCTGAAAGCAAAAAGGCTAACAACAGGGGGCAAGGGAAAAAAAAGCAACAGGCTGTTTATACACGACCTCTAAACTCCGGGGCAAATGGCTCCCAGCTCCAGAGCTTAAAAATGTTTCCCCACCAGCTCCGGAGTTTACAGGAAATTTAGTGCGACCCCGCCCACCTAAGCGCAACCCAGCGCACTTTTCAGGTACCTGCTCTTGGGAGGTGAAAATTCCTTGATGCGGATGTGCCGGGCTCTCCTCGCTTCTTTTTTTTCCTCCCGCCCCTTTAAGAGAAGGAATCAGGAAGTGACAGGGCTCTGAGCAGCTTCCACCAGCACCGGGAGGTAAGCCTTTATTCTTTTGTCCCTTTTTTTCCCTCCCTCCCCTCACGCAGACAGGAGCAAGGAAGTGTGGAGGGGTGGGGACGGAGGAACAGCAACGAACCCCCCAGATCTCTGGTCTGAATTTAAGGGGCCAGCAGATCTTAGGGGTTGTGTGAAAAGGCCCTTAGTATGTCCACAAATCCAACCAAATCGATTAAAAGGGAGACACAGGAAGTGATGTAAAAAACACATCACCCCCCAGTGGCCGTCACAAGAAAAAAATGCCACAGCGGACAAAATGGGCATGGCTGAGGGGGTTCTTCAGATAAATTGTTTTGAAAACTGGACAGAGATTTTTAAGGTGCCTTGTTTTTAAGGAAAAGGCATTTTAAATCAGAAGTACAGTAGCGGTCATGGTTAGGGATGAGGTTTCCATAATCTGTAACTCCCAGAAATCCAGGCCAGCACAACAAGTGGTGAAGGTATCTGAGAATTGCAATACAAGAACATCTGGGACACCCAAGGCTGGGAGCCTCTGCATCAGACATAAGAGCACAAAACTGTAGCTGTCCATTTGTGAAGAAGTTATTACAGGGGGAAATATAACATGGACAATTCAAAGGATGGTTGTGGGAGTGTGCGTTAACTCTCCCAGGGAAGTTTTTTTTTCCTTGATATAATCTTCAGAAAATCAGGAGAGATCACAAAGACATTGGGAGAGTAAGAACTGACAAAAGAAAATATTTTTTCACCCAGCGCGTTGTAAGCCTATGGAACTCCCTGCCACAGGATGTGGTGATGGCATCTGGCCTGGATGCCTTCAAAAGGGATTGGACAGATTCCTGGAGGAAAAGTCCATCACAGGTTACAAACCATGATGAGGCTGTGTAATCTCCAGTCTTAAAACAGGGGTAATTCAAAGGACAGATGCAGGATAGTGGTATCAGGAGACAGATGTCTAGTCTCATGCGCTCCCAAACGCATCTGGTGGGGCCATTGTGAGATACAGGAAGCTAGACTAGATGGGCCATTGGCCTGACTCAGCATGGCTCTTCTTATGTTCTTATGTTCTTATGGATTGTCAGTGTGATAGAATGGATAGAGTGGATTAGGATTTTGGAGAACACAGTTCAAATCCCCACTTGGCCATTGAAACTAACTAGGCGAGTGGAATTGGTAAAACTATTCCTTAAATATCTCACTTACCTTAAAAGACCTATCGCAGTCACAGTACATCAGTTCCAATGATAGCACAGAATAGACAAATGAAGGCAAACTTATTTTGACCAGACCAGTGAAATATCTAGAACCTCCCTTTAGACTGCTCAGGAAATGCAGTTGTCTTCAACTTGAAATATCATTACGAAATACAGTATTATGCTCCATAACATGTATGTTTATGCTGTCAGACTTCCAACCCGATTCAGAAAACCAATTAGTTTTTATCTCTCTTTCTCAAAGTTAGTCTGTATGTCCATAAACAGTGAAAAAGCCACGTCTGTTTGCCATCATTACATTTTCATCTCAAGTTCTCTTATGACTGTAGATATTACAGATTAGAATTAAATGTTCCTGGTACCCTTTTGCTAATTTAGTTTCCAGAGCTACAATTTGGACATCAGTTACTAGGTTTATGAAAAGAAACTAAGGACCAGCAGTCCAGTCATTTTATTACTTGGTTGTAGGTATTTCCTGTCATTCATATCAAATAAACACCTCTCTCCCTCTCCCTCTCTCTCTCCCCCCCTCTCTCAGAGGCATAGCCAGGATTTGGAGTGCCTGGGGACAATTTTTTTTTGCGCCCTTCCTGCCGTGCCCCGACATCGCCCCACCCAGGAACGGGGAGGGCGAATCCTGCAGGCGTGGTGTGTGTGTGTGTGTGTGTGTGTACAGGCAGACGTGTGTGTGGGGACTGTTGGGTGGTGGGAGGGTACACGGCTTCCTCCTGCTGCTCCCCCTCCAGGCGCCCCCAGATTGCTGCACCCGGGGCAGATGTACCCTTCTGCCCCCAAGATACACCCCTACGCTCTCTCTCGCTCTCTCAAACCACACACACACATACACAGAGAGAGAGAGAGAAAGAGAGAGAGAGAGAGAGCACTTGTGTTTACAATAATGTATCAATCCCCCTTCCCATAATTTGTTTCTCCTTAAACCATGAAAAAAGTCAATGCCCTTCACCATTTAAAAGTCTAAACAATTAAAAAATGTAAATGTTTGGGCTAGTTAAAATTGTCTTTACTGGGGGAAAGTAACCAAAATAATTAAAGGGGGGGATGGAGAGCCTTCTGGAAAGTTTTTTGCTTTTTGAAAAAGCAACCGTTAAAACAATAACTACCAACTTTGGAAGATTTACTGGATGCTCACCTCCAGGGCCCTGGTTTGAATCCCGAACTAACGAGACTGACCAAATGTCACTCTAATTAGATGGCAATAAAAGATCCAGAGCAAAATGAATTCTGCGGGTCTAAACGGAGCTCCAAGTGGACATTTGTCTTCATTACGACCTCGGCATATGCTTGGCACAGCCTGGGCTTCTGTCTTTAAAGAGGCTCATAAGTTAATGAGTAAGAAGCTTCAAACATTTTGCTTGGGTGTCTGGACCTCAGGCTTTCTCAATCACAGTATGAGGGAGATGCAGGGGACAGAGAGCTAGAGATCATTTCGTACACTCATTTTTAAAATTATTATTATTTACTAGTCCCTTTCCCTCCCCCTTTCTCACTGCCCTTCCAGATGGACTGTCTGTATTTACTTCTTTCCCATTTAAAATGGCTCCACAAGACAGAATCGATTGGCAAGGCAACGGGCAGCCCTGTTCATCCACATGCCTCTCCTGGAATGAGGAATCGCTGGCTATGTGCTTGTCCTTCTCATCTGATGCTCTGCTAGGGGGGCAGGTAATGCTTGGTCCAATGGTGTGTGTGTGTGTGTGTGTGTGTTGGAGAGGAGAGGCGGCCAGTGGCACCCAAGTATGTGTGATTAAAGTGACAGATGCCTCTGGCATCCTACCTCTGGTGACATTGATGCTGCCTTGAATACCCTCCAGATACTATTTAAAACAAAAAAAAACCTTCAGACATAAGCTTATACAGGGCAATGTGTTTTAAAAACTCCTAGTTCTTCCTTTTCCTAAATCTGTTCATGGTTGTTCACTGCTTCCTCTTCTGCTGTTGCTTCAGCAGCCCCCTTGCTTCCTTTTTCTCATTCATACAAGCCCTCTCTTGCAAGCCTTCATCCGGAGTTGCAATATTGGGGCTGAAATACCAAACTTAAGAGAAGACATAAGTTGCTTCATGCTGGGCCATATGGACTGTCCAGAGTTTGTGCCCATCATAAGTAGAGACAAGCACAAACCAAAAAAAAAAAAAGTGGTTCATGGTGTTTTGTGGTGGTTCGTGGTTTGTGACTTCTGAGTATGCACCCGTCACCCAGCTAAGAGGTGTGCTGTGAGCAGGTGGGCCCGCTGCTTCTGAGGATGGAGGTGGCAGGAGGGGTAGCAGTGGAACAAGTGGAAGGAGCAGGAGCAGGTAGGGAGCTGATGGGGTTGTGGGAAACGGGTGGCCATTCCCTTCTGCCGAACATAATAACGGGCCAAGGGGCAGGGGAAGTTCAGAATTTAATTTTACTTAGGCAAAATGGGATCCTTAGAAAACAGCTCAGCCACCAAACTGCCAACCCGCTCTGTTTGTCAGTTCTTCTGATTTGTGGTTTGATTCATGCCCATCTCTGATCACAAATCCCTCCCTACCCTTTAAGTCTGAAGGAGTGGAATTGTTCATGAAAGCTCACATGAAAACCTAGCAAATATTCTCTAAGTGACACCATTTTTGGTCTTGTTTAGGGATGGGCACAAAATGGAAAAATAGAGTTTTGTTTTGTTTTCTTTCTACTAGAAGTTCATATTGTTTCATTTTTAAACTTTTTTTGTAAGAAACATCATAATGAAACGAAACAATAAAAAAACAATTCATTGCTATTTAAAATGGTTCCCCTGGGTCCTAGAGGCACCATATTTGGTGGGCAGCTTTTTACAAGGGAGCCTTCTTACAGAGTAATGAAATGTTTCATTTTCAAAGGGAAAAAGAAGCATTTTGTTTTGTTTTGTAACAAAAGACTGTTTCCCATTTAGCTTCATATTGTGACATTTTGGAAGCATATGAAACAACAAAACAGTGTGTCATTTTTTGTAAGGTGCCCATCTCTAGTCTTCTTCATTTCTTCTTTTTGCTTTTTTTGTTGTTTTCTTCAGACCCCTCCCATCTCACAAGAGTAAAACAAAAATGGGGGGCAGTGAATTTCTGGAGCTGGTGTAGTGGTGCCTGGGGTTTTTAAGGGTAAAAGACCTGAAGGTTTTTAGTGTGTATGGGCTATATGACATCATCTGCCACCTTTGTTTTTGCTGTAACCTTAGCAGGAATTTCTACAGAAGCTAGTAAAAAACTTAAAAGGGGATTTTGCCAAGAACGTGTATTAAAATGACCCCAGTTCTAATACAAAATATTTTTCAGAGCAATTTGATCATGAATGAGTGTTTAAGAGCCACCCAGTGAGGTATAGTCTTCCCACAAAACTAAGTGATCATCAAAGAAGGTTTACCAAAGGGAGGAGAGAAACAAGGAGAACATTGAGGTGTCTACAGTGGATTGGAGAAGCAACAGCACTACTACAGGAGAAGCAGATACCACAAAAGCAACGTTTTGAGCATCATTGGCCTGAGGTAGGAAAAAGAGGAATACTGTGTTATTTAAAAAGTGTCCCATCATTAAGAAAATGAGAGAATGGTCAGCAACTGGAAATTTGACTGTTGCCACTGAAATATTCCAGGGTCATTTCACCTCAGCACAACCTCTAATGAACAATAAATCATGGATCTAATGAAGGAAAGATTTCATACTCCTTGATTTCCCCATTTCTCCTCAGCAAATATTTCCGCTTTCTACTGATTTGGTATTGGCAGTATTAGCTTTCCTCAGTTCTTATTTTAAGACTTACTTCATTCAAGTGTATTTTCACCTCAATGCTTCATGGTTTGCTGATAGCTGTGAAGGCCATGAGAGCCTCCAAAAGCAAAGCAAAGTGTTCTGCTTATATACCGCCCCATACCACTACAAGTGGTCTCTGGGCGGTTTACAATTTTAATTACAGAGTGCAGGCTACACATTGCCCCCCCAGCAAGCTGGGTACTCATTTTACCGACCTCGGAAGGATGGAAGGCTGAGTGAACCTTGAGCCTGCTACCGGGGATTGAACCCATGTCGTGAGCACAGTTTTACCTGCAGTACAGGCATTTAACCACTGTGCCACGAGGCTCACTGTGCCACGAGGCTCATCGCTACTGCTAAGCGATTCAAGAGAACTGTAGCACATGGACAGTGTGTGCTGCCAACTGGACATGCTTTCAGATGGTCCTCCATGGGATTGGTTGTCCTTCGCTAGAAAGAGGATGTTCAAGTCACTATTGGTGACAAAACTAGATGGAGCTTGTTCTTCATTCCAGCCACAAGATCCTGGCAGTCTGATGGCTGCATTAACAGAATTGTCATGCCCAAAGTAACTGAGCCAGGAGTTCTATTCTATTTAGCACTGGCTAGACCTCATCTTGAGTATTCTACCCAGTTATGGTCTCTGCACAAAGTGGAACAGCTTCAGAGCTCTTAAAAACCAGAGGCATTGAAGAAGAAGGCAATCATCTGTCGGATATTTTTTATCTTGGATTCCTGCAGTCATTAGGGGATTGGACAGGATGGCCTTGTACGCCCCTTCTATGATTCTATGCTATAAATCCTTTAAGCTGTTGCTGACAGGCACTAGAGGTGACCTGGGAATGAACCTCCCCCCCACTCCAATACCTGGACACTGGAAGAAACCAGAGTTATGGTATCTAGCTGATTGAGCAAAGTCTCCCAAGAAGGGGCCAAGTTGTTCATGTCAGATGCTCGGACGTAAGATATTGGAAAAGTGGCAAGGCATATACAAGATGATCAGTCCTAACTAGAGATGGGCACGACTCAGAAAAAAATTTTCGTTTTCGTTTTCGTTTTCGGCTAAAAAACGGTTTCGTTTTCGAACCGTTTTTCGTTTTCGTGTCATTACGTAACGAAAATGAAAATACCGCTAAGTCGTGCCCATCTCTAGTCCTAACAAGGTGTTATGTTTTGATGTCTGACTCTGTGTCCTATGAGGTCCAGTTTCATCATCATTTTGCCATCCATGCTATATAAACATTATATATCATTTATATAAACAGTATATGAACATCTCAGTTCCCTGAATCTGTATTATAGGTTGCTTCCTGAGTGGTATCAGGAGACAGATAGCTAGTCTTGTGAGTTCCCGGAGGTATTTGTTTGGGCCACTGGAAGATCCAGGAAACTGGACTAGATGGGTCCTTGGCCTAATCCAGATGGTGGCTCTTCTGATGCTCTGATGTTCTTTTGTGGACGACAATTCCTTTGTTCGTCTACTAGCCTAATACAGAACACAAAATCATATCCAAATGGCACATGTCCGAGCACAATTACCACTCCTCTTTTCAAAAAAAATAAAAATAAAAAGATTGCACCAAGTCACCTGAAACATTTGGCTTGTCTGGTACTACAGCTCCCAGCATGCCGCAGCCAACATGGTTGCCGAGAGTTGTAATTCCAAGAACAGAGACATCTCCTATTTTTGAGGATCGCACACCTGCCCAAATAAGAAATGGAAAGCCAGGCCTTAAGAGGCAAAATCGTCGTGTGACACCACAGTCTACCCCTTCTCTACCCTCTGTTTTTTTCCCCCTCCCCAGCCTTTTGTTTTTCTAATTGAAATTCAGAATTCTGTAGGGGATACAGGCGATTGAGACATTAACGAGTCCGACAGCTTAGCTGTGCGGTTTATTTTTTTTTTGTCTTGAGTAATAGATTTATTTCTGCAGACTCCTGCTGTGTCCTCTGCCTGCTACAATGATTGTCATTAGTTGCTCTGGAGAATATCGGAGAAGGGGGTGGGGAGGATAGAGGAGGCATTTGACAGTTATGTCAAAGCCACAAGAAACATCAGAAAATTCAAAGTCTGCTATCAGAGCCTGTATTTTCTTCAAAGACAGGAGACCATGTGTGGGTTTCTCCTTCCCATGTAGCTCCGTCCCACAGTGCTCTAGGCAAGAGTATTAGTAACAAGTGAGAAGTCCCAAGATAATAGGAGCCTCATGGCACAGTGGTTAATGCCTGTACTGCAGCTAAAACTGTGCTCACGACCCGGGGTTCGATCCCAGGTAGCAGGCCCATGGTTCACTCAGCCTTCCATCCTTCCTAGGTCAGTAGTAAAATGAGTACCCAGCATGCTGGGGCGGCAATGTGTAGCCTACATACTGTTATTAAAAAACTGTAAACCACCCAGAGATGACTTGAAGTGGTATGGTTTGGTATATAAGCAGAACAATTTTTAATACATTCTTCATAAATCAGCCACTGATACTGCAGCAGTTGTTCTAGCGTTTGCCCCTGTCCACTGCTGGGGATGTTTCGATCTGGTATTTCTAGAACACCACAAGTTGAACCACTGAAAGTAGAAAACTAGAGATGGGCATGAATAGATTTTTTGCCAATTCGTACAAATCCATTGGCACGGATCCGTAGGTGGTGCCCATTTCCTTCTCTCCATCCCATGTCTGGCTGCCCCCACTCACCAGCCTCCATGGTCTGCTGGGGTGCTCCTTCTCTATCAATGCTCAAATCTAGGCAGGAGCTCAGTCTGCCCTTCTCAGCCTCCTCCGGTGGCTGCCCACTCAATGGCTGCAGAGTTCCACACACTAACAACATGCTGGGAAAAGAAATATTCTTGTTTGATTTTTCTCACTCTCCCAACCCTCAGTTTGAGCATATGACCCCTGGTTCTGGTATTGCATGAGAGGGGAAAGAGTGTCCCTCTATTCACTTTACTCATGCCCTGCATAATTTTGTATGTCTCAAAATCATGTTCCCTGGCACATTTTTTCTAGATTATAAAGCCCGAAACAGTCACCTTTCTTCATAAGGGGGGTGTTTCAGCCCAGTAATTATCATTTTAGCCACTGTCTTCCTCTCCTTTCCCAGTCCCACTGTGTTGTTTACTTTTTAAGATGTAGTGACTAAAACTGTACACTGTATTCCAGGTGCAAATTTATTTATTTATTTATTTATTTATTTTATTTTATTTTTATTATTTATATGCTGCCCACTACCCAAAGGTCTCTGGGTGGCTTACAATCAAAAGAATTAAAACAGTTAAAAATAGAATATCAATATCAATAAATAATCAGAACAACAATAAAAACCTTACACTAAAATCATTACACTAAAATTGCCATCAGATGACCCACAGTCTATATTGTATCAATTAAAAAACTTCTGGTACAGGAAGGTTTTTCCCTGGTGCCAAAATGTCATCAATGTTGGTGCCAGGCGGATCTCAATCGGGAGGGCATTCCATAGCTTGGGGGCAGCTGCCGAGAAGGCTCTATGTCTACAAGCCATCCCTCACACCTCTTTGAGGGATGGCTCTTTCAAAAGGGCCCCCTGGCTCGATATTAACTTTACCATTGCTTTGTACAATGGCATTATAATGTTGACTATTTTATTTTCAATCCACTTTTCAATGATCCCTAGCATAGAATTGGGCTTCTTCACTGCCACCACACACTGGTTTGACCCTTTCACCGAGCTGTACACCAGCTCACCAAGATCTATTTCCTAATCTGTCATGGACAGCTCAAGCGTTACAATTTCACATTACAATTTCTGCAAAAGAACTGGAAGTTGTCCATGACTTTGTGTATCTTGGCTCAACTATCTGAGATACACTCTCACTAGAGTCTGAGCTGAATAAACGTATAGGTAAAGCAGCAACTATGTTTTCCAGTCTAACAAAGAGAGTATGGCTCAATAAGAAGCTGACAGAACATACAAAGATACAGGTCTATAAAGCTTGCGTACTGAGCACACTTTTGTATTGCAGCGAGTCTTGGACCATCCATGCCCGACAGGAAAGAAAGCTTAATACCTTCCATATGTGCTGTCTTAGGCAAATATTCAACATTACCTGGCACGATAAAGCTCCAAATAGCATAGTCCTGAATCGAGCTGGAATCCCTAGCATGTACACTTTATTGAAACAGCGACGCCTACGCTGGCTTGGACACGTTGTGAGAATGGATGACGGTCGGATCCCAAAATATCTTCTATATGGAGAACTAATGCAGGGAAAGCGCCCCAGAGGGAGACCAGGGCTGTGGTATAAGGATATCTGTAAGAGGGACCTGAATGCCTTGGGAATGGACCTCAACAGTTGGGAAACCCTGACCTCGGGTCGCACTGTCTGGAGGCAAGAGATACAGCATGGTCTACATAAATTTGAAGAGGCATTTGTCCAACAGGCAAAGAGGCAGGCACGGAAAGAACGAAACTCGAGGACTGGGCAAGAAACAGAATACATCTGCCCCCAGTGCGGTAGAGACTGCCATTCCCAAATTGGTCTATTTAGTCACACTAGTTGTTGTTTTTAGGATCTCTACTCCAGGCATGATACCATAGTCTTTTGAGACTGAAGGATGCCAATGACATGGACAGCTCAGAACTCAGCTTTAAGTGGGTCCTATACACTCCCTCCACCTTTTTAAATTGCTCAGAAAACACAACTCTCCTCAGATTTAAAGCTGTGGCTACCTATACTGAGCCAATCCACCCTACATTTGCTTTTATTTTTCCTGCCTCCATCTACTTTACTGGCCTTATTGTCTTTTCCAACAAGTCTTTCCTTCTCGTGATGTGTCCAAATTATAATGGTCGCTCCGGGGTGGCACATGCACCCCTGGAGCTAATTTGCCATCCCCCGTGTGATTAACGCAAGATGGGTTAAGGCTAGGTGGCCTGGGACCCAGATGGAGGTGGGGCAAGCCTATCTAAGCAGGCCCCATCCTGGTCCAGGCCTCTTTCCTGTCTGCGTGTTCCCCACCCACCCACCATGTTATACAGTGCTAGCGTGAGTCTGACTGGTCGCCTAGTGGGCCGGAAAGGAATTTTTGACCCACCCCCAGATTGGCATGGAGGGGCGGGGATTTTTCGCCTATCCCACACCGGCACTCGGGGGTGGTTCCCTAACCCCTTTCCTCATTTGAGTGTTGGTCACACTGGCAGTTGTCAAGAGGGAAGGGAGCCAGTGATGACAATTCTAATATCCCCTCTGGTATCATCTGACCCCTAGCGCTGCAGATCCAGAGATTACAGTGCAGGTGAACGATGCCAGCGGAGGCCTTGCCAGGGCCACGAGCCGCGATGAGGGAATTGTGGGAGGGAATTGGCCAGCATTGGAGGCCTGAGGACATCTCAGGCTTTCAGGGGGAGTGATTCGCCCAATGGCTCCCTAGTTGGTGGGGTCCTGGGAGAGCCCCTTGTACCCGATGTTGACCTGCATGGAAGCAGACCCCTCTTAAAATTACAGGTGAATGATGATCATATTTGGTTTGTGTTAATAAACTGTGGCCCGGTCCTTTACCCAACAAAGTCGTCTTGCGTCATTATTCGCCGTGGGAGGGCAATGGCCTCAGTTTAGTCACTTTAGCTTCTGTTAAGTGTTTATGCTTGCATTTAAACTAAAATCCACTTATTTGTCTTTATTGACATAAATATCCTTTTGGGACTGCAAAGCTGTCTATGAACAATCCATTTTGAAAGAATTATTCTTTCCCCTGTCAACATTCTTTACTGTCCAGTTTTGCATCCTTTGCAACAATCAAGACTACCTTGCTTTGGATTGATATACCACTGTATACCCTACTGATTTGTCTTTCGGAAAGCCCGAACAATCCATAAAGATCCCTCCTAGAACAACTCTGAAAAAGTATTGGCCACTTTCTCCCAATGAAATACATCACCAGGAGCAGAATGCACCACTTCATGGTGGGCAAAATGGCAAGAGAACACAGAGAGAGGATTATGTTGACACAATCAGCCTGATGAGCCAAGGGGAGACTATTCTTAATTTTAGTAAATCAGTTATAGTACGATAGTGTTAAAATGCTGTTGCTCAATCCAGAGAGGAGGAAGGAGATGGAACCAATATTTCTTAGAACTGTAGTGCTAGAAGGGACTCTATAGCTCATTAAATCCAGTCCCCATCAAAGACCAGAGTGGGGAATTCAATCCCCAACCTATGACTTCACTGCCAGAAACCTAAAGCACTGAGCAATCTAGCACTTGGGCCTAACCCCACCTTATACTGGCTTAGGCACTGTCTGCTATACTGTTTGCCCATGATCATAAGAACATAAGAACATAAGAAGAGCCATGCTGGATCAGGCCAAAGGCCCATCTAGTCCAGCTTCCTGTATCTCACAGTGGCCCCACCAGATGCATCTCGGAGTGCACGAAATTAGATATCTGTCTCCTGGAGATTACACATCTCCATCATGGTTTGTAACCTGTGATGGACTTCTCCTCCAGGAATCTGTCCAATCCCCTTTTGAAGGCATCCAGGCCAGATGCCATCACCACATCCTGTAGCAGGGAGTTCCACAGACTAACAACACACTGGGTAAAAAAAAAATTCTTTTGTCTGTTCTCCCTCTCTCAGCCCTCAATTTGAGTGGATGTCCCCTAGTTCCGATATTTAGTGAGAGGGAGAAGAGCATCCCTCTATCCACTTTACTCATGCCCTGCATTATTTTGTACGTCTCAGTCATATCCCCCCTCAGGCGCCATTTCCCAGAATAAAGAGCCCCAAAGATGCCTCTTAGTTTAAAATGTCTGCTACCATTTTCTTGCTGTATATTCCTTAGTATTTGGAAGGACCCCCCGCCCACACACACACACACAAACAAAGCTTATGAAGGCATGTGAGGCCTTGCCAGCTTCACATAGTTTATGCCTTTATAGGTCCAGGTGATGACTGTTGGCTGAGTGTGGCTGTGGAGATTTTCAGTCATCCACATGAGGTAACCTGGGAGTTTAGTCATGGCCACTGGACTTCTTTTCTAGTGGGACTGAAACATTTTGCTCCACATCCAAGTAGCTTTGTCAGTTTGGACGACATTTCTCAGAAAATGTGAGTGTACCGGCTTCCTATTTGAAAGTCGGAATAGACATAGATACCCTCAGGAACAATGCTGGTGGAAACCTCAAATTTGGACTCAATCCATAGAGTAATGTTACGGTTTCTGGGGCTATAAAATGATAACCTAGCAGTTGTTATGATTAGAGATGGGCACGAAAGGAACTTTTAGTTCATTTCATTATTGGTTATTTGTTTAGTTATGTAATGAAATAAATAATGAAACCCAGAGTGATTTTAGAGCAAAGTGAACTGAAATAAAAACATTTGGTCCAGTTTGGTTCATTTTGTTAATGGCGGCAATATATCCTACCTGGTGCTGGATGTCTTTGGTCTTCCTGGCTGCAGGGAAAAGCCGACTGGCCTGCGCTACAGCTGTAGCCCGGATCACATAGACAGAAGTAAAAAAAATAAAAATAAAAAGGAGCGCTGACCGGGCCCCAGGGGTGGCCTGGTCGGCACCCTAAAATCTATCTATCTATCTATCTATCTATCTATCTATCTATCTATCTATCTATCTATCTATCTATCTATCTATCTATCTATCTATTAAAAGAACCAGTGCCGACCCAAACCCAAACCGAACCAAGTGTGGGCCCAAACCAAACGAACCCTATAAGATAGGATAGAGTCATAGAATCATAGAGTTGGAAGAGACCTCAAGGGCAATCCAGTCCAACCCCCTGCCATGCAGGAACCCCCATCAAAGAACTCCCAACACATTGCCACCCAGGCTCTGCTTAAAAACCTCCAAGGAAGGAGACTCCACCACCAGTTCATGAGCCACCAGTTCACCCTCGGCCAAAGTCAGCAGTAGCTGTGTTGAGTTTTTTTCTGCATGTCATATCTCCTTTTCTTTTAGAGTGAAATTTCCAGAGCATCTGATTTTAAGTATGTATGTATGAGTTTTAGTTCATGCCCACCTTTTGACCCGGATTTAATTTAAATTTTGTATTTCTAGCCGCTGTGGCAAGAAACCCATCCATTTCATCCATTTCCTAATTTCATTGGGCCCTTGTGAAGTTTCATCAGATAGACCTCAAACTGTATGATGATAACATTGAAATGCAAGTCACAAGCTTTAATTAGGTACAATCAGAAATCATGCGGTGACTTCATTAAGTATCATTAAGAATGATCAAAATATTGCTCTTAGGAAAAATACATCAAAAGCATGAATTTACACATTGATTAAACAAGATCTGCAATTTCTAAAAATCTGGTGTGAGAGGGGAAAAGGGGGGAAAGAATGTAGCAAATTAAGTGCTCCTACCCTACTTAGCAACCAAGGGACTGCTTAGCAACCAGAAATCTTGGGCAGAAAAAAATGGCAGGGTACAAATTCTTATTCCCCTTTACAAATGGATAAATAAGTAAGAGATACCAAAGTCATAGAATAGAAAATGACAAGGCTCTTCTTTTCTGCCTCAGCAAGTGCAGTTGCTGCTTCATGAATAATATCACAGCTTTGGGTAATGCTCTGGGACACGGGAAGATGCCTTATATTGAGTCAGACCATGGCCTGATCTCTCTTGAAATGCTCTGAGAGCAGCATCTCTGTAGATTATCAGAAAGTGTGTCTTTTCCAGCCCAACCAAGGGATGATCCCCCGCTTATTGTGGGGGTTAGGGACCCAACCCGACCCACGATAATTGAAAATCCGCCATATGCGGATGAGGTCAGTTCGGCCCTGGGGTGCCTAGCTGGGGGCTCTTGTACTTACTGGAGGCCTCAGAAATGATTTTCAGCAATCCGGAAGTCACTTCTGGTTCACAGGGAGGCCCTTTTGGGAACCTCCAGAAGGCCTGGGAAGGCCCTCGCAGGCCCATTTGGGACAGCACTAGGTTGGGGGGTAAGTATGGGGTGCCTGGAACAGTCCTTTTCCCCCTTAACTCAGGGGGCCTTTTTCATATACTGTGGTCCCGTGATATATGAACTGTGAAAGGGTGGGGGATGCCTGATAGTGGACCATTCCATCTTTCCCCAAGTCCTGAAGAATACCATACATTGTTGAATAACCACACTGGTGGGGGGGGGAGTGCATCTGGAGGATCAATAGGTGGGGAGAGAAAAAGAAATCCTTGGACCAGGGTATTAGTCCAGTTGCAAGTTCCCTGATGCTTTGGTGAATATCAGGAGAAAACAAACTTGTTAGGACAGTACAACAGTGGAGCTCATTGTCTTGGGAAGCAGTGAACACTTCAACGCTGGAGGCATTCAAGGGACAATTGGACAAACATCTGTCAGATCTTCTTTGATTTGGATTCCTGCACTTCAAACTCTATTACATGGCTCTTCCAACGCTGTTATTCACTGATCAGAGAGAAATGCATGAAAAACTTCCAGAACACGGCCAAACAGCCTGAAAAACTCACAACAACTGTTGTTACCAATGTGACTTGCTGGGTGAGTTTCCACGGCCATGTGGGAATTGAAAGCAAGGTATCTTGCATCCTAGTTCATCACTCCATCCATTATACTACACTCAGTAGTGTAATGTAATGGACACCTGAGGTTAAAAGAAGGCTTTACCTGTGCAAGGCAAGAACTGTGTCATAGAGCTATGTCCCTTTGTTGCACTGTGCTAATGATAATGTTTTGCGGGATGAGGCCCTGTAGGACAGATCCAGTAAATTCTTCAGGTGAGAAATATGGTAGCAGTTGACGTTTCCTTGGTTGGAACTCCATGTGTCCAGTTTTGGTCACCAATTGGAATATGACCTGAGGAAGGCAAGCAAAATGTTTAACCAGCTGGAAACCAGGACCCATGAGAAATATTTGAGACAACTGGGTATGTTTCACCACGAGAGGTAAAGATTAAGAAGTAATGTCATAGACATCCTTCACAGATGAAGAAGTGCCAGATTAAAAATGGCATCATTTGCACTGCTCTAAAAATAGATGAGCACCAGCTACAAGAAAGCAAATTCCAGCTAAACATCAGGAAGTACTTAACTGATAGCAATAGCTGTTTGGCTGAACTCTTGTGAGAAGAGATAGGCATCAAGCACAATGAAGCACCTCATGCTACATTTCTAGCATTGTACCACATGAGATTCTCCCTGTACTCACTCCTCTTCAAATTGGCCAGCTGCCTTAGGACCCCAGGCCAAGCAACCAAGGTCCTTTCTGAACTGGTGCACCATTGGTGAAGGAGGACCCCAGCAGTGTGCCATAGACAGTGAGTGGGCCTCCTGGCTGTGGAGAAAGTTTAAGTGGGGAGGTTTAGTGTGATGTCTGTTGTACTGTTTTAAATGTTTGGTTCAATGGTACCTTCAAATCCAGAGCAGTCTGGGGTAGAGATGGGCACGACTCAGCGAAATTTTCGTTTCCGTTTTCATTTTTTCGTTTTCGTTAGGTAACGAAACAAAAACGAAATTTTTTCAAAAACAAAATGAAAACGGAAACGAAAAGAAAATTTTTTGCCGTGTTTTTCGTTTTCGTTGCGGCAAACACATTGAACTGAAAAGAATGCTAACGAAACAGAAATTTTTCGTTTTCGTTTTCGTTTTTTCGGTTTGTTAGGTAATGAAACGAAAATGAAAAATTTGCAAAAAAACCAACAAAAATGAAAACGAACCGAAACGGACCCCTAAACGACCGAACAAAAAAACGAAAAACAATTTTTTTGAGTCATGCCCATCTCTAGTCTGGGGTGGGGGTTCTTTGCCCCCGCAGCTCAAAGAGGCACAAAATGGTAGTGCCGGCATCCATTTTGGATGGGATGGCGCTCTATATAAAGGGCTGCCTGATCCCGTCTCAGTTTCACTTTTCCAGGAACCATGGGAATGCCTCCCTCCCTTCCTTTGGTTGATGGCGAGATCAGCTGGTCACTTTGGGAACGGATGGGAATTTTTGGCTGTCACCCAGATTGACGTTGGATGACAGCGTGTTTTCACCCATCCCATTATCAACCATGATGAAGGTTGTTAGGTTCGTCATGTAGTGTTAGGTCGCAACGGCAGGTAGTGCATAGGTTGATACTAGACATGGGCACGACTCAGCGAAATTTTCGTTTCTGTTTTCATTTTTCGTTTTTGTTACACAACGAAAACAAAAACGAAAAATTTCCAGAAAACAAAACAGAAACGGAAATGAAACGAAAAACTTTGCTGTGTTTTTCATTTTTCATTTCCGTTTTTGTTGCGTAACAAAAACAAAAAACAAAAACGGAAATGAAAAATTTGCAAAAAAAAACAACAAAAATGAAAATGAACCAAAACGGACCCCTCAACGAAAAACGAAAAATGAAAAACCATTTTTTTTTACTCATGCCCATCTCTAGTTGATAGAGTCAGAGGAGATCTCAGACTGGCATCCAAGGGGTAGTCTTCTTGCCTTAAATATCATTTGAATTGAACATAGGAAGAGAAGGATATAAATTAGGATTAATTAGAGGCAGAGGCAGCCCTGAGGAATTCATGATTTTAATGGGGATCTCACTGAAATCACCTGGGGAGCTGTATCTCTTAGTGTGTTACCACTCCCATCCTACTGCACTATGTAGGCTCCCTTAGTGATGAGATTTAATAAATAAGTTAATAAAGTGTTGGCCTTTATTTTAACCCAAAGCCTGTTGTCCCGCCTCTTTATTTCAGTTTTGGGGAACAAAGTGCTTCATCATGCCGATCTCTATTTATAAGCAAAGTCTAGGTGACTGACAGAGATGCTTTTACTGCAGAATAATTCGATCAGAAACAGGTTGCTTTAGAAGACTCTTGAGGTCCCTTCAAAGTACACAGTTCCATGAGTTGGGCTCATTGCACACTCCATCATATCTGAGTTTTTCTAGATGTGTGTGAAATGGGTCCATATATTTTATTAAATACGAATGCCGGTGTCCCGGTTGATTGTCCGTTTCATTCAACCCATTGTCTCAGAATAACCACCATGAAAGAAACGAGGTGCGGAAATGTTTGAATGCATGTCCATGGGTGGACCTGGTTAGAAGAGGCATATATATTACAAAATTTTAGTTGTCACCATCTCTCTACCCCCTCAAGAACTGATTACCCAATGACACCATTAAGAAGTAACTGGGCACATTCATTTAATGGTCCGGAGCCTTTCATACAGGTCCTCAACAGTCACATTCAATCTCATCTACTCTACATTAAGAAGAGTTTTCTTTCGGAGTGTGTTTATTTACTGCCAGGTCTGCAAACATAAAGCACAGAATGAAGTAATAAATAATACCTTAAAGAGCCTTTCAGACATCACCGGTCCTAGAGGACAAGCATTTTTTTAAAAAACCTTCAGGGCCTCTGAACCTGACTCCTCTGGGCCTCAGTGGTAACTCTTTTACTTCCTCTTTCCCCTCTAAAATGGAAGAGACTCTTTCTTTCTTTACTCCTTATTCTGTTCCCTCTTTAAGTACAAGACTAGCTTTTTAAGTATATATAGAGAGAGTTCAAAGTTTTCAAGCTTCAACTAGAAAAGGCAACTGTTTTCCACCATGATGAATGCCTGCATATAACTGGGAGAATTAGAGATGGGCACGACTCAGAAAATTTTTTTCGTTTTCGTTTTCATTTTCGGCTAGGGTCCGTTTCGTTTCGTTTCCGTTTTTGTGAGCTAATTTTCAAAATTTTTCGTTTTCGTTTCGTTACGTAACGAAAACAAAAACCGAAAACAAAAACGAAAAATTTTTCGTTTCTCCCCATTTAGCTCCATTGAGTGCTTTTCCAGTAACGAAAAACGAAAACTGGCTCAAAATTAGTCGTTTCGTTTCCGTTTTCGGTCCATTTTTGAACCGTTTTTCGTTTTCATTTCGTTACGTAACGAAAACGAAAAAACAAAAACGAAAACGAAAATTGCGCTAAGTCGTGCCCATCTCTAGGGAGAATAAATCCCTGTAAGCAGCGGAAGCCGGGGATGTTTTCTCCCTCAAATGAACATGAAAATCTCGAGAAATGGATCAGGGAGGTTGCCTGACAAGTTCCAAAGGGGTGGCCCAGTAGGTTTAAAACTGCAGTACTGTAGCTAAAACTCTGCTCACAAACTGGGTTAAATTCCCAGTAGCCAGCTGGAGATTCACTCAGCTTTCCAGCTTTATCACTCATAACTTTACATAGAACTTTACTCCCCTTTAACTGCTCATGTTCTCTTGTAGCTTCAATGGAATGATGTCTATTAATGTTGTAAGATGTCCCTCAGTTCCTTGTTCTCAACACTTGAATATGTCTTAATTGTTCAAGACTGTATCATATCCCTCATTCTGTAAGCCGCCTTGGGTCCTTTTTCCAAGGGGAAAGGTGGGGTAAAAATACTCAAAAATAGAAATAAATAAATAAATTTCGAAGGTTGGTAAATTGAGTACCTGTGGACCGGCATAAATCAGGGTTGGTCTGGAGCATTTTTGTCCTTGTTGGGAAACAGCTTACTTCCACATTGCCCTCTAAAATGGAAGAGTCCCAATTCCAAAAAGTACCCTATTTGATCACACCTTGTCCAATATCATGATTGATGACCAGAAGGAACTAAAACACATTTCCCTATATTTTTCACCATTTACAACCATGGCACATCATCATAATAAAGCAGAAGGCAAGAGGCAGGGATGGGTTAAGTCAAGTGGGCCTCAAGTCACATCAGTTACATGACATGGACTCAACTCAATAGCCCTTTTTTGTTTCAGTGACTCGGGACATGAAACCCACACATCTATCCCTTTTTCCTCCCTGGGGAGAAATCCTTGTTTTTGATAACAACTGTCTTGGAACTTGGTATCAAAGGCTTGGACTTGGGACTTGGACCGCAAGACTTGCTTGGTAAGAGGCCACCTATATGAACAGAACAATGATAATGACAACAATGTCATTATTTCCAAACAATGGATTACTCAGCACGTTCCCTTTAAATAAGAATGCTCCCAGATTTCATTGCCTAATTATTTCAGTCCTCTGGATAATTTCACCACCTCCGAAATACAAAAACAGACAGGAAGCATTCTTGAAGGCTTTCGCGACCGGGATCTGATAGCTGTTGTGTTTTTCGGGCTGTTTGGCCGTGTTCTGTAGTTTTTCTTCCTGAAGTTTTGCCTTCCCTCTGGAGAAAGATTCCTACATAGGTTCACCAGGCATCATCCTGCTCTGTTTCTAGAAAGCTAATTAACTCCAAATTATTTAAAGCTGCCTTCTACAAATTATAAATATTGCCCTGAGATGATCAAGTGGGTTTTAATATGTTCATTTTTTATTTAAAGATAGTTGTTATCAAGTGGCATGGTTTGTTGCATTTTATTTTATTATTGTATTTGTTGTGTAGAGTTGTTTATGCTTTTACTGTATCAAGATATTCTCAAAGGCTTTCACGGCTGGGGTCTGATAGTTGTTGTGAGTGTTTCAAACTGTTTGGCCATGTTCAGGAAGTTTTTCTTCCTGAAGTTTTGCCAGACTCTGTGGCTGGCAGCTTCAGGGGGCAGGGAGCTCAGGGAACTAGGAGTTTTCTCACCGATAATCAAGATCTTATTATGAACTGACCTCAGCAGATAGGACAGATTGAAGGCAAAGATGGAATGGACCCCTGCACTGTGATGGAGGGCCATGGAGTTAGAACGGGGGACAGGCACCAATGGCCTGAACCATGTTCTTCTTCCCTGACCAACCCCAAGGCCTGTGTATCCCCCATGCTCCAACACTACCAGAATAGGTGCTGCCAGCCCTGGAGATCACTGAACACACTCATAGGGGGAGACAAAGGATATACCAACCACACAACCCAAACAAAAGAGAGGGGAAATTAATGACAACAAGGATGAAACTATAGGATCATGATAATACTACCACCACCCCTCCCAACAAAACCTGAACCACAAACCCCGCCACAAGCAAAGCAACCCACCAACAATAAGTACTTAATAATAACAGAGAAATAAAAATTAATAAAATAAAATAAAACAGCGCTATGCAGTTTGGGTTGGAGGCCCGTGGGGCGGATCGTTTTTTTTAATTTTTGTATTCATTTTTTTATTTTATTTGTTTAAACGCCGACCACGTGGCCCACCGATCAGCTGTAGTGCACATCTGGTCGGTGGGGCTTTTTTTTTTGGGGGGGTGGGATTTTTTTGTCTGGAAGCACCCTCCCTGGGGGCTGGGGGCAGCAGCGGCAGCCAGAGGACATCCTCAGACTTGGAGTCAGGTAGGAGGAGACTGTTGACCGGGTCTGGCAACAAAAAATGAAACGGAACAAAATGGAAATTTCCGTTTTGTTTCGTTTCCTTTTTCTTTCAGGGGGCAGTTTGGTATTCATTTCATTACCTAACAAAATGGATAACGAATAACAAAATGAATCAAAAGTTCATTTCGTGCCCATCTCTACTTATGAGGCATTTGTCGTAAGAGGTACCACTGGATATCTATGTCAAAGCCTTTCACAAAAAGAGCTCTCTCTCCAACCCTGGTGGAAAGGTCCGTACCAGGTCTTGCTAATCACTAACGTTGCTGTCATATGACAAGGATATCACTCGGAGTGCACTGGGACCCTGACCTTTGCCCAAACCTCCCCAAACTGGGTCTTCTCCTGGAAAGCACAGTGGGGGATCAAACTTCCAATCTCAAGCTCCTCGACCAGGCGACTTAACTCACGCAGCTGAACATTCAGCAGATTGGGAAGTCTAGGACAGCAGCCAAATTTCTATCCACTTAAGACAATATAGCTTATCCAAAAATGTCTAGGGAGAAACTGGCTTTATCAGTTGCTTTGCCTGAAACAAAATATAATCAGAGTAATGAGGCCAGGGCAATCTTGAGGACAGACAGTTCTCTGGCCTGGTTCTCTAGCAAGCAGGTCCACTGGTCACAGACTTCAGCACAGCCTCTACTTGTGGTAGGGTTGCCATTACAATATCAACTCAGAGCAAAGGTAGAATATGGAAAAGCAAGGCACCTTGCCTGGAATTTTTTAATAACTTGATCTAATTGCAGCCTGTGAGCCGGCTAATAAGGCCAGCGCGCAGCTCTCATTTTCCTTTGGAAGAAACAATGAGGATCAAACTCTCGGGGGAGGGGGGGGAGGACTACTACACATAAGTGAATGTATAAATTGGCAATTGGGGAAAATGCATGAATGCATAAATAAATATATATAGGAAAAGAGGACAGTTAACATTCACCAATTCTCATGAAAGAAGCAACAAGAAAAACCTGTTCAAGAGCTTCAAATAGAGCCAGAATGCCAATGGGGTCCTGAGAAATAAGCCAAACTGGCCAGATTTCTGCATGCCTAATTTCCTACCTGTCCCCTCCTAACGAGATCTCAGTAATTTGCACAGAATTCCCCTGCACAAAACTGATGCATTATTTGGACACATAACACCTTCTCGCCAATGCAGAAACCCTTGTTGAGAGGGACTAAAAATGCATTTGTTGCAGAGCAGATGCCGTGTTTGTTGCTTCTTGCTGTTTTGCAATGGAATGAAGCAAACAAGGCTCTACATCCTAGACAAAGTTGGGCCACATTATGGTGGGTTCTTGGCACATTGCCCACCCACCTGGAATAACGATATGGGGTGAAACTGGGCCACACTTTTATTGAAACACAACTTTAAAACCAACAACAACAATAACAAGGAGGGGCCTGGCTTCAGCAATCATGGTTGGAACCCCGGGGTCATTTCAGGCCCCTCCAACCAGGCAGCATTGGGCGAGTTCTGACCCCCAGGTGGCGTGGTCAGCCGACAACGCCACCCAGGCTGTCCTGATACTAGCTCTCCCTGCATCTTATAGCTTAAGGCTGGGTTATCCCCTGCACAGGGAGGCATCGCCTTGAACCCCAACCAGGCCCTGTGACCTCTCGATCGGCAGGGCCTTGGCTATGGGGTATACGGTGACAGATGTTTAAACTACTCACCGCTGCCTGAATCTGTTTCAGCCGCCAAGACCGAGGGCCTAGCCTTGCTATGGCCCCGGTCACCCCACCCAGCCAGCTCCGCAGCCAGCCCCCCCCTGCAAATCCTGCAAGAACATTTCCGTACCCTCGTCGGACAGGTGCACTCCATCAGGCCTGTAGAGTTCGCCCCTGCCCACCTTGAATTCAGAGTGGCCCACCACTGCCCCAAAGTCCCAGCGCACCACCCGGCAAACCTCTTTGTTTACTCCCCCCCCGCCGGAGGCGGTTCAACTTGTTCGGGTCGCAGTCAGCCATCCAGCACTGGCAGGGTATCATATTTGACCAAACCACTTGACAGGCCGAGTACATGGACTTTCAAATGCTGAAGTCCCACAAAATCTCCAGCACTAAAGACTTGCCGGTTTGTTTGGTCAAATCGTTGCCCCCGAGGTGGATGACCAATATGTCTGGAGGCTTACCCATGGGGGCAGCCGACGCTGACCCCAGGAATTCCCTCCATCTCATTCCCTGCTCCCCCCACCACTCTATGGTGGCCCCGTAACCCAGCCCCAGGTTGGGACCCCAGCCAGACCTGCGGGCGTACCGTTCGGCCCAGTACACGTAACTGTGGCCGATGAAAACCACTCTGGCATGGGAGTCACAGGGAAGCAGTCCTGGGAAAACACAAAATACAGGTTAGAGCACCAGCAGCGGTCACACATACCGTCGGTAACACCTGGAGGACCACCTGCCCAGCCGGCGGATGTCACTCTGTCCATACCCCAGTGCCGCGGCCATGGATGCAGCGCCAATCCAGAAGGAATGTGTGCCGAACTGCAAGGATCCCAGGCCCAAGTCCCTCAAGACCCTTCCAGAGAGCTGCCCAAATTGAAATTTCGTCAATGGCCTGCCATCCTTGTGCTGGAAAAGGTAACCCCCCTTGGGGCCCCTCAGTGCCATGTAAGCCCAAAGGGCGCTCACAGGACAGATGATATCCTGTGAGCAAGTGCCCAGGTGGATGAGCGTTCCCCTACCATTCTGGTCAGTCTTGGATTGCCGAAGGCGAATGGTGAGCAGCCGGGCTCGAGGGTAACATCCAAGGCGAGGAGGGCCACAAACGAGCCATCCTGCCTGCCCGCCGCGACCAGCTCACTGACCCTCAAGGCTCCAAAAAAGGCCAGAAGTGACGTCGCTATGAAGAGGGCTGCCTCGAATGCATCCTGGCAAACCGTGTGCCACTTGGCACACATTGCCATCAAGATTTGGGGGGGGGGGGGTGATTGGGAAGCGGGAGTCTGGTGTTTTCCCCCCTCTCTGCTGCACCCCGCAACCATATCCCTTATTTTGAAGTCGGCCATGCGGTGTGGATCGCTGTCACCTGGCGGGTGTCACCGGGCGGCCTGTCGCCGTGGCCGCCCTGGAAGCGGGCTCCATCTGCTCCAGTGCTGCAAAATGGGCAGAAAATTTTTGAGCCACTTCCCTCAGCTGGGCCCGCTTTCTACCCTTCGAAGCCCTGGACTTTGTCTGTGGCTGCACCCGCTGTGGGTCCTCACTAGCCTGCACCCCCTTTGCAGTCTCCAGAGCCACCAAGCGTGACTCCAGCTCTAGCCAGATAGGCCATTCCTCCTCATCCGAAGAGGAGTCCGAGAGCTGGGGTGCAGGCCGCGGCTGTTTAGCCGGCTGCTTACCCTTGCTCTTCCCCCTTCCCTTCCCTGGGGCCATCGCTGCAATACAACCCCCTAAGGGTGTGATGGCCTTAAACGGGGGGGTACTTCCTCTCCCACAGCCCACCACCCTTAGGCCTGGGCTGCCAGCCCCCTCCAACCCCCGACCTAGGCCTAAGGAGGGCCCACCGAGCACGGGGGAGGGAAGCGGGGGGGTGTCACCCAGCTGGGTTTGCGGGGGGGATTAGGGCCATGGCCCACCAAGCACACCCCCACCCACCCGCAACCACCCAAGGTCGCGAGCCCTTCCTCAGCCCCCTGGGTCAGAGGCAGGCCCCACCCAGACGAGGGGAAGGCCTCCCAAAGTAGGAAAGGCTGGGCAGAGAAGACCAGAAGGGCCGGGGGCCACTGCACGTCGCCCCACTCACGCGGGGGGAGGACCGTTGCTGCACCCCCGATCCGACTCCGGAGCGGTGAAGTCTTGGTGGGCCCGGCTGGAGGCGTCCCCCACAGCCGGGCCAAAAGCAACCCCCGCTGGGGTCCGGGAAGCCGCGGTCACCGCAGAGGTTGTGCCAAAAAATGCTGCCTCAAAATGGCGCCAGCCACATGGCGCCGCCCTCCAAAATGGCGGCCGCAAGAGGAGCAAGCAGCAGGTCCTACCCTGCTGAACGCTCCTTGCAACTGGATTATGGAGGGGGTCGGAGCAGCCCTTTTAAAGGGCACTCCTCCCCCTCCCCTCTGGACGCTTCAGGCATCCTGCTTGTCTCTCCCTCCGGGAGGGCAGGCAAATACGCTCCATGGGCGGAGGTCCCGCCCACGGAGTGACCATTTGAGGACAAACATGGACAATCCCACTATTTTGGAATTGGCCCTTTTCATCGCCAAACTCCACACCACTCTACGCTCGGCAAAGGCTACTGGTCCTGATGTGAATGGAACAACTTTTCTACCCTGGTTTAACTTTAACTTTAAAGGGGCCCTGCAAGATTCCGAATCCCTTTTTGAGGATAAGCTTCAGCACTTTGAACAGCCTCCAAGCCTTCCATCTAGGATCCACGGTGGATTCCTTCCTCTGCCGACAGTGGAGCTACCAGTCTTAACTAACTCAGCTCCTCTTCTCCATGCTTATAGCCCCCAGGAGATCAACACACCACACAAAGGAGCTTGAAGCTAACAGGTCATGCTTAGTCTCTTTGAAACTCATTGGAGATTGGAGTATCAATTGCGTTTGGAGTTGTACACTCAACATTATCATATCAGACTTTGAAGAGGAGAAGACAGTTTGAATGTATAGACTTCCCCCGTCGACTATTGTGACAACGTCATTTGTTTTCTTCAGCTGACAAAAGCCCCCCCCAAAAAAAAAATAATCACAATAATATAATAAAGTATCAAACACTTGTTGGGTTTTTGCTTTCAGAACAAACAGGCACTGACAAAGCCTTACCACATTACCATCCTTGATTGCTCTGATGGAACTCATTTCCATCTTCTGTTCCTCTAATTACATGAAAATTGCATACTTCTTATGCATGACACATTTCCCACAGCTTTGGAAAACAGTTGCAAAGAGAAGGAAAACTCCTCAGTTCTTTTTACCCATTTGGAGTGGCAGTATATCACCCGCCCAGCCATCAATCTGCCTTTATGGGCCGCTTTTTGACACCATTGTAGCAAACGAGCAGACAAACTGTATGAAAAAAGTATGTTTTTCAGAAAGTCTCCCTCCATTTTACAAGTGGAAATGTTGGAGGTTTTCCCTCTTCAGTCTGTTATTTCCCCTTCCACCTCCCGTCATTTCAATTTTAGATGAGTGATGAAAAAAGCAGACTAAGTGGAAAAGACTAACTTCCACCATTCCACTGCTCCGTGTTTTGCTTTGAAATGACTTTAATAGTTGGATGCAAAGGGGAAATTGCAGGCTTCCTGCAGGCAGGTTACAAAAGTACACTCAGAAAATAAATAAATTGCAAGCAGGGGGATAATTTATGTAGTATACACAAGTTTGGGGGCACTTCCCTTTGGTTTTGACAGCTCAAAACAAGTCCCTAAAGAGAATAAATAGGCAGCACCCCCTATTTGTTTGTGGAAAGGAAATCCCAGAGGTTTCATGCAGTGTTGCATTTCCATTTCAAGTAACAATGTTTAGGCGAATGTCAGTGAATTCAGATTACACTCAAGATATTAACCTTTTTGCAATAGCCAGCTTGGTCCAATTTGTATTATCATTGGCAATAAAAATCACAGGCTATTAAATTCTGAACTATGTTGACACTTGCAGGATTTTCTAGGTACAAAGTTTTCAGTAGTGGTCCATCCATTTCCAGTTCTGGTGATGCTTCAGGGCCATGAAGTTTTTCTAAGTCTGACCAGGTAGTAGGGCATATATCTCTACTACACTCATGCATGGATGTTTACAATGATCTTAGCTGGGTCTCTTCTGAGGAGGCACATCAGGGTTGGAATCTCTTGTTTCCTACCTCCACAGGTGGACAATAGTTGTAGGAGAAGGTGAAGGCAAAAGGAAAACAAGAAAGCCACATATGAGAGTTATTGTCGAATGAAAGAGAGCCACAGGTTTGACTCTGACTGGACCTTTGAAAGAGACTTGACAACAGTTTTAAACAATGCTAAGGAAAGATGCAATCGCCAGATAGGCATCAGCGATACAGTGGAATGGATCGCTTGGTAACCTTCAGAATCCCCCATTCCTCTCTAGGCTCCAAAAAAGAATGTGAGGGGGAAAGCAACCTATCTCTATGATCCAATCAAATGCCCCATAAAGGGCCACCAAGCACATGAACAGAGACTTTTCCTCACAGCAGTCTGAGGTTCTGGTCCCCAAGGGAGCTGCGAGGGTTCTCTCTTTGCCCAGGCTTCCTGCCCTTCAAACTTTAAAGAAGGCATCTCTCGGAACGAACAAACAGAACTTTTATTCGGTTCATCAACAATACATGATGTTTTCCTTCTAACTACAGTTTCAACATCTTTAACATCAGACATGAACGGGTTATTTTTACCTCCATAGGTTGGGGTTTCTAGAATGTGATCCAGTTCCCCACCATCACCTGAGGACAGCCGGCTCCACCACTGATCTCTTCCTCCCTCTCTGAGAGCCTCAGCCCCTCCACTTGTATCCCAATCTCCTTCACGGAGGGTTTGGGCTTTCCCACTTGTACCCCAAATTCCGAAGTGGACCTGGGACCAGGGCGTCTCAGCTGGGGTGTACGTAAAGGGTAGTCGGGTCTCTGGGTCAAGTCCTCTTGAGGGTCCAGTTTCCCGGTCTTGGATTCCATCCGGATCTTTGCCAGCCATTCTTCCAGCTCAATCTCTTTGCGGATCTCTTTGCATTTACTGTTGTATTCCCGGTACCCCTTTTCTCCCCAATAGGAGCACCCTTGTTTGTGGGCCCGGCGTCTATAACTCTCAGCCTCCTTATGGGGCATCATCATTTGCTCCCAATTCCCTGTCCAGGGATCCTCCATACACACCCACTTCCATCCTTCTGGAAGCACCCGTTTGTTGCCCTTCTTACAAGTCCCGAACCCCACCTCCACGGGAGCGGATTGGTCAGACTTTCCCGCCATGTCCTTCTCTTCACTTCCTGTTGAACCTGGGTTCTCTTCCTTCTCCCTTTCTTTCTGTTGCTCAATTATTTTGAGGCCGTTATAATATCCCTTCCATAACATAACCCTCTCCACAGGTGACAATGTTGGTTGTGTCTCAGGCTCCCCTTTCTGCCCTTGCTTCTCCAGCCACTTGTCTGGGCATGCAGGGATCCCTCTCTTCCCTTCTGAGAAATTTCCCTCACAGGAGCCTTATCTTTTCATTGCTGGTTGCCTTATGTTTTTAACTCCCTAGTTTTGTTAGAGTACAGTAGTCCCCTGTTTATCATGGGGGTTAGGTTCTTTGGCCACCTGCAATAAAGGAATATCCACGATATACAGACACCTCCCATTGCCTCATTTCCAAAGAGGCTTCTTCCACGGAGCCACTCCCCACCCCTCCCTTACTGCACCCGGGACTCCACCCCCACCCCAATCCCCTCATTTCAAAAGAGATCTCCTGTACTGAGCGTCACCCCACACCTTCTGCAGGCAGGATTTCCCCACCCCAATCACCTAGTTTGCAAAAAGACCTTCTCCACAGAGCCTCTCCCCTCCCATTCTGCAGCCAGGATTCCCCAGTCCTGATTACCATATTTGCATAAAGGTCTCGGGGCAATGGTTTCAAACTACAGGAAAAGAGATTCCATTTGAACATTAGGAAGAACTTCATGACAGTTAGAGCTATTTGGCAGTGTAATATGCTCTCGCGGAGGGTGATTCAGTCTCCTTCTTTGGAGGTTTATAAGCAGATGCTGGATGGCCATCTGTCGGAAATATAGTGATGGGGGTTCCTGCATGGCAGGGGGTTGGATTGGATGGCCCTTGAGGTCTCTTCCAACTCTATGATTCTATGATTCTATGATTCGCCAAAGGTCTCTAGTCTTGCAAACTAGCCACGTCTCGCTTAAGGTTGTTCTCTAAAATTCTTTTCCAGTAAATTCTGCTCAGGTCTTGCAAACTGACCACTAGAGATGGGCACGACTCAAAAAAAAAATTTCGTTTTCGTTTTCATTCTCATCTAGGGGTCCGTTTCGACTCGTTTCCGTTTTCGTGAGCTAATTTTCAATTTTTTTTGTTTTCGTTTCATTATGTAATGAAAACAAAAAACGAAAACGAAAATGAAAAAATTTTCGTTTCTTCCCATTTAGCTCCATTAAGTGCTTTTCCAGTAATGAAAAATGAAAATTGGCTCAAAATTAGTCATTTCGTTTCCGTTTCTGTTCCATTTTTGAACCGGTTTCGTTTTTCGTTTCATTACGTAAAGAAAATGAAAAACGAAAATGGAAATGAAAATTTCGCTAAGTCGTGCCCATCTCTACTGACCACTGTGGCCACAAGGGGACCCCACAGATCATTCACATGTTTACCCCCATTTGTAACATTTAAAAATCAATTTTAGGTTTCTCTAAATGAATGTAGGGTGGCTGTCTATGGCCCTAAGGACAAAGGATGAACGTGTGTGAGACCTCTGGAGTGAAAACAATCCTGGTTTACATGTACAAGCACACAAAAAATATGAATATCATTACTTAGAATTTGAATTAAATAGCAAGAATTAACATAATCAGTTGCCTTTAGGGAGAGTTTGGTACATCTGTCCACTTCAGTTTCTCTTCAAGTCTTATTTCTCAATAATAACCTTAAATTTT
>JAHTLZ010000227.1:221923-237498 GCA_023846285.1 Phrynocephalus versicolor
AAAGACTAACTTTTATATTTTTTTAGTGTGAGATCTCATGGAGAAGTCCACTTCATCAAACATAAGAGTATCAACTGTGACCAAGGGGTGATTTTTAAGGCGGACCCTTTATAACATTAAAAATTGAGTATCTTATATTTGATGAACTGGAATTGTCCATGAAAGGCCACATTAAAAAATAGTAAGACGTCTTTAAGATGATACCATATTGACTTCCGGGAACAGCAGGCTGAAGGTCGGACGGAAGATTACGTTCTTGTCAGCTCGAGTGATCTTTAGAAGCGGAGCGTTTGGAGAGGGGCGACTTTGGCGTGAGTCTACCTAACCCCAAGGGGGGATCTTGGGGGCAGTACCCTGGCAGCGTCTGAAAAGAGCTGAAATAAGAAGAATTAAGTAACACCCCCAAGACTGTTGTAGCAGTGCAGGACGCATTGCAGAGCAAGGGAGGGGAGGCAAAAAGCCCCGACGCTAGGGGATTAGAACGATACTCCGTTTTCTGACGCCCCAGACCGACCCAGCCACTGCTGTATCTTCCTTTTAACCAAGATAAGAAGACTTCTCCCCCAATTTATTAGAACTTGGCAGTGTATGGTAAAACAGCCGGGGGAGGAACAGACTGGAAGAGTGATTTATATGCTGTATTTAAAAGCCGAAACAGGGACTGAGAGAAAACGCGCTCAGCAACCGTTAATGATTAATGGGTTATGAGGAATAAAAGTAAGACGATGCTACACAGCTAAAAGATCTAACCGTAGGAAGAGGAGGAGGGAGAAATAAAGATGGCGAATAGAGTTGATTGAGACGCCGACAGTTTAGAAGTACAGGAAAGCAGAGAGAAGAGACTAAAGCTTGGAGTCTAAACGTATTTGATTAAGGGTCACAGAAACTGGAACCCACTTGCTGAAATTTTATGCTTGCAGCTTGAATTGAATCCTTTGGAAAGCCAATGAACTAATAATATAAAGTACACCAAGTGCATAAAGAGAGTTAAAGAGTTAATCTATCACAAGTGAACTCAACGTAATTGAGCTGCCTGGGGAGAACGGAAGTAAGTGGGAGAGCTGAAGTGATATGAACCTGAGGGAAAATTAAAGAAGGAGGTCAGCTGTTGGAAATTGCAGCAGCCTCTGAAAGTAAGAGGTTAAACAAATATAAAGCTGAGGGTTCATAAAAGTGTCATCTTATATATTCTCCCATACGGAACTTACAGTGTATGTCTGATAGCCCAAGCAGCTTCAACGCAGAAAACGTAAGTTGACAAAGGTAACAAAGCTAATGGGTTCAAAGAAGGGGCAATCATCTTTAGGTGCTTATGTGACCCAAGGCCAACAAAAAAGGAATTCGATAGCAGAAATGGAACAAAACATGGATTTGAAGGAATTTTTGGTATCAATGGACAAGAGGATAAATGATAGATTTACATCAATGGAAGAGAACTTTAAAACTATGGAAGAGAATTTCAAATCGATTGAAGGAAAAATAGAAGGAATGGCTCAAAAGGTAGAGAAGAACACCCTTTTAATAACAGAGTTGACAAGCCAAATTAATGGAATTACAAATAAAAATCAAGAGTTGGAAAAAGCCATTCAGGACGTGAAGACAGTAAATGATAAACAAGAAGAGGCTATTAAAAAGACGCAACAGGAGCAAAAGGAAATTAAAAAAGTGCAAGAAAAATTTAAAGATGATCTACAGGAGATGAAAAAACTGCATGAACAAATTTTAGATGCAAATGCTGTTCTTGAAATGCGGCAAAAGGAGATGATACTAAGACTGAAAGGAATACCAGAGAGCCAAGGAGAAGATCTTTACGGTAAAATCAAAAACGAACTGGCTTCCTGGTTGGGAGTAGAAGAAGATACTTTGAATCTAGATATAGATAAAGTTTATAGACTGAGATCTAAGAATAATAAGAAGGAGAAGGGACCTGGGGATTGCCTCTTATATTTAAATTCGAGACTCCTGAAAGATAAGATGTTGTTTAAGAATAGAGCAGATCCATGGAAAATAGAGAATAACCGGATTGAGATCCTGAGAGAAGTTCCTATCCGCATATTGAAGAAGAGAGAAAATTACAAGTTTATGACTTCGGCCCTCAAGAAGAATAAAATCCCATTTAAATGGGAAACACCAGAAGGTTTGTCGTTTAAATATAAGGATAAGAAAAGAACATTTAGATCGGTGGAAGAGACTGGAATATTCTGGAGGAAGTATGGAGAAGAACTCTGCGGCGAGAAGAGAGGAAGATTGTGAAGAACGGAGCCATTTCGTATAAAGACAGCTTCACCTCCTGCCCAACCCTTAAGACGAGATAATTTTCCTTGTATTTTTCTTAGTGTTATCATAATTTTCATTAATATTTATTTGTCTTTCTTTTTTTTTCTTGTTTGTGTGGAATAATAAAGAAAAGGTTAATTTTTAGATACTTTTAGATATTGTTTGGGAATATTTGAGGAATTAGAAATCTTGGAGAGGAAGAGGGAAAATAACAATAATAATAATAAAAGGAGAAAAAACAAAACAAATCAAAATGGCTAATAGTTTGAAAGGTTTGACCTGGAATGTGAATGGAGTAAATAGTAAATTGAAGAGGAATAAAGTTGAGCATATGCTCAAAAAAGGGAAATGGGACTTCATGGTCTTACAGGAAACTCATGTAAAAAGTGATCATAGTAAAATTTTGGAAAATCCGAGATTGGGTGTTACTTTCACAGCATCAACAACAGTAAAAAAAAATGGAATAGTCATGTATGTTAGACCAGAGTTAAGACCCGAATTGATTTTTAAAGATGAGGAGGGAAGGTTACTAGGTGTAGAAGTATCTGTAAATAATGATAAGATTTTGATAATAGGGCTTTATGCCCCTAACAATAAAAAAAGTGAATTCTACCGGAAAGTGGGGAATATATTAAGGGAATATATGGATCAAAAGATAATGCTTCTGGGGGACTTTAATGGAGTGGTATCGATGGATTTGGATAGGACGGATAAGATAAGAGTAACCAATTCGGGGAAATTACCACTTACCTTCTTTGAAATGGTGGAAGATATGAACCTATTTGATGCGTGGAGAGTTAAAAATCCTAACGTAAAGGAAATAACGCATTTTTCAGAGGTACACAAATCAGGTGGTAGAATTGATAGCATTTGGATTTCCCAAGATTTAATTTTTAATTTAGAGAAAGCCGAAATTCATGAGAGAACCCTGTCGGATCATAATCCGGTTGCTATTTATTTACAAGTTCAGAAAAGGGTAAAAGGTAGATGGAGATTAAATGATGATATCTGGAAGAAGGATGAAACAATAACTGAGATCAAGAATCAGATGAGAGAATTTTTCCAAATAAATAATACGGCTGCAACTAATAAGAATATAATTTGGGAAACTAGTAAGGCATATATGAGGGGGTTAGGGATACAGGTAATGTCTAAAATAAAGAAAGATAGAGAAAAGAATTTAACAGAAATTACAAAAAAGATTAGAGATTTAGAAAAGAAATTAATTCTAAAGCCTGAGGATTCTGATTTATTGAGGGATATAAAGATTTTAAGAAACCACTTGTCAAGCTTGATTGAATATGAGGTTGAGAAGAAAATAAAATGGACTAAACAAAGATTTTTTGAATATGCTAATAAATCAGGAAAAATGTTAGCATGGTTAACCAAAGAAAAACAAAAAGAGAGGATTATAACTGAGATAGAAGATCAAGAAGAGATAATAACAGACCCAGAAAAAATTAAAGAAAAATTTATGAAATTTTACAGTGAGTTATATAAATCTGAACAAATAGAAATAGAGAAAATAAAAAGATATTTAGAAAGTAAATCCCTGCCCAAGGTGGAGGAAAAAGATATCGAATATTTAAATATGGATATAAATGATGAAGAAATTTTGGAAGTAATTAAAAACCTAAAGGCGGGGAAAACTCCAGGCCCGGACGGGATAACGGTTGCTTATTATAAAAACTTACAAAGCGAGATTTTGCCGTATTTAAAAGAGATTATAAATAATGTAATGAAGGATGGCGTAATGCCAGAGTCATGGAAAGATGCAATAATCTCGGTTATCCCGAAACAAGGGGCAGACTTGAAACAGGTTAAAAACTACAGACCTATATCTTTATTAAATATAGATTATAAGATCTTTACAGGGGTAATCGCAAATAGACTGAAAAGAATTTTGATCAAAATTATTGGAAAGGAGCAAGCTGGATTTATCCCAGGTCGATTTATGAAGGAAAATATAAGAACAGTAATAAATATAATAGAATATGCGGAGTTGAATCCAAGTAAGGAATTATCTTTGTTGCTAATTGATGCTGAAAAAGCATTCGACTTAGTTGATTGGAACTTCTTAAATTGTGTAATAGAGGAACTAAAAATGGGGGAAAAAATAAAAAATGGAATTAGAGCTATATACTCTACCCAAAAGGCTAAATTAATTATAAATAAGGAAATTACAAAAGAAATCTCAATTGAGAGGGGCACCAGGCAAGGCTGTCCTCTCTCACCGTTGATATTCGTTTTGCTGCTGGAGATTCTATTAAGAGCCTTAAGAGAAAATATTAAGATAGAAGGAGTTAAAGTTAATGGAATAAAGTATGTACTTAGAGCATTTGCGGACGACATAATAATATTTACAGAAAAACCCCTTTTGTGTATAAACGAAATTTTTAAAGAACTGAACCAATATGGGAGTATTTCCGGTTTTAAACTAAATAAAGCAAAATCAAATTTGATAACTAAAAATATGAATAATAGTAATCAAAAAGAATTGGAAAATAAGATAGGGGTGAAAATAGTGTCAAAAGCAAAATATTTGGGAGTGTGGATCTCCAGCAATAACATAAATTTATTTAAAGATAACTATATTAGTAATTGGAGGGAACTAAAAAATAAAATGAAGAAATGGGAAAAGTTGAATTTATCAATATTGGGAAGGGTAGCTTTAATTAAGATGGTAATTCTGCCCAAGATGACGTTTTTATTTTCGGTTTTACCCATTATCATAGGATTTAGGTGCTTCAAGGAATGGCATAGAGATTTAGCTGATTTTATTTGGCAGGGCAGAAAGGCCCGAATAAAATTAGAATTAATGATGAGACCTAAAGATATAGGAGGATTTGCCCTGCCAAATTTTCAAAAATATTACGAAGCAGCGGCCTGGACATGGATAAAAGAGTGGATAAAATTAGAAAAGAGGGAAATGTTAAATTTGGAGGGGTGGGACAAAATTTACGGATGGCATGCTTATTTATTTTATGAAAAAGCTCGATTACACAAAAATTTCAATAATCATATTATTAGGAAAGCTCTTTTGGAGGTCTGGTTAAGAACAAAAAATAAAGTTATAAATAAGACGCCATGGTGGATTTCCCCCCAAGAAGCTACCTCAATATTTAATAATAATATCAATAGGGAATTTGTGAGATATGAAGATCTGGTTCAGTTAAGATCGGATAAACCTATTCTTAAGGAATTCCAGGAAATTAAGGGAAAAAATCTTAATTGGCTTGAATATCAACAGATTCAACACACATTTAAAAAAGATAAAGATAAAGTCGGATTTGTGAAAGAAATATCTATTTTTGAGAAGAAATTCCTAAAACAAGAGAAAAAAAATATAACTATAATGTATAATTTACTGCAAAATAATCCTGCGGACAAGCAAATAAAGTTTAAATCAGTTCAAAAATGGGAAAATGATTTCGGTTATCAATTAGATGAAAAAGAATGGATGAGAGCATGGCTATTGACAATTAAATTTACATCTTGTATATTGGTAAGAGAAAATTTATGGAAGATGTTACACCGGTGGTACCTTCCGCCACAACGACTAGCCAAAATGAAAAGATCAAATGATAATCTTTGTTGGAAGTGTGCAGGATCTGTAGGGACACAATTCCACATGTGGTGGACGTGCCCCGTAATTGAAAGTTATTGGAGTATGGTACATAAGGAATTGCAAAAAATAACCAAAACTTCATTCAAGAAAAGACCAGAGTTATTTTTATTGAACATAATAAACACAGAATTCCCGAATGATAGAAAAAATCTTTTGTTGTATGCGATTACGGCTGCTAGGGTACAATTAGCAAAATATTGGAAAACACCGCAAGTTCCATCTAGGGATGAATGGCTAATGAAGTTATGTGAATACCTGGATCTCGCCAAGATGACTTGTAAAATAAAAGAGAAAAATAGTGATAAGTTAAGAAAAGAATGGAATTATTTAAATAAATATTTAGCAAATTTAAGCAAGAATAGCATATGGCTGTGTTTGGACTAACTCATAACTATTTTGGAAAATTTGATATTTTATTGAACACTCACCACTTCTTGAAGTGTATTATTATCTGAGTATTATTTAAGATTTAACGGTAATTTATGGTAGGAAATTAAAAAGTGTGGATTTCTCCGGTGGAAGTCATATTCTATCTTATTGTTGTTAGTTATTTATATCTCTTACCTTTTTTTTTCTCTCTCTCTCTTTTTCTTTTTCCCCTTTTTTCAATTTCTTTGTAATTTGTGTATGTTTTGTATTGTCATTTTGATGTATTATTAGTATGTATGATATGTTTCTTTAATTAAAAAAAAATTAAAAAAAAAAAAAGATGATACCATATTTTTGTCTCTTTTTTTTACTGTTCACTTTTATTTTGTCTTCACCTATGATGATTGGACAGATTTACACAACCAACCCACCCCTTCTACAACTTAAAAGATTTTGACCAAGATCCTTTTGCTTAGCATAATGAAATGATCTACATTAAACCTATTGAACCAATGACTGTTTGGAGAGGCAACTTTTCTGTAAGTTCCATTGATTCAAATGCACCTACTCTACTTGCAACTTACTTTTGCATCACTACTCTTTAAAAAGTCTTATCCAGTATTGTGCAAGTATTTTGTTCATAGAATCATAGAATCATAGAATTATAGAGTTGGAAGAGACCTCATGGGCCATCTGGTCCAACCCCCTGCCAAGCAGGAACCCCTTCACAATATTTCCGACAGATGGCCATCCAGCCTCTGCTTAAAAACCTCCAAAGAAGGAGATTCTACCACCCTCCGTGGCAGCATATTCCACTGCCGAACAGCTCTAACTGTCTTGAAGTTCTTCCGAATGTTCAAATGGAATCTCTTTTCCTGTAGTTTGAAACCATTGCCCCGAGTCCTAGTCTCTGAAGCCATGGAGAACAAACCTGTTCCCTCTTCAATATGACATCCCTTCAAATATTTAAACATAGCTATCATATCCCCTCTCAGTCTTCTCTTTGATAGGCTAAACATTCCCAGTTCCCTAAGCCGTTCTTTATAAGACATCTCTTCCAGGCCTTCAACCATCCTAGTCGCCCTCCTCTGCACCCGCTCAAGGTTCTCAACATCCTTTTTAAACTGAGGCGCACAGAGCTGGACACAGTACTCCAGATGGGGTCTGACCAGAGCAGAATAGAGTGGCACTATCACCTCCCTTGATCTAGACACTATGGTTCTGTTGATGCAACCAAGAATCGCATTGGCTTTCTTGGCCGCCGGATCACACTGCTGGCTCATGTTCAATTTGTGGTCCACCAAGACCCCCAAATCCCTTTCACAGGTACTATTCTCTAGCCAAGTGTCCCCCATCTTATATCTGTGTAATTCATTCTTTCTACCTAGTTTCCCTACTATATATATTTTTACTACTGGCCCACTGATCTTTTTTGTTATTTGCACATTTTAAATCTGACACATACATCTTGGTACATGTTCAAAGTACAGCATTAACAAAACTCTGAAATCTGGAAGTTGAGTCATGGCTACTGGACTTCTTTTTTGAGAGATAGAAACATTTCGCTGCTCATCCAAACAGCTCCATCAGTCTGAATACAGCTAGATCATAAAATGAGCCTAATTCAGACCAGGGTGACAAGAGGTCGAAGCTGATTATAAGATGGAGGACTCGCACTAGCTGTAATAAGATAAAGCTGTTTGGATGAGCAGCGGAACATTTATATCTCTCAAAAAAGAAGTCTAGTAGCCATGACTCAACTTCCAGATGAACTCACCTGGATGACTGAGAATCTTCACAAAACACTGAACTGTTGTTAATACCAAAAAAAAAAAAAAAAGGCAAGTGTTCCATTTTCTTATTAAATGGTGAAGATCTTGTCCCAATGAACATGAAAACATATTGTTTTCCATGTCTAGTTCTTCTATGCAACCTCACAAGAAACATGTTCAGGTTGAATCAATGCCCTTGGGAAGTTATTCATATCCACGCAAGCTCACCCCCAAATGTCTGATCTTTATTATCCCCTTTGTGACTGGCAGAATCACCCGGCATTCCCCATGTGTCTCCCAATCTCTCACCTCAGATCTGGTTATGTTTCAAAGGAACTATGAATTCTGAATGTCAGCCAGGCTTCTTGGAGATCTGTAGCTTTTCATTAGCTGAATTAATGAGACCTTCAGCATTCATTAATAAATATTAGGCATACGGAAGACATAGTAAAGAATCCATCCACATGAGTAATTCAGCAAACAGAATGGAGAGGCAAGAATCTTTTCCATTCTGGCTGATTTCGAAAATTATTTTTTTATAAAATTGAAACCTGAAGGAATTTCATCAGTTTTACAAAATGCTGTTTTCATCCTTTAACATTCCAAAAGTGATTCATTTGAGCACCATCTTCACTTAATCAGTAGGCTTCCTTCCAGATAAAACGTGTGTGAAGTAGAAATGGGCACGAACCAGCGCAAAACTGTGGTTCATCTGGGTTTGTGGTTCATAAAAGACCATAAGCCACAGGCATCCAACTTTTCCCAAAGGAACCACAAAGCAGTTCATTGGAGGCAGCAAAAGGTAGGGAGATGATAGAGGCAGTGAGAAAGGGACCGTGAGTATGCTTTGGAGGGGGGCTGTGGGAATGAACAAGGAAGTTTGGGGAAATGCTAAAAAAGTTTCTGGTCTGGGTTAGGGATGGGCATGAAATGAAAAAAATCATGTTTCATTTTGTTTCCCCCCCACAATTTTTTCATTTTATTTAATAAAAAAAAGCCCTGGGCTTAAAAAAAAAAAAAACAATTTGTCCCTCCCCAAGCCCTGCCTGCCAGCTGATTGGGACTGGGGTGGGGGAGTTTTTTTCCACCCTAGCACCAATCAGCTGGCAGGTGGGGCTAGGGGGACTGAGAAAAGTTGTTTTTTAAAAGCCGTGGAATTTTTAAAAAAACTTTTCCCCTCCCCCCAAGCCCCACCTGCCAGCTGATCAGTGCTGGGGTAGGATTTTTTTTTGCCTCCCCCAGCACCCATCAGTAAAAAAAAAAAGCATGCCCCAGCAATTCCTCATTGGAATGCATTGAACTAATGGAGAAAAAGAAAAACTGTCCTGCCTTTTCTGGTGTCCAATCCAGTGGGGGAAAAGGTGGTAGTTTATTTATTAATTTGCATCACCAGCACCCATTAGCTGGCTCATGGGCTGGGGGAGGCAAAAAAAAGCACCCCAGCAATTCCTCATTGGAATGCATTGAGCCAATGCATTTCAAGGGAGGGAAAAATAAAAAGTAGAGATGGGCACGAAACGCCAAAATGGCATTTTGTGGTCATTATTCGGGCCCTGGGGTCCACTTCATTCCATTTCCGTTTTCCGGGCCCCCAGGGCCCACTTCGCTTCCATTTCTTTGTTTTTCGGGTGCAGCAAGCTGCGACCGCAGGGAGCCTTCCCAGGGCCGGGCGCCACCGGAGCCGTTGGCATGCAGGCTGGGAGAGCATTCCCACAGCCTCGGGGAGCCCTCCCGGGGCTGAGGCAAGCTTCCTGGGAGAGCTGTCCCGCAGCCACGGGGAGCCCTCCCAGGGCTGGGCGCCGCCGGAGCTGGTGGCAAGCCTGCCAGCAGGAGAGCAATCCTGTGGCCACAGGAAGTCCTCCCAGAGCCGGGCGCTGCTCCTGTCACCACCCCCAACAGGCCACCCCCCGGAGCACCGCCAAGCACCGCCCTCCCTTGGGCCCCCTCCCCAAGGATCGATTTGCTGCGCCATCCGCCAACCCTGTTGTGTTGCTACCCTCGGACCCCTGCGCAGTACTGCCCTAACTGGGGCCCTTCTCCCTGGGAACCACTCCGCCCCGGGAGCTGCCCCCAAGCAGACCGGCACCCCACATCCCCCCGGGCCTAGACCCGGGAAACCTGTGGGGGTTGCCGCTGCACTCCCCCGTGCTCCAACGACGCCCTCCGCTCCTGCTTCTGAGCCGGCTGCACAGTTGCCACTTCGCCACATGGCTGAGATCCCGGAGCCCAGCCCAACAGGGCTCAGATCCCGCCTCTTCTTGTGAGATTGGAAAACTCTCACATCGTCGGCTCCGGCGGGGAGGGGGCAAAGAGGCTCCACCAGGCCCAGCCCCCTCTCGTCGCCCTTCGTTTGTTGATTGGCAGCGCAGCAGGCTGTCATTCACCAATCAGAGATGGCTGGACAGGGGGCTGGGATCCCAGCCCCCTCTTGCCGTCCTCTGCTGCTCCATTATTCATCGCACGAGCAGCGGAAGTGGCAATAACGGAAACGAACAGAACCGAAGAAAATTTTCTTGGTTCTGTTCGGTTCGAGCCTGCCCCATTGCAATGGTCATTATTTGTACCATTACATAACGGAACAAATAACGGAGAATGGTAACAAAAAATGGTCGTTTCGTGCCCATCTCTAATAAAAAGAAAAAAAATGTCCCATGGGGCTTTTTTGAAAAAAGCCCCACATGCCAGCTGATCAGCACTAGGCTGGGGGAGAGAAAAAGTTTTTTTTAAAGAAAAAAAAAACAGCCCTGAGCTATTTTAAAAATGTTTCCCCCTCCCCCAAGTGGCTTACAGACAGAACAAAATGATTCATTTCTACAAAAAACCCACCATTTCATTTGACTGTAACAAAATGCTGCTTCCTCATGTTGTTTCATGTTGTTTCATTTTGTTTCATTATGTAACAACATGACAAAACAGCATTTTGTTTTTTGTTTTGTGCCGATCCTTAGTCTGGGTCAGTTTAGGACCTCTGGTTTGGACAAACCTGAACCAACTGAACTAACAAACTGGTGATATTCCACCAAATACCTGGTTCATTTGGGGGGGGGGGAGTACATGTTCATCTCTAGTCAAGAGCTGTGCAAATATTTTAAGGTAGTAAGCCATAATTGGCTCCTCAGCATGGCGAAGGAGAAAGGGATGTCAGTTTTCTCCATGCTTAGCATATTTCTTTCTCTGGATCTCAGATAGAATTTTGGCACACTTGGCAGATGGACTTTTGTCCATATTTTCTAAAATATGTTTTACTGGAAAATGCAGTAAGTGTAGCATTCTTCTTAGCGAGAGGAAAGATCATAGCCTTGGATGTCTGATTCACTTTTTTTTTTTGGCGGCGGGGGGGAGTGTCATTCAGCCTGCATTTTTCTGCTTTGTTTTGTGTGCATGATTTAATATTTTACAGCCATATCTTACACAAAATCCAGGTGGACACAATTAACAGAATGAATTATTTTCCTATTGTTGCCTACAGCTGAGCTCCCTTAGTGGCGTGATGTAAAATGAAGAGGCATGAACATCACAGTTTGGGGTATAACTAGGCCACAACTTTATTTAATACAGCGAACAGTAATCTGGCTAGGCCATTGGGTCGGATCCCATGCATCAAAGGAGCACCCATACCTTTGACATTCCTAGCTGCTAGGTACACCCCAGGGTGTCCACTCCATTGGTGTCCTGTGCCTCCACTCCCATTACATGCTTCAGGGGGTGTCCACCCCCATCGGAGGCCAAGTCATAAATCATTGTCACCAGACCATAAATCATTGTCACCCATTCATCAATCATGGTCAAATGGTCATAAATCATCCTCCCGAGGGGGCACCCCCCCATTATTTTACCTTGACCATATCTGGTTTAATTTTTTGCCTTAGAGCCTGGATCCATCCCAATGCCTATAAAATCGCCAAACCTCTCAGTTGTGACAAACATACTATCATTCATCCTAATATCTATGATACAGTTACAGAACCAACATATAAACAAAGGGGAGGGTGGGCTGGGCTGCTCGATGACCAGGAGGGAAAAGAGGGGGTTGTCCTCCTCAGACCCTCTTTTAAAAACCTCTGGGGCAGCCCCTTGTAATTTGCTATGTGCCAATGGGGCTGCCCCCTCCTGGCACCCATTTCAGTGTCCGGGCATCTCCCCACCTCCTTCCCCCCTGGACCCTTGGACCACCCCTGCTTCCCACGTGTGTGGGGGGTCACCATCATGCCTTTGTTCCCGGTCGCCCATTCCAGCAACAATCCTCAGGCCGATAAGTCCGGCCCTCTCCTTTTTCTTAAAGGAGTCAAGGCCTGTCTGAAGGGATTGAGTGTCCTCAACAGATGGTTTCCTCATGATGAGGAAGCTTCCATTTGACCAGAAAGGATATGCTGGCAAGATTTCTTTGCATCCTTAAATAGACTGGAAAATTTCAACTGTCCTACATTCAGGCTTCCCACAATTTGCTTTCCATCTCACCACCAGCATTGGCTTCTTCTCAACCCCTCCCCCACTTTGCCCTCCCCTCTTGAATCACACTCAAGCCCAAGACGTGTGCAGTGCCATTTTCTCCATAATGAAATCTCGAGTGACATTAATATACATATAATTTTATGGTACTGAATGGGCTTCGTTGATTGTTTCAACCTGCTGTGTCTTGATGATAGACATTGGGACGTCGCCATTTCTGTAATGAAATTTCAGCTCCTTAATGATTCAGATGATCAAATATTTCTTTCAGCTGTCTTGGGGAGGGGGAGGGGGACATTAGTTTTGCCTTTTCCCAGGAAGGATGAGAATGAAGGACCCTGGCTAAGGAACTCAGGACAGAAAGAGAGCTTCAAAACAGAGAATTCTGGACAAAGGCAGCCAATGATCTGCATTGTCTAGTTTCCATAATTCCTTCTCTAAAGGCCAAAGAGTAAGAACATAAGAACATAAGAACATAAGAAGAGCCATGCTATATCAGGCCAATGGCCCATCTAGTCCAGCTTCCTGTATCTCACAGTGGCCCCACCAGATGCATTTGGGAGCGCATGAAACTAGATATCTGTCTCCTGATAGCACTCCCCTGCATCTGGCTCTTGAAGTACCCCAGTTTTAAGCCTGGAGATGACACATCTCCCTCATGGTTTGTAACCTGTGATGGACTTTTCCTCCAGAAATCTGTCCAATCCCCTTTTGAAGGCATCCAGGCAGGGAGTTCCACAGACTAACAACGCGCTGGGTGAAAACATATTTTCTTTTGTCTGTTCTTACTCTCCCAGCCCACAATTTGAGTTTATGTCCCCTAGTTCTGGTATTTTGGGAGAGGGAGAAGAGCTTCCCTCTATCCACTTTACACATGCCCTGCATTATTTTGTAGACCAACACACTACATCGTAAGACATAATGCTGTAAACATTTCTCTTTGCAGTCTTTCATTGAACCACCTCCTAAAATGCCAGCATTCCCTCTCCCTCCCTCCCTCCCTCCCTCCCTCTGTCCCTCTTTATCTCTCAGCCCCAGACTTTGAAGGTTACTTCATGTCCATTCTCTTTCCAGGAGGAAGTTTGTTGCATGTTGACATTGGTCGCAGTCACGTGGTCTTCTCCCGCATCTGTCCCTGTTCCCCTGTACCCACATGGGTGATTGATGATACTGGGATGACTGTTACCGCACATCCTTGTTCTGTGATGAGATGTGAAATTCTATGCCTTCGTTCTCTTTTTTTTTCGGTCTGACCTTCCATTTTTTGATGTTTCGATTCTCCGAAGCCTTGCCTTCAATGCGTTAAGGAGCAAACTTCGAGGCATTTCTCTTTTAAAATCTCAGCACTAACTCCATAGAGAATTTACTGGTGAATGTCACTTCACACTCCTGCCACTAGTTGGCAATGAGCTACAATTGGCACTCATTCTGCGACTAGGCTTACTTCACAGGCTCTTGTCGTGGAATGAGAAACGAGATGAGCAGATTCCCGAGGCCAGGGAGGGGAATCACTCATCCCACTTAAATTGCAGTTCAGGGGGTATGGTTGGGACAAACTCTTGTCATCATGCAATAGACGTGCAGTAAGATTACTTTGTATCGGTACCAAGCAGGACCGCGAACCGCGATGAAAGGGACATGAAGTAATGGCCTTTATTATGAAAACATTGGTTTGTCTTCTTACCCATTCAGCAATTGTCCCTCTTTCTTTGTGATTGTGATGGTTCTTCTGTTCAAACAGAGAGGCTGCTAAAAATCCAGTTGGAAGGAAAATCTAGTTACAAATGGATGATAGCTTTGTGGTTTATGTTTGGCCTGCATTGCGAAGTGAGGGATCCTGGTTTTGCACTGTACTGATTAAGATAAAGATCGAGAAGCAGGGGTGCTTCAGATTTTGCATTCTCAAAATGTTGCAGTTGTCTTTCCTTCTTGTGACTGGGATGGGCATCACTGGCATCCTTCAGTCTTGAAAGACTAGTGTATCATGCCTGGAGTAGAGATCCTAAAAACAACACCTAGTGTGACTAAATAGACCAATTTGGGAATGGCACTCTGTACCACACTGGGGGCAGATATATTCTGTTTCTTGCCCAATCCCTGGGTTTCGTTGTTTCCGTGCCTGCCTCTTTCCTCTGCCTGTTGGACAAATGCTTCTTCAAATTTATGTAGACCATCCTGTATCTTTTGCCTCCAGACAGTGCAATCAGAGGTCAGGGTTTCCCATCTGTTGAGGTCCATTCCCAAGGCCTTCAGGTCCCCCTTACAGATATCCTTATACCGCAGCTGTGGTCTCCCTCTGGGGCGCTTTCCCTGTGCTAGTTCTCCGTATAGAAGATCTTTTGAGATCTGGCCATCATCCATTTTCACGATGTGTCCAAGCCAGCGTAGGCATCACTGTTTCAATAATGTATACATGCTAGAGATTCCAGCTCGTTTCAGGACTATGCTGTTTGGAACTTTGTCATGCTAGGTAACAAATGTGTTAAAATGCGTTCAAAGGGACAACAGTGGGCAGTGAAGTGGGTATGTTCAAGACTAGGACTAGACATGAAACAAAAAATGAAATGCTGTTTCGTTGCTTCATCAGGTAACAAAATGTAATGAAATGAAACAAAATGAGGCAATAGCATTTTGTTACAGACAAAACAAAATGGTCTGTTTTTTTCATTAAATCAAACCATTTCATTCCATCTGTAAAATGCCTCCCTTGCCTGATGGGCTCAGAGGCACTGTCGCCACTGCCGCTGCTGAAGAGCTTCCGCCATGGCCAGGGTTTGCACTAATCAAAGTACTATTAGATTCCATCACATGGTGTCACAATCCGTAATGTTGGACTAGAATGAACAGGGATTATGCATGTTGAAGTCTGTACTCATCCTCTGCAGGCTGCCTCAATGACCTTGGGCTGGGTCACACAGTCCCTTAACCTACCTCACAATGTTGTTTCTGAGGACAACATGGTAGTGCAGAGGGAAGGCCAAGTAAGCTGCCTTAAGCTTGTTGTAAGAAAGCTTGGATCAAAAATAAATAAATATGTACTCTCTTTCTTCTTCTTCTTCTTCTTCTTCTTCTTCTTCTTC
>JAHTLZ010000227.1:237508-248201 GCA_023846285.1 Phrynocephalus versicolor
TTCTTCTTCTTCTTCTTCTTCTTCTTCTTCTTCTTCTTCTTCTTCTTCTTCTTCTTCTTCTTCTTCTTCTTCTTCTTCTTCTTCTTCTTCTTCTTCTTCTTCTTCTTCTTCTTCTTCTTCTTCTTCTTCTTCTTCTGTCAATTTAATTCATATCCAGGGTTTTGCAGGTTGAAAATATTCAGGAGTGATTTAACAGTCCCTTTCTCTGGAGGACACCTTGGGAGCCTACAGCTTGCCCAAGCATATATAGAATACCTCTCCCCCGACCCCGTAAGAACCACAGTGTGGAATTGAACCACTGACCTCTGACTCCATATCCAGAGACTGAAAACACTGAGCTCTCTAGCCAGTGAAAACAGATGTAAAAGAAAGAAAAATCCTACAGGAATTATTACAGGACTTTCTGAGTTGCCAGTGACTGTTTCACAAGGGAAACGAACAGTGAAATGTCCTTGTCCGTGCGCCAACAGTTGTAAAGATCCCGCCAAACTGTAGCAAAGTTCCCGCTCTAGTCCTTTACGTCCTCCGCCACTTTGCTATGAAGATGCTGAGCCAAATTGACAGTTAAGGTTTAAGGGCCCCTCCTTTTCTCTCTTCAGATTGGCTGTGAGGCTGGGCAATAAATCTAAAATTATGCATGTCCCCTTCAAGAAAAGGAGATGGTTCTCTCCTGTTGCCTGTAAATCAAAGCTGAGCCAAGCACACACTGATGAATTAATGGATTCTAGATACAAAGTCCTCCAGTTTTATGAGTTTGCTTGCTATAAGGCATAAATAAATCTGCCACTTTTGTATTAAATTAGTTAATATTTATGTAATTATGTATATTGTATAGAAAAAAGGGAGGTCTTATTTCACTTTTTTTATTTCAGTCTTTTTATGTTGTTGTTAGCATTCTCGCCACCCCACTCCTCGTTTTGAGAAAATTAATTGCCAAAGTTTTTCTTTTTTTAAAAAAAAAAAGTTGCCAGTTTTTCCTAAATTCAGCAGTTCTGTCCTAGATATTTTCTGGCTGGTGAGCTCGTCTCTTTTGTCTGTGGTGCATGTTGCACACGGATAATGATATTATCAGCTAATTAGTGATAAATGTCAGCAATTTGGTTTGACGGAGGACCATTCAGAAAGCGAATGTGTTTTGATAAAGTTCAAATGGCTTGAAACAAAGATGGATGGGGTCCACTTCCTTGCATGATGGTGAGCCTGAAGCCTCCCAGAAGAAAAAGAAGATATGGTACCTGAAGGCCACCTAGAACTTACACGTTTGCTGGTGCCTTTCTGGTGGTCTTTGATTTAGGGTTGAAAAAGAACCTCATCTGACTGTTCAGTCATAAGGAAATTAGTCATTCCCTAGGAATCAGCCTTAGATCAGGAGGAGGAACCAAGCCCTGCAAGGAAAGAATGAAAAAAACTGCCCATGTGTAGCAGTTACTTCACATCCTTCTTTGTTCTGCGACTACTTTTGTACCATGACAGTGTTGGTTGCAATGACGTGGTTTTGTCCCAGTTCCAGTGTTCCCATGGTTGTGATAACTTGTCTCGTGACAAGAGTTACCTCACGGTTTTGTACCATGACAAACACTGAATTTGTCTAGCTTCCTTTTCCCTTGTTTTTTTTGGGGGGTGGGGGTTTAAAAATTCCTTTTTTGATATTTCGCTTCTGAAAAGTCAAAATAAAGAAACCCGGACAAAGTTTTCTGAGAGAAATGGATGTTTTGTTGCATGACAGTCATTACTACACAGTGTCTTGTCTCGGAAGAGAAAGTGGGAACAAAGAGTGACAAGGGAAAACCCTACCCCAGCATCAGGTACACTATTGTCATGCTTAGCACCCATTCCAGGGGCATGGTCGAGACGAAATTCAGCAGTTGCACAACAGATGTGAAGTAACATTTTTTGTACCGCTCCAGAGACAAAATTTTTGTACTGCATTTTTGTACCGCTCCAGAGACAAAATGGACGTGAAGTAAGTGTCTTAGAGAAAAGAAGACTAAGGGGTGGTAGGAGAGCGCTTTTTTAAATATTTGAAAAGAAGTCCTAGAAAGGAGGGACAGGATCGGTTCCTGGTTATCCTAGACTACAGGACATATAATAATGAGCTCATGCTACAAGAAGGTGGCGGGGGGGGACTTCTTAACTTCTAGAGCAGTATAATACCATATTTTTGTAAGTGGAGAGAGGTCAGGAAAAAGCTTTCCCCCCCACTTCTCCCATACACAAAGAGGCCCCATAAATGTTGATAATTTTCCTTCTTTTCTTTTCTTTATCCTCCTTTTGAGGATTCTTATTTTCCCTCCTACTGCTTGCAAATTCTCCTGCTCTATACATCCCAAATCTTCCCCCTGTTCTCCCTCGAACCAAATCATAAGATGTCTCAGCTGATAAGCTTCATAATATAAAATCAAATTGGGAATCTCCCATCCTCCATCTTGGATCCTATGGTACCTATATCTACCAGCTGTCCTTGGTTTCTTGGATGCAAAAACAAATCTATCTATTGACCTTTGCTACCCCTTCAGAATCCATTCTGGTATGTGCCAAGGCAATACATAAAAAGGTAAGTTAATCTGGGTAGCAGAAACATTTTAACTAAAGCAATTCTTGTGCTGATTGAGTCCTTCCTTTTCTCCCATGTTCTCAGCTTTGATTGAATACTACTCCAATTTTTTATAATTATATTCAAATATTTTCTTCACATTTTTAGTTATCATTACCCCATTAAGAAAGCTCATTCCAAAAGAGGTAGGGGATAAATTAAAGGAGATTTCAATCCAGAATATGGATAAAATTTGGGAAACAGAAAATATGATGGAAGAAGAAAGTGGAATTTGGAATAAGATTGATTGGTTACAAAAAAAAATATCCTCCTTGTTGAAGGAGAAAGAAGTTAAAAATTGTGGTAAAAATTATTACCCTCTTCAAAAAATTAGTGAAAGTATACAGGATAGATAGGACCAAAATAGTTTCAAAATTGTACAAGTTTTTATTAAATATGGGGAATCACTAAAGGAAAGCTTAAAAGAATATTGGGAGCTAGATATTCAGGAAAACATTTTAGATGAAGATTGGGATAGAATATTTCAGCAACCGCCCTTTGTTACGACCTGTAGGATAATCCAGGAGCAGGGGTTGAAGCTGATACAAAAATGGTATTACACACCAGTAAGGTTGTATCATATTACAAAGTTAGGAAGCAAAAATTGCTGGAGGAAGTGTGGAGTAATGGGAACGTACAGTCATATGTAGTGGGATTGTCCTCTAGTTAATAATTTTTGGATACAGATTGGTAGAGAAATATCAAAAATTGTGGGAAGGAAAGTGGAAATATCTAAATTAATGGTTCTCATTACCCTGGGTAGCACAGAGTTAAAAACAAAAGAGGAATGTAAATGGGTAAACCTGATGGTAATTGCAGCCAGACAGGTCATAGCAAGTAATTGGAAAAATGCAGAAGAGCTAGCGGTGAACCAATGGAGGAAAAAAGTAAATAAAATTATAATTTTAGAATACCTAACTATGAAGATACACAGAATGAAAGGGTTTAAGGTCAATGAGAAAGAGGAGGAATGGTTTGAGAAGCTACCGAATTATATGAGTATGTTTGACCAATTTTGGGTAATTAAAACGTTAAAAACTAAGTAAATCTTGCGGATTGTTAATTGTTAATTTATATAGAATTGTACATATTGTTAATTTGAATTTGTTTTATTATTAATGTATATCCAATGTATCGGATGCCTGGGGGGTCACTGTTTTTGTCTGGGGTGTTGGTGATTGGTTTTATAATATAATTTACTTTATTTAATTAAAAAAAAACTTCTAGAGCAGTATGAACCACAATGGAACCACTGTATTTGGGAGGTGGTGGGTGGTGATTGCAGGATGGATGAAGGTCTGGAGGAATGGCTTAGGGAACTGGGAATGTTTAGCCTTTCAAAAAGAAGACTGAGGGGGGATATGATAGCTATGTTTAAATATTTGAAAGGTTGTCATATTGAAGAGGGAACAGGTTTGTTTTCCATGGCTTCAGAGACTAGGACTCGGGGCAATGGTTTCAAACTACAGGAAAAGAGATTCCATTTGAACATTAGGAAGAACTTCATGACAGAGCTGTTCAGCAGTGGAATCTGCTGCCACAAAGGGTGTTGGAGTCTCCTTCTTTGGAGGTTTTTAAGCATAGGCTGGATTGCCATCTGTCGGGAGTCCTGTGATGGGGGCTCTTGCATGGCAGGGGGTTGGACTAGATGGCCTTTGAAGTCTCTTCCAACTATATGATTCTATGAGTGCTCCAACACTGGAGGCATTCAAGAGAAAATTGGAGAACCATCTGCCAGACCTGCTTTGATTTGAGTTCTTGCATTGAGCAAGAGGTTTGACTCGATAGCTCTAAAGGCCCATTCCAACCATGTTATTCTACAATTCTATGAGTCAGAATAGGGGCCCAGCTAAACCAAGGTTGAGTATCTGCTGCGAATGGTTCTCCAGAATTTCAAGGGGAGGTTGTGTTCGATCCCTACCTTATGACCCTTGGCCTCATCTCACAATCTCACATTCATGTGAAAGCAAGTATGCAGATTCAAACCTGAGTGTGGTTCTACTGCAACCTTCTTAACATTCATGACAGATTCCTCTACATGGGGAAGCCATCCATTCTTATGTCTTGTGACGGTTTGAGTGGACATGTGTGAAATCACGCCCACCTTCTGTTGTTTTCTGTGCATCTTTCCGGAGAGCAGAAATTGCCCTGTGAAGTCTGCCATCTCCTCTCTGTAAATACTGAGCCTTTCCTTAAGGCAAAGGTTATTGGTGCTTAATGTGTATTTTTATTTTCCCTGTAGGACTCGGGATGCTCTCGAAATGCATAGGGCTCCCTGGAGACCCTCTCGTAAGATCTTTTCTGCCTTTTGGTCTATCATATGCACAGACTGCTAATGCAAAACCAACAACTGAGAAGCCCAGAAACAAAGAGAGAAAGGGGAGTGGAGTTGGTGAATAAGTGTTTCAAAGGAGTAGATGAGTGGGCTGCATTATAGATTTTACCCTAGGGCATTCATTCCTTAAGCAAATGTGGTCAATGACATAAAAGTGAAGAAAAGATTCCCAATATTTCTAAGCCACCAACACCCACACTGTCTCCCCATGTCGTTAACTAGACTGACTAGATTTTTGACTAGATTTTTGAAGTCTTAGCTTTCCCCGGTCAGGATGTTGTTAGGGAAAACAGCCTTAGGAAAACTCAACACATGTTTCCATCTAGTCATTGGACTGGTCCCTTCTGTCAGTGGGTCTTGATAGGGAAGCATTTCCTACCAGTAATCAGATGGTTCTAACTGGAGTCAACTGAAATTTTGCAGCAGAGAAAATGTGTGCTCTGCCTTTGAGCTACCCTCTGTCACTTTTCACACCCTCTTTTCTCTTTTCAGTAGGACCCCGGTATCTGCTGGGGATTGGTTCCAGGTTTTCCCGTGACTAATGAAAACCGTAGATAAGAGAGAATACCCCCCAAATCCCCCAAACTGCTGTTTTGTGACAGCAGCTTGCTTTACGGCTGTTGCTTCTTGACAGTAGTTTGCTGAGTAACATATTGTCAAATTTGCAGCCCTTCCAGAAGGGCCTCACTGCTTCATGTCCCCTGATTCTCACCAGAATGAGACTACATTTCATGTAGAGTTGATGGAAGAGTGGGTACTACAAGATTCGGGAGTCACAAGAAGTTCATATTATCATAGAATCATAGAGTTGGAAGAGACCTCAAGGGCCATCCAGTCCAACCCCCTGCCATGCAGGAACCCCATCACAATATTTCTGACAGATGTTCATCCAGCCTCTGCTTAAAAACCTCCAAAGAAGGAGAGTCCACCACTCTTTGTGGCAGCATATTCCACTGCCGAACAGCTCTAACTGTCATGAAGTTCTTCCTAATGTTCAAATGGTTGTGAATGTTGGATCAGATAACCCAAAGCTGGAACCTCCTAATATGTCCTGGAGAACTTTATAGAAATCTAGAGGGAGGAAAAAAAACCCACAGAAGCACAAGTTCATCATATATGTCATTAACATAAAAAAAGGTTAACACCAGAATGAAACCAAACAATTACTGAAAATCGTCTTACATTTAATCTGAAATTTGAGCATCAAAGTGTAATTCAGAATTTCCACTGATTTCATCAGAATGGTTAATAGAAAAAGGAAGTAGTGTCACTATAAGAACATAAGAAGAGCCATGCTGGATCAGGCCAAAGGCCCATCTAGTCCATCTTCCTGTATCTCACAGTGGCCCCACCAGATGTGTTTGGGAGCGCATGAGACTAGATATCTGTCTCCTGCTACCACTCGCCTGCATCTGGTCCTTGAGGTACCCTGGTTTTAAGCCTGGTGATCACACATCTCCATCATGGTTTGTCACCTGTGATGGACTTTTCCTCCAGGAATCTGTCCAGTCCCCTTTTGAAGGCATCCAGGCCAGATGCCATCACCACATTCTTACTCTCCCAACTCTCAATCATGTTGATGGCATCTCAGTGAAACCTCTAGTTTCATTCAGATTTTTAAATGTAGGGTGGCATGTTGGCATCCAAAGCAAAAGGCCACAAAATGAACACTTGCTTCTTGGCACTGCTTAAGCAAGAGTGACATAATAAGAACAAATGGAGATGCTGAAAATCCGTTTCCATAAGCCCATCACGAACAAAGCAGCACTCAGCGGTTACGTCCATGGATATGCTTACCACAATGAGACAGGAGCTCATAGACCATCTGTTCCCTGTTGTTGCTGTCTACAAAGAGACAGCGACAGATCTGCAGTGGAGATGTCTTTGCTTGTGTGCTGATTGTACCCGCAGGCAAAGAAGGTTCTTCCTCCTGTGTAGAACCAACACGCAAGCAGGAATGTCTGCATTGCAGATGCATCACTCTCCACTTGTAGAAAATGATGATGGATGGCAACAGGCTGGGGCTTAGCATGGTGACTGTATCCATGGAAGCAAGGCTGATCACTCCTCAAGTAGTTCAGAAAGACACCGGAGTCAATGACAGTTCCAAGTGAATCAGCAAGGTCTAAGTCTCAGAATCAATGTGATGATTTTTGTGTGTGTGCATGTTAGACAATGGGGGTGGAATATATTTCATTTTTTAAAAAAAGACTGTTTTAGTTCTGGGTTTATAGTAAAAAGCAATGAAAATGCAATATCAAAGATAAGTAAAACGTTCCCCCCGCACATGCGTGCTAGTCATGTCCGACACTAGTGGTGGTGCTCATCTCCATATTCAAGCCAGCGTTGTGCAAGTCCATGGCCATGTGGCCGGCATGGCTGCAAGGAAACACTGTTTTATCTTCCCGCTTTTTTACGGCGGTACCTATTTATCTACTTTCATTGACATGCTTTCAAACTGCTGTTGGCAGGAGCTCGGGTGGTCGGTGGAAGCTCGCTCCGCCGTGGGGCACCCGGGATTTGAACCACTGAGTTGCCAACTTTGCAGCTGACAGTTTTCAGAGCCTTAGTCTGCTGAGCCACCACACCCCAATATCAAAGATATTTGCCTTTAATTTGGACGGTTTCCTCAGGCAGTGTGCTGCAGCCAAGTTTAAATTTGGTTATTGTGGGAAAAGATACACAGTGTATAAGCAACAACAGCTGTCATGCAGTTGAACCTATCCATTCTGGGTTACAAATCTCTAATTTGCAAGCAATACCATTCAAACAGAATGACATAATTATTAGGACCATGGAGGATCCAGTTCTATACTATAGGAACAGTATTAGTTGCCAGTTGTGGGCTTCTAGTATGGAAGAGTCCCATTTCAATACTGGCTTGAGACCATACATTTTGTTTCTCCACATAAGAATTAATCAATTAATTTGAGTACATTTTGTGCCAGACATAGACACTGCATGCTACTCAGTGTGACACAGTGGATAGAGTGAAGGCTTAGGAAGTCCAGGTTCAAATCCGTGCTCAGCCATGGAAGCTCACTAGAGGTGTGGAATTTCTAAAACCACCCTTTAGATATCTCCTATAACCTGAAAGCCCTATTAAAATAATAGCTATGTGCCACCAATTCAATCCTTACTTTTGGCAACCCTTTTCAGGGTTTTCCAGGGAGAAGATACTAAGGGCATTTGGACACGACCCCTAAACTCCGCCACAAATGGCTGCCAGCTCCGGAGCTTACAATTGTTTCCCCACCAGCTCTGGAGTATGCAGGAAATTAAGTGTGACCACGCCCAGCTAAGCGTGTCCCAGCGCACTTTTCATGTACCTGCTCTCGGAGGGTGAAAACCCCCAGATCCGGATGTAATCTGGTGAGTGTCGGGCTCTCCTCGCTTCTGCTTCAGGAATCAGGACGACAACGGGGCGGCTTCGGAGGTGAGCCTGCATTTTTTCCTCTCTTTATTTCTCCCTCCCCTCACGCAGGCAGGAGCAAGGAAGTGCGGAGGGGGTGAGAACGCAGGAAGAGCAACGAACCCCCAAGATCTCTGGTTCGAATTTAAGTGGCCAGCGGTTCTTAGGGGTCATGTGAAAAGGCCCTAAGTAATGTTTCACCATTCCATTCTTTTGGAGGGAGGGATGTCCTGGGACTATGCAGCTGGCCCAAGGCCATGAAAACGGGTTCTACTCATAGGAGGGATTGAGGGAATAGAACTCCCAACCTCTGGCTCTGCAGCCAGAGGCCTAAACTACTGAGCTATCCAGCCAACTCTGCCAAAAGCTTTATTAGAGTCACTATAGTAAGTAGAACAGCTGCCGAGATGCCCTAAGCACATCCAATCTCGCCTGATTTCGGAAGCTAAGCAGGGTCGGCCCTGGTGAGTACTTGGATAGGAGACCACCAGGGAATACCAGGTGCTGTAGGCGCCTGGAGTAGGAAATGGCAAGCCACTCCAGTATTCCTGCCAAGAAAACTCCATGGACATGGGGTCACAAAGAGTCAGTCATGACTGTAACGACACAACACACACATAGTAAGTAGTGATTTCATGGCGCATGATAACAACGACAGCCACTTTGTATGACAAATGTAGAGAAAGTTAATCATGGACATGTTTTGAGATGTACACGGGATTGCAGACACAGCATAAACTCCCCACATTTGTCAGCCAAGGTACATTCTATTCTTGAGAATTGCAAAGAAACCAGAAGCTTGCACAAGAGATGTTGTGTTGATGAACTGACATTCATGTTGCAATCACAAAATCTTCCAGTATGAAATCCTTCAAAGAAATGGATCACAGTGATGTGCTATTTATTTATTTATTTATTTATTTATTTATTTATATTTGTATACCACCCAACTTTCCAGGAGAACTCTGGGCAGTTCACAACAAAAGAAAGCCATACAAATCAGCCACACAAAAACATACATAAAACAAAGACCGATCAATAAGGCCATTAAAATCATTGAAAACATAAGATAAAGACATAAAACATAAAGATGGTGGAGAAAAAAAGAAAGCAAAGCAAAGCAAAAAAGCAAAGTGTTCTGCTTATATACCACCCCATACTACTACAAGTAGTCTCTGGGCGGTTTACAATTTTAATTACAGAGTGCAGGGGAAAAGCAATCAAACCTCCATTAGATAAAAGCAGCCTGGGAAAGCCAATATTTAGTCACTTCCTGAAGGCAGAAAGGGGCTCCAAGTACCTAATATCGCTGGGAAGTTGATTCCACCAAATGGGACCCTCCACTGAAAAGGCATGGTTCTGAGTGGAGGTCTTATGAGTTTTCCATGGGGTAGAAATTTAAGCAGAAGGGCCTGGGGTGATCTAGTGGGCTGGGCCAAAGATGATCTTGGAATGATACACTCTGTCAGATAAACTAGTCCCAAGCCATGGAGAGTTTTGTAAATCAAAACCAATACCTTGACCCTTATCTGGGAGGCAACGAGTAACCAATGCAGGCAGGCCAGAATAGGGGTGATGTGGTCATATCTTGCCACAGCAACCACCAATCTAGCTGCCGCATTCTGCACCCACTGCGATCTCCGGATGAGGGCCAAGGGAAGCAATACATACTCTTCTGCAGATTTCATACTCAGTCCAACCAAGAGTGGGCTAAAAAAGTGTAATACTAATAATGGCTGCTCTTACTACATAGCTGGCTTGATAAGAAAGGGGAGGAAAGAGCTCTGTTTGATCAGCAAAGCCTTTTCTTGCCACTCATCCAATCCAAATAACAGCGATAATTTGGACAAAGGTTCAGAGTGCTTCCTTCTCTCCCCCCCCCCCCAAATGAAACATCTGACACCCTCGATTCTAAGCATCCACATGCTTCACCCTTTCAATACTGTCTCCCAAAGAAACAGCATGCAGGAGGGAAATATTGGATCGTATTTGCATTTCATCTATTGAAAAATATTTACTGAAGTCCATTTTCGAAATTCAGCAGATGGAACGCTGGAGGGGAAATTCTTGAAAGGAGGCACTTTAACAGACTATTAAGCCAACTAATTTCTATTGTTTTCACTCAAAGTTGTGGCAACAGAAGACTCCTCTTGGTACCCTTCAAGCTTAAAGTTCAGGCTTATGAATATTCTGCAAAGCAACCCGGTTCTCTGCCAAGAGATCTTCACGTCCTAACTCATTCCAGCCCTTATTCTATTTCCAAAGGTTAATGACCTAGAGAAACGGAAGGAGAAGCACAGGGACCCTGACTGGGGGCTGATTTACTTTCTTCTGCATTTGGAAAGGAAGGAAC
>JAHTLZ010000227.1:250445-261788 GCA_023846285.1 Phrynocephalus versicolor
TAATAATAATAATAATAATTTTTAAATGTTTGATTCACCCACCCAGACAAACAGCCTCGCATGCTTTGCTGACCCTTTGCAATTTGGTGTTCAGCCCCTGTTTCTCCAAACTTCCACTCCACTGGGCTCCTGGTCCATAGCGGCTCTAAAGAAGGCAAGTTCCACATAATAAATTCCATACTGAGAATTGCTTGTAACAATTGCATTTGGTCAGTATGGACCATTAAGAAGGTGTTTTCAACAAATTACACAACAAAATCTATAGATTTCTTGATTAAGTTAAATGGATACAACATCTCTCTCTCTCTCTCTCTCTCTCTCTCTCTCTCTTTGTGTGTGTGTGTGTGTGTGTGAGTGTGTGTGTGAGTGCATGTTCGTTTAATGAAATTAGGAGAAAGCAAGTGGCAAATCCATTGATCTTTAACTCATTAATTAAGCATCCTGTGTGATGCCTTTTTATTTATTTATTTATTTATTTATTTATTTATTTATTTATTTATTTATTTATTTATTTATTTTGCTGGAAAGGAAAAGCAACAAGAACATGATATTATTAAATCCAAGTAATCTGGACTTTTAAGTAATTAAAAAAGCAGGGATGTGTCATTCGAAATTTGGTAACACAAATTCCATTTCCCTCCATGTTGCGGGATCTGCCTGACAGATAGATGCCTGACAAACACCGAAATGTGGCTCGCCTGGCAGAAAGGCCTAAGCTGGAAGGGCTTGTGACCTAGCCGAGATCAATCTCTGCCTAGCTTTATGTTCAGAGAGGAAGCTCCCAGCTAGCACTGGGACAGCTTTCCCATTAAATAGGAAGCTTGAGGAATGATTGTTGTATGCTGGGCCATGATGCTTCCCAGCTGTGGCCCTTCTCCCAGGCCAGATCCATTTGGGTGTCTTTGGGTGTCTCCTTTCTATTAGGAGAGTGCCCAGAAGGATAAATTATGGGATTTGTAATCCCCAAATTCTGAACTTTAGGAATTTGTAGCTTGGCAAACTGGTGAGAAGGAAGAATTAACAGACACACACCCTTTTTTTTTTGTTTCTTTCCACTTCATTTCCAATGAAAGTCATTTTCATGTGAACTCTCACTTACTCTACCAGTTGGGGAACCCTTGTTTGGGACAATACTCACCACCCCATCCTATGTGAACATACAGTTTGGCCATTTCCAAGAAGCTTCTACGATTCACAGACAGGAGCCGCTATTACTCCTGTATCTGGAAGTTGTCTCATGACAACTGGACTTCTTTTCTTGAGAGACTAAAATGTTTCAATACTCATCCAAACAATTTTGTCAGTCTGAGGAAAGTTAGTAGTGAGTCCTCCATTTTATAGTTCACCTTGATTTCACATCACCCTGGTCTGAATAGGCTCAGCTCTAGGGTGTGTGAAAATCCCACCTATGCAAACTTTCCCAACAGCCATTAAGTATGGGTCCTTAGTTGTGGCCTTGCTGGTGGAGGTGTGAAGTCTGATTTGTCTGGGGATTCATGAAAGGGCCACTTGATAAGGAGCAGACAGATTGCACCTGTAGCGTAGGTTGTGTGGTTTATGGAAGCACTGCGAGCAATGACAGAAGCATTGTCTCTGCTACTGGGACATAGTAGATGTTCTTCCACTGGGCTGATGAGAGCCTGATACACTGTAAGGGTTTATTCCATCCTGACCAAAAACGTCTCCTCTCCTAGGCTAGTGAAGACAGAACAGCCTTGAATGGCCAACAAGATCCAGACCTGGGATGTATCATCTCCAAGCTTAAAACTGGGGTACCTCAAGGACCAGATGCAGGGGAGCGGTATCAGGAGACAGATATCTAGTCTCATGCACTCCCAGATGCGTCTGGTGGGGCCACTGTGAGATACAGGAAGCTGGACTCGATGGGTCTTTGGCCTGATCCAGCATGGCTCTTCTTATGTTCTTATGTTCTCAAATGGCCATCTGTAGGACAGGGTGAGGTCCAACGTGAGAGAGGACAGAGCCACTAAAGGTGCTTCTGGTCCTGGTCACATCCCTTCTTGACTTTCAAGGAGGGATATCAGGAAGGGAAGAGCAGCATAAAGGAAGACTGGCTGATGAGAGCCCTACTTCGTGCTTGACTGGTATGTTGTGTCTTACTTAGCAGTTCAGAGATCTGGCTGTAGTCTGGGATTTGAATTCCCCACTCTCCCTCAAGGCCTTGGGGCTTGCTGCACAGGCCAAGGAAGTCTCTAGAAGAAGACCATAAATGACGTCTCTAACTTGTAGAGAATGGGAGCTCTGTGGTAGGAGCCCCATGGTGCAATGGAGGACCCCCATGGTGTAGTGGCTAAACTGTAGTACTGCACTCTAGATTCTGCTTGCAACCTGAGTTTGATAGCCCACCCAAGGTTGGCTCAGCCTTCCATCTTTTCAAACTCAATAAACTGAATACCCAGTGTGCTGGGAGAGATGGAGGGTGGGAAATGTGTAGCCTGCATAATTAAATTGTAAACCACCCATAGAATGCTTAAAGGGCTGGGACATTATAAAGGCAGCACTCTTTGCTTTTTGGTTAACCTGGAAAACCGTGAAAAGGGTCACTATAAGTAAGAACCAACTTGAGGACATGTGGTGATGATGAAGAAGATGGTGGTGGTGGTGGTGGTGGTGGTGGAAATCTAGATTTTTGCTTTGGTTATTGTGCTCCTTCATGGTCATCCATTTCAAATTTATTGATTAAATTTATAGCCAGCTCATAGATACTCTTCCTTCCTTCCTTCCTTCCTTCCTTCCTTCCTTCCTTCCTTCCTTCCTTCCTTCCTTCCATCCATCCATCCATCCATCTATCCATCCAATCAAGCCTTTCTTTTCTCAAAAACTGTTGTTCTTATGCAATGGCTGAGCAATCTGCAAGCCAAAACAGTAGATGTAATCAATTTGTTTGTTGTTTGATTTCTCTCTGAACTTGCCTTTCGGCTCTCTCAGCCATTCTACTCCATCTGAAGCTTGGCCAAGGTATCTGAGACCATAACACATTGAGGGGAACTGTTGGGCACCCCTGGTGTTGCCTCATCTTTGCACTCATCCTTTTTTTTTTTTTTTTTTTGGAGGGCATTGTGTACCTCGGAATGCTGTCACATCATCAATGACTCCTTCACAGCGGCTGTCCCGCTCCATTAAGGCATGCTAAACAAGCCTAATGCAAATGTTCACAGTCACATAAAGCACAATGAGGAGCGATCAGCTGCCGTCATGCCTGATTGCCTCCCGTCAGGAGACGGGCATGTAATTTATTCCCATCAGAAAAGAAAGCAAGTAGAGCAACAAGGATCTCAAAATGACAACAAGCTGAAGCCTTTGTCATGAATTTAAAAACAAAACAAAAACAAAAAAATAACAACCACAATCCACAGCTTTGGGGGCCCTACCCTGCTGCGCAGGCTAGAGACTATGTGGCCCCGTGAGCCGATTATGTGAGAGGCACAGGAAATGGTCTAATATTTTTTTTTTTCAAGCTGGTGGCTCAGGTTATTTTAAACTTGTTTACATTATTAGTTTTTGAGGTGGGTAGTAGCTTAGCAATTGCTTCTACCAAACAAGTGCTTATTGAATTAGTGGGATTTCCAAAGATGTACAAAATAATGCAAGGCATGAGGAGACTGGATAGAAGGACGCTCTTCTCCCTCTCACAAAATACCAGAACTAGGAGGGGACATCCACTCAAATTGAGGGCTGGGAGAGTAAGTACAGAAAAAAGAAAATATTTTTTCACCCAGCATGTTGTTAGTCTGTGGAACTCCCTGTCACAAGATGTGGTGATGGCATCTGGCCTGGATGCCTTCAAAAGGGGAATGGACAGATTCCTGGTGGAAAAGTCCATCACAGGTTACAAACCATGATGGAGATGTGTAATCTCCAGGCTTAAAACCAGGGTACTTCAAGGACCAGATGCAGGGGAGTGGTATCAGGAGACAGATATCTAGTCTTGTGCACTCCCAGAGGCATCTGGTGGGACCACTGTGAGATACAGGAAGCTGGACTAGATGGGCCTTTGGTCTGATCCAACATGGCTCTTCTTATGTTCTTATGTTCTTATGTTCTTAACTTACAGAGTAAACAAAAGAAAGGGTCTTATCCTACTTTCTTGACCTCATTTGGCTATTTGTACAATGAACTGATTTATTTCTGAAGGAAAACAAAAGAGGGGGAGGAGGGATATGCCACTTATTAGAGCCTAGGATGTTTATTGAGGCAACAGCAATTACGCAGCAAGGAAAGTGCAACTGGTTGTGTTCTGAAGGTGTTTTTCCCCCCTAGATGAATTCATTTTAGCCGACAACACATGAGTCAGCAGAGACAAAGAAGCTGGCAATCTGCTTTATTTGTAACTTTTTAAGATGGTGAAAATGTGACTTTCCTACTCCGGCGAATGAGTCTTTTTTGTTCAATTCAAAAATGGGCAAGACTCATGATTTATTAGTCTAATGTCTTCCCAGCTATTCTAAGCTGAAAGAGATGCTTCAATAGCAATCCAGAAATTTAGAGATCAGTAGAGATGCAGAAACCAGGTGGGATGTCAAGATGGGAGGGAAGTTTTTGGTTGTGTGTTCTTTTTTTTTGGGGGGGGTGGATTTCCTTGTATTTATTTATAGTTTTCAAACAAAAAAATTATGGCAGGAGCCCTCAGAAAATGGTTCGGTAGGCGGCGCAATCACACAGAACTGTCTACCTGACCATTTTCAGACAGCTCCTGCTAAGCTGTCAATGGCAGGACCCCTTTAAAACTGGCCCGGTCGGCACCGGGGGGGGCCTCTGGTGCCAACTGGGCCAGGTTTAAAGGGGTCCTGCCATTGACAGCTCAGCAGGAGCCCTCTGAAAATGATGGAACGAAACAGTCTGTTTCAATGCAAAAACGGCCATTTTGTTTCATTTATAAAGAAATGCTCCTTCCTCGTTTCATTTCATTTCATTTCATTTCATTTCATTTTGTTACATAATGAAACAACGAAGCAGCATTTTGTTTTTCATTTTCTGCCCATCCCGAATCTGTGCCCTTTGTTACATTTCCAATAGACATCAGATGTTTTATAAATTTTAGACAGCTTACCAGGCATTACATACCACCTATAGAACATTTTATAAAGATTTTCTTTAAATGTTGTTCACGTGGTAATTTTAATGTTAACTTTCCATAATTTCCCCATTCAACCAGCTGAATTTCTAGCTTACGATCCTGTGCCCATCTTATGTCACATTATTTTATTGAGATGGGAGGGAAGTTTTGAGGCTCATAGGGTGAGCTTCCAATCATGGAAAGATTTTTGCCTGTTCTATCATCACTTCTCACAATCCATGGAGGTGGATCAAGAAGGAATCTATCAAAGATGGTTGCCCGAGAATTGCCTCTAAGGTGGTTCCTTCACATTCTACCTTCTTCCGTGATTATGTTTGTACCATGACAGCATTGTTTATGGTCTTGTGATATTGTCCCTGTTCAGTCCCTGTTCCCATTTACTCACGGTCATGATAACTTGTGACAAGTGTTACTTCATGGCCTTGTTTCGTGACAAGATCTGCTTCTCTGAAGAAAAAAAACATAAAAATAAAGGGTGTCCCACACCCCCTGTGCTTCGTCTATTCAAAATGTTGATTCTCAGCACAAGTACGAGAGAAATGGACGGACACAAGTTCACGAGCAGAAGATTGCCTTCGTTGCGTGTCAGTTGTTACCTCACAGGACCTTGTCCCAGAACAGGAACAGAGACAAAAGAATTCCCCAGCCCAAGGGCAGGTACGGCCTGTCACGCTCTGTTTCCGGTTCCAGGGGTGTGGTCGAGACAACTTTTTGCTGTCACGCTAAGTACGTGAAATAATTTTTTCTTGTACTTGTCCCAAGAGGGACAGCAAGGAGGGACGAACGGGGGAGAGAGAGAGAGAGAGAGAGAGAGAGATGTGCTTCTTTCCCTCATCAGTATTTCTATGAAAACTGTCTCTGCACAAAACATATGCCCTTCCCCTTTGAGAAACAGGAAAATCAAGGTAGGAATGGGAGATTTTTGAAAAAGAGAAACATTAGATAGTTTGACTCAAACAAAAAATAGCAACATAAAGTGGTCCTAATAATTAAGATAGTTAATTAGAGAAACTTCTGAAAGTCATTGATGTGCGGGGCCACACTTGAAAGGTACTTGAAAGGTAGTAATACAGAGGGAGAGCAGGATCTGTTCTCAGTCGACCCCGAGTGCAGAGCATGCAACAATGAGCTCAAGTTTACAGGAAGACAGAATAACATGAAAAAACTTCCTAACTGTTAGAATAGTATGGCAACGGAACCAATTATCTCAAGAGGTGGAGAGTGTTCAACACTGGAAGCATTCAACAGAAGTTTGGGCAAGCCCCTGGTAGATATCCTTTGATATATATTTTTCCTGGCTTGAGTGGGATATTTGGACTAGATGGCTTGTAATCCCCTTTGAAATTCACGATTCAGTGGTCTGAAAAAAACATGAGTCAGAAATCTCTTTAATTCATTGGATCACCATAGCTTTGAAGCAGTTCATCAGAATCTAACAAGAAAGGACATAGCATAACATAACACAACATAACAACAAATTGGGTGTTGCATGTATCAAGGAAACAAGCAGTGCCCTATGATGGCACCACGTATTTCCCTAATGCTTGTTTTCTCTGTCAACACCATCACATAACACAGAAAACTGCACACAAAGAGAAAGAAGGGAGGGCTTCTTAAAACTTTAAAGGTTCCCCATGGACTGGGCAGAAACTGCACAGTGTAAACAACTCCATATTTTCTTAATAAAGTGACATCCACTCACTCATTTCATCAAACATGAGGCACTTAGCATTTCTGTGACTTTAGTGCTGTCAGCTGAACAGAAAACAAAGCAAACAAAATAAAATCCAAAAGCTGTTCCTATCCCCTGTGATTTTCTCTATGGTTCCCCCCCACCACTGGTTTCTTACTTGGCGAAACCTTTTAAAAATGAGTCATACAGATTTCTTAGAGAAATGTAAGAGAAAGATGTAAAATCTCGTTTAACTCCATATCCATCAACTTAAAAGGTGCCTAGCATTTTTTTTTAAAAGGGGGGTGAAGGGAGTAAAAGAGAAAAGCCAAACAAAGCACAAAGCTTTGGCTTACCTATTTGAAATCCTGCAGGTATCTTATTTGCCTCTAGAGGCACTAGACCAGTGATGGCGAACCTATGGCATGGGTGCCAAAGGTGGCACTCGGAGCCCTTTCTGTGGGCACCCAACATCTTCCCTTCATAGCCACCTGTATACAGGTTAAATTACTGTATTGACACTTTGCAAAAAAATAGTGGGTTTTGCAAAAAAAATTAGTGGGTTTTGCAAAAAAAAATAGTGGGTTTTGGCACTCAGTCTCTAAAAGGTTCGCCATCACTGGTCTAGACCTACACCTGTCTTTCTGTGTTCCCAACCCCAATCATGGTTTTGTGCCTTTCCCAGCAGATATTATATTTTAAAATGTCATCCTATTCTGTCCTACAATATAAATGTCTGGAAAAAAGTAAACAATTAAAACAATATAAAATAAAAATTATGGTGCAGGTATATGAGATAAAAACAAAGAGAAACTCAATGGGCCAAAATACAACCAAACGACACGCTTCGGTCCCAAGAAACTGGAATAAAGTGGAGACGTTGTGATCTAACTCTCGGGCGGTGATGTAAATCTAAAGAGATTTCTCAAACATACAATGAAAGCAAAGATGTAGGAGGTAAGAGATAAGGAGATGGTTTTCATATAGATCAGTGGTTCTCAAGCTGTGGTACCCAGATGTTCCTGGACTGCAACTCCCAGAAGTCTTCATCACTAGCTGAGCTGGCCAGGATTTCTGGGAGTTGCAGTCCAGGAACATCTGGGGACCCACCGCTTGAGAACCAGTGATATAGATTTCTTTTTAAAAATGGTGGGAAGTAATGGGAAACATGTGTTATGGAGCTGAGTTTGAGGTATTTGTCTTTTAATCTCTCTGTACTGCGTTGCTGACTCCATAGGGAATGTACTGGTGAATGGCACTTCGCACTCCTGCCACTAGATGGAGAATGGCACATTCCGCGATGAGCCTTACCTCACAGGCACTTGTATCGGAACGAGAAGTGAGATGAGGATATTCCCGAGGCCAGGGAGGGGAATCTCTCATCCCGCTTAGATCACAGTTCAGGGGGCGTGGTCGAGATGAACTCCCCTCATCCCACAATGGATGTGTGGTTAGATTTCTTCATACCAGTTCCCAGCGAACAGCGATGAGATGGATGTGAAGTATCAGCCTTGGATGGCATAAGCTCAAGACATCACATCTGACTCACTTTTCTTTTTTTACTATTTGCCTAAACCCCAAATAATTTATTTTTAGTTACTGAATAAGGGCATTACCCTAACCAGACATTGATGTCTATAGACAGACTGCACAGTTTCATCATGTGTGCTTCCCCTTTTCAGATCTGATTATTTTCCCCTGAAATACCCAAGAATTGTGCTTAAGAATAGCCTCTGAGCTGTTTTCCTGGCTAGAAGCTAAACTTGCTACAAAACTTTACAGAGGAGCACCTGGGGAATATTCCGGAGAAAAACAGAAGGTGATATTTATGTATTTATTTGGTTAACATTATGTATTATTTTAATTATTTTGTTTTCTTTCATTCGTAATCTACCGTCTTCCCCTTTTTTTTGTAGGCTTCCCTTTGGAGAAATGTTTCTCATACCCATTAGGAAGCACAACAGCTTAGAAATCTATTTTCCTCTCAGTTTAATCCCACCCTAATCCTTTCGAGCTATAAAGCTAGTGAAATGCCCATCCTTTTCTCTCCTTCCTACTGTATATATTTACAGCTTCTTTTCTAAATAACTTTGGAGCTTTCAGATTTGCAAGCAACATTTTGAGTCTTTACATGGAAGGAAGGAAGGAAGGAAGGAAGGAAGGAAGGAAGGAAGGAAGGAAGGAAGGAAGGAAGGAAGGAAGGATGGGGTACAGAGAAGGAAATAAAACTTTCTAAACACAGAAGGAACGATCCCATTGAAGCTGTCAGTCAAATGTGAAATCCATAGAGGAGCAATCAACCCTTTCATTCCCCCTGACCATTGGCTCAACCACCTTCACTGTTTGGCTTGCGTGCCCCTGCCATTCTCAGGAAAGTTGGCATGTTGTGTCAGAAATTGCATTGGAAATTTTAAGTTGCCCCTCCCGCTCGTGCCCGGCCTCCGAATGGACTCCAAAGACGCTGGCTCGCCATCAAAGCAAATTGCTTTTGCAGATTGGTAATTGGCATTAGGATGTTTCCTAACTGTCCCAACATTCTTGCGGAATATAATCAGAGGGCGGCAGTGACTTGTCTAGGGCTGATTTATTACACACTGGCACCGGAGGAGAGGGAGCAGCTATTTCCCTTCATGGCTTGCTTTCCTCTTGTGATTATTAGGGGCTCTTACAGTTTGATCAGGAAATGCAACAAATCACCATCATCATACCAAATGGCCTTTTAGTGGAGGGGCCCATCTGACACCCATGCAATACGATCAGACATGGAGTGCCTCTCCATGCAGATAAGATCAGGACCTTAGCAAACCCTGAGACTGCTCCTTCTCGGAGGCTGGGTTTGAACCAGAATTTTGGAAAGTTATTTTGAGGACCTGAGTGCCAGAGTCCCACCCCCGCCTCACCCCAAACCCTTTTCCACATTCTGCTTTGAGCATAAAGGCCATAATCTGGTTGCCCGATGCAGAAGCAGAAGCAAAAGCCACACCAAAGACGGCCACTGTTTCCTGGGTTGTCTGTTGCATGCCCAGTCTGCCCCATTACAAATTCTGTCACATATTCATGGTGATGCCATGGCAGCCTGGGATGGCTAAAAAAAACAAAAAACGAATTAAGAAATACCTTAATACGTGTGGAAGATGCCTGTTCGGATTTTGATTCAAGCTTGGACCCAATGGTCTATAGCAGTGGCGGTGAATCTTTGGCACGTCAGATGTTTTGGACCACAACTTTTCAGGCAAGCTTTCCCTGAATGATGGTCTACCTATGAGGTGACTTTTGTATGAATCTACCAAACATCACATAGACTTTGTATTTACAGATTTTGTGATTGCATTAATATAATGTTGTCTTTTAATGCTTTGTGTTTGTAGACGTTGTGATTGCATTAATGTAATGGTGTCTGCTAATGCTGTAAGCTGTCCCTCAATTCCCTGTACTCAATACTTGAATATGTCTTAATTTTATTTGACTGTACATTGTCCCTCATCACTATAAGCCGACTCGAGTCCTTTTTGAAGGAGAAAAGTGGGTAAAATACTCCTTAAAAAAGCAAAAGCAAAGCAAAGCAAAGTGTTCTGCTTATATACTGCCCCATACCACTACAAGTGGTCTCTGGGCGGTTTACAATTTTAATTACAGTGTGCAGGCTACACATAATAACCCCTCCCACAGTCCTTTGCCCTCCCATGTCGAGACACAAAGATTGGCATTAAACTTGGGCCACATTTTATTTACTTAATTCAAGGCATTACTAAACAACAACTCTAAGAGGGGCCTGATGTAGTGTGGATTAACAATTGGTCACTACACCCTAGGTGTGCGGTCAATAAAACAGCACAACCACAGCCAGTAATCATCTGTACACATGCACACGGGTTCACAAGCCCGCTTCTGGTATCTTATGGCCCAGGGAGGCATCCTAGTGCATCCTCGCCCAACACTATAATCTCCAGATCTGCAGTGTCCACAAGCTGCATGGAGTAGAACCAGACCTTTTTACTTCAGACTCACCAGAGCCGCCAACGCTGATGCTGGAGCCGCACCAGCCAGCTGGAGATGGGCAACCATGCCCGGTAGGCTAGACTAGGTCCACTGCCAGAGCTGCCACCACTGGAGCCACTGGAGCCCAGCCAGCCACCTAGGGCCATCCCCAGAGTTGCTGCAGCCATCACCGCTGGAGCTGCCGCCACCGGAGTCCCTCCATTGCCTTACTTTTGTCATGGTGGGTTTGGTCATGGAACAACATTTGAACTCTATATAGCACCTTCAAACTTCTGATACCTTGAAGACTGGAAACTATTATTTGGCATTATTTGGAAGGGGCCTACAAGGCGATCGAGTCCAACTCCCCTGCTCATGGCCGAAGTCCAAATTGTAGGATACCTGCCAGGTGGCTGTCTAACTCTCTCTTGAATTCCCTCAGTATGGGAACTAGAGATGGGCACGAAATGAAAAAAAGTTTTGTTCCGTTATTCATTATTCGAAAATTGTGATGAAATTGGAATGAACCGAACAGAACTACAAAAATTAGGTTCGGTACATTTCATTTTCGTTAATGGCAACACACAATGAAATG
>JAHTLZ010000227.1:262288-279411 GCA_023846285.1 Phrynocephalus versicolor
ACTCTTTTAAGACACTTGGAAGACTTCTGCCAGGAGGTGGGGCCCTAGAAACCTCATACGGAAGTCCATGACACCAGACAATTGTGCAGTTCTTGCTGGTAGAAGCTGAATTACTTCAACGCCATTTTGAATAGGCCGTTGTTTAATGGTCCTCTCATCAGCTGTCTCCAGACTACAAGTCATAGTTATTGGTCCAGAGCTCCTACGTAGCAAGGGTTGCGGTGTTTTGCTTATGTTTGCTGAGCTCTGACACTTTGAGACAGGGCAAGAGTTTCATTTCTGCTTCCAGTGGGTGGACAGAGATTTACAGCAAGTTTCAAAGGCTAGAAATCAGTTCTGGCAAGATATAATTGCAACATGTATGTGCAGGATTGAGAGAGAGAGAGAGAGAGATTTCATTCCAAAACAACAGCAAACAGACTGGCATCCCCCGTGTACCAAAATAGATTAAAAAAGGAAATAAAGACCCACTCCTCAAAGGTTTTCTGCTTTTTGCGTGTAGACCAGGGGTGCCCAAACTTTTTGTAAGGAGGGCCAGATTTGGTGCCTGAGAATGTGTCAGGGGCCGGTTCCTCCCTGACCCTGCCACCCCACTGCAAGCTCCACCCACTGACCCATAAGCCCCACCCACTGACCCCTTGCAACCAAGAGAGGAAGGAAGGAAGGTGGGGAACAAGGAAGGGAGGGAGGGAGGGAGGGAGGTGGGGACCCACCCAGCCCCACAAGCTTCTGCTCACCGGCTGGCCGGCCCACCCAGCCGTTTAAGCTTCACGGCGATGTCAGTGTTGGCGGAAGATTTTTTTAAAAAAAAAAACATGGGGTGAATGAGGGGGAGGGAAGGGCGGGCCAGCCAGCCGCGGGCCACTCAGAATGGCCTGACGGGCTGGATTTGTCCCCCCGGGCCGGACTTTGGGCAGGCCTGGTGTAGACCATCTTGACCACTACCATCAATGTTGTCAGCATGTAAATGCTAGCTGGATATACAAACACAATATTGTGCAGCAATATCATGACTTTGCCTGGCATTTTCAATTGTGGATAGAGAAAAAAATAACATCCCACATTCATAACCAGAGGCCTTTTGAAGAACTGAGTAACCACACCAATAATAAAGTAACAAACAGAAGCAACCTGTTTGAATGTGAACGGCGGAACTCGAAAATGGTGGCTGTTTGTTTGAGCTGGCCCTCCTCCTGTGTGTTTTGTCTCTGACCTTTAGAGGAAAAAAGGGTCAGAATCAGAACCTCAAAAACCAAAGCATTGTTATGTAAGAAGTTTGTTGCCACTCTTTCATCACAGTACAACAGCTGTGTTGTTTTCTATTTGTTGCTTTCTTTTACTTCGCTGTAGAAAATAAGGACAGATTTTCATCTCACATTAAGGGGACTGGCACGATGCAGGTGAATGGGGGGAAAATAATAAGAGAGGAAGAATAAAGTCAAAAGGGACATGCATAAACACACTCTCACACAGAGGCGATCAAATCTTTCATTCCCAAGCAGAAATAATTATAGCAATGGTCAGCAGGGAGGTTTTGACGATATTTACAATGGTGATGCAAGTGAGTTCCTATCAACAAGATTTTATATTCAAGGCAAAGCACATAAGCACAAGTCCTGAAGCGTTGCCTATAATCTTTATTTCATTTTCAGATGTTATGCTATAATAAAATGTAAAAAGGGAATATATAAAAAGTTGCTGAGGTGAGGAAGGATGAGAAAACAGAGTTTGCATTTGAGCAGTGCCTCTTCGGTGGGGGCATGTTCCTAAGGATATGCGGGGAATTGGAAACGCCATTTGAAATAAGTACAACCAAGATGTGGCAGCAGCTTGGGAACCCCAGTCAATTTTCTCAGAGTGCCGTTTGATTAGCTTTTCTTATATATAGCACGGGAGCTTAAACAATGCCAGGGATTTGGGAGAAGGCAAAGTGGCTGCAGAGCGAAGTGGAGAAATGGGTTACTCATACCAGTTTCATGGGGGAGGGGCAGTTTTGCACTGTCGTCATTGAACATTCGTTCCTAGTTTGCAGAATCATCTGTAAATGAAGCCGCGTTGAAGGGAATTCAAGGCATATCGGGCAATATAAAACACCGGGAAAATGTGTTGGGTTTGTTATGGTTTCAGATTTCCCACTACCATCATTGCAGTTTTTTCTGGTGCTTTCCCCTTCCTAACCGACAGTGTTCTCAGTGTGTTTTCAGGAAGATATTTACAAAGTATGGGGAACAGTCTTTGTCCTCATAACTCCTCCCCCCATATTTCTAATTTACATAAAGATATTGCTCAGGAACACTGTGTTTATGTTCAACATGATATTGGAGTGGCATAAGCTGTACCTGTTATTATTTACCAGACAGCTTTCCTTTGTCGTTACCATATTAATCACTGTTTCCATTTCCCCCTTCTCCTGTTTTTTGCCTTTGGGAAGTGTCTTCCTACATCTTTATAATTATTCACACACATGCACGATTCTTTCTCACCCCCTACCTCGGCCATAGTTTGGTGAATCTCTGATTACAATTTGCGGCTCATATCTGATGGACGCGCACGCACGCACACACGCACACACGCACACGCGCGCGCGCACACACACACACACACACACACACACACACGGGTGCCAAGTGCTATGCTCCACTTTCTTTCCACTCTTCCATTACATACTTATCCAGATAGAAAATTGGTGAATATTGGTTGACTGACAGGATGTAACTATTCAAGCATCATCAATAGATATGGGCATGAAAGAAACTTTTAGTTCATTTCATTATTCGTTATGCATTTCGAAATGAATAAGAAACCCCAGATTTTATTTAGAATGAAACAAAATGAACCGAAAAAATTGGTTCATTTTGATTCGTTTCGTTAGTAGCAGTGCCGGAGATGTCTCCTACCTGGTGCTGGTCCTTCGGTCTTCCTCACTGCAGGGAGTGGCGACCAGAAAAAAAAAAAAAAACTGACCGGCCCACGCTACAGTCAGGATCTCCTCGCTGTCGCTGCCACCGCCACCGCCATCACCACAACCACCCGGTAAGGATAATGTGTTGAATGTTGAAGATGATGGTGATGAGGATGTGGATGATGAGGATGAGGATAAAGAGGATGAGGATGCTGCCAGTCCAGTTTGTGCAGAAGTTATCAATGTCTGTTTTTTTAAAAAAATGTTTTTCCCCACTTGTGCGCTGTCAAATGGATTAAATCACACAAAGCGGGGGGAAATGAATAACGAAGCAATGAACCAACAAAACAAAATTTTTCAAAAAAAATGTGAAAAACAAACTGAACCAAACCAAACCCTAAAATGAACCAAACCAAAACGAATCACCATTTTTTTTCGGTTTGTGCCCATCTCTAATCATCAACATCATTAGCTGTGAGATAGGGGGGGGGGAGGAATACTTGACTCACCAATATTACAAGTGAGAAGGATCATGGGATTCTTGAAGATCACAAGCTGTATATAAGCCAGTGGAGTCGGGTGGCTGCAAAAAAAAGGCAAATGCAATGTTAGGATGCAATAACAGTCACCTAGTTGCCAAATACCATGAGGCACTAGTCTCCCTCTGTTCAGCATTGGTTAGGCCTCCTCTTGAGCTCGGTATCCAGGATATTGACAAAGTATAGAAAGTTCAGAGGAGGCCAACAAGGAAGATCAGGGGACAAGAAGCCAAGCCAAGTGAAGAAAGCAAGAACTGGGCATGTTTAGCCTTGAGAAAAAGAAGGATGAACAAATACTTGGCGTGCCACCCAATAGATATAGCTGTGGCCCAGCATCAGTATTCGCCATGTCCCATCATGAATTCCAGGACCTGGAACTAAACAAAGAAAGAAAAGGCCAGACCAAAGCCTAAACCGGAATATTGCGTGTACAAACTTTATAATGTTACAACTGGTCCACCTGCCTATGTGCTGTATAGACTCAGGCAGTGGGATATGCTGCCACAAAGGAGGGTGGTGGAGTCTCCTTCTTTGGAGGTTTTTAAGCAGCGGCTTCCGAATTAATCGGAAATACTGTGATGGGGGTTCCTGCATGGCAGGGGGTTGGACTGGTGGGCCCTTGAGGTCTCTTCCTAGTCTATGATTCTATGATTCTATGGACCCATACCCTAGGGTGGCCATGGTAGAAGCAGCTTGTATCCTGAAGGAGTGGGAACAAAAATGCCAGCCCCCCCACACCAACCTCAGTCAGGGCCATATCTGTTGATTTCCAAAATTGGTACTGCATTAAAGGCACCCCATTGCTATGGCAGAGCAGGTACCCAGCCTCCTCCTCCCTTACTTGAAACAAGGTGTCCAGTGCACTAACTGGGTGTATTTCCCTTATTGCACATGGCCCCCAAACAAGCTCAAGGAAGCCACATTTAAGCAGAAACTCAGGAAAGTCTCTTCACTGTTAGAGCAGTAAGGCAATGCAACCAAGGACACTGGGAAAAAACATGAAAGGTAATAATACCGCTTTTAGAATGTGCAGTTGGTGTTGACACATGGAAGGCTGTTGGGGTAGATGACAAAGTGAGCCATCTCAGAGCTAGCAAGCTGGGGGCAGAAGCATGGCCCAATAAGGTCATATGCACTTAGGAGTTAAGAAAACCACCTGCCAACCTGTTCCTGAATCAATAGGCAAGGGTAGACGACTTTGGGGTCCCTTCAAGTATACGTTATAACAATACTTTCACCAATGGAGGAAGAACAATTTGTTGGGTTCCACTGTGTGTGATGTCATGAAACTCCAAGAAACATAGCTAGGAATTCGTAGACAAGTATCGGAAACGGATGTAAAATGTTTCCATGCTCTTATCTCTACTCACCCTGCACATCTCTAAAATGAAATGGTGGAACCAAAGCAACAGCAGCAGTTGCAAGAACAACAACCAATGATTTCAGGAGAAAGATGTCAAACTCTTTGAGAGAAAAAAAGGCATATATTTGTCCATGTGCTTGTCATTAACCAGGAAGTGTGGGTCCTCTTAATGCTACCCTGTGGTCAGAGTTGGTAACACCCCAAAACATTCCGTGGTGGCCACTCATGATGGGGTTCCAAAATATAGGTGGGCACAGGCATGATCCAAAGAGGACCAGTTGACAACCCATCTCATTGATCAGTGGTTCTCATCCTTAGTTAACCCAGATGTCCTTGGACTGCAACTCCCAGAAACCCCAGTCAGCACAGCTAGTGGTGAAAGCTTCTGGGAGTCAGAGTCCAAAAACACACAGGCTGCTCAAGGTCGGGAACTCCTGCTACAGAGGATGGTGCAATTCTAACTCTACCGGATAATGAAATTCTAACTCTACTGGAAAGGACAGTCCCACTGGTTGATTCATCATTGGCATCCTTCAGTCTCGAAAGACTATGGTATCATGCCTGGAGTAGAGATCCTAAAAACAACACCTAGTGTGACTAAATAGACCAATTCGGGAATGGCAGTCTCTACCGCACTGGGGGCAGATTTATTCTGTTTCGATGCCTGTGAATAATGAAAACAGACCAAAAATGTAATAATACCTTATAAAGGTTATGGAATAAAGGATGAAATACATTTGACTGACCATGGAGGAAATCTTGAAAGCAAAAGTTGACCCAAACAGAGATGGATTTTAAACTCTTCTGTCGACACATTTATCATTCAGCCAATCCTCATTTAAAGTAAATTAATCATAATAAAGCAAGTATAAATTGTATGCAGGTGACTGGATATTTAGATTTCTGTTTTATGTTAACGACTCAAAATTATTTATTGAGCTTCATACCTGCCAAGTGCACTTCAAAGTGACGGTGGCATCCGGGACTTTGATGTTCCTGCCAACGGGAACTGGGCCACCGGTTGTTGGAATGAGAAAAGACCCGTTCCTCGAAGGATGGGCAGCCAACTGCTACTGCCAGCCGCACAGGGGCTTACCGGCTTACCTCAAGGAGGATGCCAGCCAGAACGATGGATCAATAGAAGGTCATTAATTTCAACCCCTTTTGCTTTGTACTTCTGCTGTCACTGTGGAGAAATAGGCATGAAAGAGAAGGGGAAACATCTCAGAAAACCACATTGGAAAAGCCCAGATGGGACATGGAGTACTTTTGGAGAACATGTGGTGTGCTGTCTTTTTTTTTTCTAATCCGCCATCTTGCCAGTGAATTTCTATTGTAATTTTATTATGTTTATTATTATTATTTTTCCTTTATTTTTATTATTATTCCTTTTTTTCCTACCATTATTTTGCTTGTTAATGCTGTTGTTGTAAACCGCCCGAGTTCCTCCAGAAGACGGGCGGTATATAAATAAATAAATAAATAAATAAATAAATAAATAAATAAATAAATAAATAGGGTTTGGCTCAAAATGGCTTATCGGGCATGTCTCATTTATTTACATTTTTAATTCAAAAAAAAATAGCTGCTCCACTACCAAGTGGTCCCTGGGTGGCATAAGACAATATGTTAAAACTATAAAACAATATAGCTATTAAAAACATCAAAGAAAAACAACTGAAACTATCAATATGCACATAATAAAATCCTCCTGATTATGAGTCTGGTTAAAAGGTCGCTATCTAATTAAAATGCTGGCTGAACAGGAAGGTCTTTGCCTTGCACTGAAAAGCCAAAAGTGCTGCATCATTTCCATATCTAAATATAAGTTATTTGTCAATTGTTATGGATATAACAATGACTTGAAACATAAAGAGTCATGGAAAGTGAAATAAGAAAGTGGCAAAGCAGGACTACAGTTGAATGTTAAGATTTATTTATTTATTTTATTATTTAATTTATTTATTTTATTTATTTATATACCATGCCGCCTAGCCCAAAAGCTACTCTTGCCAGTTTAGGAAAAAATACAAATTCTAAATCACATACAATTAATATATACAAATAAATTAGAAATTATATCAAACTTAATACCAAAATAATCATGGACAAATGAAACTATAATAAAAATATACAGAATTAACAAATAAACTGAAACTATCAAGGGAACCAGAGAGAGATGACAAGAGCTAGAGGGGGAAAGTACTAGATATTATAAATCAGAGGACAAAAGAGGACAAAAATCAAGAATGCAGAAAGACACTTTAGCCTCAAGAATGAAGGAGATTTTTTTACCTGTAAGTCAGAGGTGATTGGATGGCACATAATAACAAAGAGATAGAGATAGAGAGAGAGAGAGAGAGAGAGAGAGAGAGAGAGAGAGATAAAGAATTTACCTTTTGAAACAGCAAGTCCCTGACTCTTTATGAAATTTATGAAAATAAAATTTAAAAATGCATATATAAAGAAATGGCATATTTAAGGGGAATACTTCTTTACCCACCTAGCAAGCACCACTGAATTCTCTTGCTTCATATTTTATTTTAAGTTGTCGTACTGCATATTGGAATGTACCAAAAAGTACACATGCAAAATATATCAAGGACCAACATGATCCTTAGCAGAGAATCCATCGTGTAAGCCTCATACGAGAAACAGTTTTCTACTTATTTTTGAATAAGAAGCACCAAGACAGCATGTGGGTGTGGCTGTCTCTGCTAGAGCGCTATTTCACTTCCCAAAGAAGAAGGAGGGAGTGATAATGATTAATGAATAATCCTCACCATTTCTCTCTCTCTCTCTCTCTCCACACACACACACACACACACACACACCTATTTGAAATTTCCATCCAAGGATTTGAACCTACAGGTGTTGGCCAAAGAGGAGTTCCTTGACTCGCATGGCAGGCTTTTCTTATTCCTGTTATTTTGGAGGATAATTTGATATGGTGGAGTGGAGGAGCAGAGGTAAACCAAGAGGACAATCAACTAGCCTTCAGTTCTGGTTCCCTGACCACCAAAGTTGATTTCTTCTCAACTGGCCTGGATTTGCAGATGAGTCCTACCAGAGAGGCTTCCAGGTAGTAGGTTGTATTCAGGAGCTGGTTGTCCCATCCCGCTGATTCACTTCGACCACACATGGGACACTCAGTCAAGCAGCCCAGCTGTCTTTGAAGATCCATGGAAAGAACCACAACTTGGAAAAGTTTGTGTTGGTATTTTATTTTTATATTTTATTTTTCAGGTTACAGCTCTCAAAACACTTCAGTCAGATTGGGCAACAGCAGCTGGAGTCTTAAATAATAAAGAAATACAGTAACTTTCTGGATCACTGGAAATATAAGAAATACATAGCATGTGGGCCGGCTCATGGCTTCCGGGAGTTGTCATCTTCAAAATCAGCACTTCCAAATTAAGGAAGGGAGGGAGGGAGGGAGGGGCATACCTGGTAGGGCAGAAGGGTACATCTGTCCCGGGTGCAGCAATCTGGGGTCGCCTGGAGTGGGAGCAGGAGGAGGAAGCCAAGCACCCTCCCACCTCCCAGCAGTCCTCCTTTCCCCTAAAGCTTGGCATAGGCACCCCCTCTGCTGCCTCTGGTGCCACGCACCAGGCAAGCAGCGAAGCAGGCAGGCAGACAGGAATGCGGTGGACATCTCCTCCTCCTCCTCCTCCTCCTCCTCCTCTCCTTGGTGTGAGAGGTGTAAGGCGCATGTGCCCTACTGCACACACTCATGTTCCCACACCCACACCCCCCCATCTGTGTGCCCATGTACACACGCGCACACCCCACACCCACAGGGTTCTGCCCCCCATTGCTCAGTGGGTACAATGTGGGGGCGCAGCAGGAAGGGCGCAAAAACCAAACTTTGTTCCCAGGCACTCCAAATCCTAGCTACGCATCTGGAGGGAGGGAGGGAGGGAGGGAGGGAGGGAAGGAGGATTCTCCATCATCAAGACCTCTGAGAGAGGCAGATAAACTAGTTCAAGGCTGGCATCAGCTGTACATGCCTCCAGTCCATGAGGCTTTGTTAGGAAAGGCAGCTGAGGTGGCCCCAGTATCCACTGAGACAAAGCAAATTGCTGTCTACTGAATCTACAGGACCCTGAGCAAAGCCTGTATGGGGAAACCAAATGCACACCACCACCAAGGCTAAACAGCATAAAGCTACTGGTCCTGCCATTACAGGGCCATAAAACCCTGTCTTCTATCCGAAAAGTACTTAATAGTGGACATTTTTAATGCCTCCTCTCAGGGAGATGCCAATTGCGAGAAATCCAGAATAATCAGTCAGGGTAAAATATTGGGACTAACTGTTTCACAAGGAAGCAGATGGTTCATCCCCACCCCCATCTCTCTTTCCCCCAGCTTCCCTTGGGTCTCCAGCTCTCGGCCCCTAACACACACACTGCCTTTCGCCATATTGGCAGTTGACAAAAGGAGGCATTTGCAACTGAATCCAGATCGAAACAAGGAACACGCCATGAGAAAGGGACCAGAGCAAGGGTTCTAAACATCCGATCACAGTCTGTCTGTTTCCATTCCCATTTCTATCCTGCCCTATTAGCGTTGCCACTCTCTGGGCAAGTCACAATAGAGCGTAACATCATCCAAACACTATATGACAATACCAAATGAGCAATAAAGTAAAAAAACCTCAATCACTAGCTTTTGGGGAAAAAACTTTCTTTAAATAAAAATGCATAAATAAAACTCATTGGAGCGTCATGGGACAAACACTGAAAATTGCTAAAAGGTCGCTTTATGTAATTGAGCCTCAATAGGTTTTCTAAAAACAGAGGGGGATTGTGCCTGGTGAATCTCTGTAGGAAGTTTATTCCAGAGATGGGGCCATAGCTGAGAAAATCCAGTTGCTTGTGTTAGTGCTTTTGACCTCCTTGGGAAAGCGACAGAGAATTTAACCTAGAACTTTCGCGGTAGTGTGTTAGAAGCTGTGTACAATTAGAAAAGCAATAAAAAATTAGAACTGGAAATAGTATACTGCCTATCTATGGTGTGACCATTTTAAATGGTGTGGCCATTAAATCGCTTTTTCTTTGTGATTCAAGCTGTTTTGCATGGCAGGACAGCCCATCAAATATTGGATAAGCTGAAAACAGTTCTTTCTTCCTGTGTGAGAATGAGACTTGAGATTTGCACAACTGTGCAAAATGTTTCTGTGTAAAATCAGGCCTAAATATACAAATAAACAAATATACAAAAACACAAAAACACAAAATTAGGAGATTGGGCTGATTGAGTAGGAAGGAACAACTACAGTGACCCCCCCCCGTCTATTGCAGGGGTTAGGGACCCGACCCAAACTGTGATAATTGAAAATCCGTGATATGTGGATGCAGGTTGGGTTGGGCCTGGTTTGGGCCTAGCTGGGGGGCTCTTGTACTTAGCCCCAGCCTGGCTCTGTCCCTAACAGGCCTGTGAGAGCCTTCCCAGTCCTTCTGGAGGCCCTAAAAGAGCCTCCCTGTGAACCATAAGTGACTTCCGCTAAACCGGAAGTGATTTCTGGATTGCTGAAAATCATTTCTGAAGCCTCTGACAGGCTTAGAAAGGCCCTCCCTTTGGCCCAGTCCTGGGGTAAGTAAGGGAAGCCTGAAACAGGCCTTACCCCAGGGGCCTTTCTTTATATACTGCGGCCCTGCGATATAGTGGGACCTCAATATATGAACCACTAAAGAATGGGAGACCACTGTATTTCTGATTTTTTTCAATATGGTTGCAGCAAGATATCAATTATTATATCTTTACTCTCCCATTTAACCAGATTGCAAATTCCAGAAGAGTTGACTAGGACTAGGGTAATTTTATTAGCAAGTGAGTGCCATTAATCTTTGTGGTCTTTGACTTTCCTTCTGTCTAGCTATATCTAGGAGTGTGCTGTTATTCTGATGACTGGAATGTGTAGTCATTTTACACGTTGAGCCACATGGGATGTACTAGAAAATGGTTGAAAGAGGTTAACGGATGCACCACGTAACAGCAAATTATGCCTTTAACAGAAACAACCCAGCTATCCAAACCCATTGTTTTCCCTGTCCTTCAGGTCTACAATGCAAATATGGTGATAACTTTTCCTTAGCTCAATTTTCTGCCGTTTGTTTGATCTAAACATTTCCCCTTGGGCTCAGAGACCTCAAGATATGTAAAGTTGCCATCCGCCTGCATGCAGGGGAGGGGGTATCTCTCTCTCTCTCTTTTGATGCAAATTGAGTTTTCCGTGAAAATTAATGAATCCGAGGTGGTGATACGGTGCACAGCAAGCTGCCCCCAAACTAGAAAATAGAACTGCAATAAAAATGCCAAGGAATGATAAGGTAGCGATTACGGGTGTAAGATTTTATGTTTTGCTCGGAACGGTGGTGGGATGTAGTGAGAACACAGCACTCTGATGCTTACTGTATATAGCAGGGCTGTTTTTTTAAAAAAAAACAACTAGCACAGTATCTCCTCATCCAACTTTGGTGCCTCGTGTTTGTGTCTTCTCGCTTGACTGCCGAATTGAAACACGTCGACAAAAATGATGTATTAATTAGTAGATATCCAAAGTAATTATTCCCTCTTCTTCCTCCTCCTCCCTCCCTCCCTTCAAAGGTGGTCATGGAGGTGGCAGCGATGAGAGGCAGAAGCCACTTCATCTCTGTGTGATCTCTTCCAAAGTCTTCATTATTACCCCATGGTGGGTTTTGAAAGTAATTTACATAATAGCTAACAAAAATGTACTCAGCGAAACTCCGGGCCCACTAAACATGAGAGATAATTATGCCAGGAGAATGATATCCCTCTGCCAACTCCATTTCCAAGATACATTTATTTGCCCTGTACCCGGCTCCCAACAACTAAACAGGAATTAACATATCGCGTAGGCGTGCATATTGCAATCTCCACCGTGAGGTGTGCAAATGGGGGAGGGGGGGAGATGCACCATCTTATTCTCAGCATATAGCTACCACCTGAATGGTATTTTTCATTATCTCCTGCCCTGGGAACATTGCATTATTCCACTGGGAAAACAGTGGAGAGGATATAATTATCAGCAAAGTAATGGGGAACCTCCCGTTAATGGCCAGCTATTCAAATATCTCCATATAATCGTCGATCCTAATCTCTCCCCGTTGCATACTCTTCTGGCAAAAACTCATCGCTTTTTTGTCCCTCCCCCAACTTACTCTAGCATAATGAATTCATTTTGCATTTTTCTTTTGTGAGGAATTAAGAGGGAGAGCAAGGTAATGTGTTGACATTTGAAATGTGGCAGAGAAAAAAAGTTTAGAGAGGCAATTTGACTTAATCGCCCACCAGCAAGGAGATTCGGCTTATTAAATTAGCTCTCGGCGTACAGGGCACATGCTACTTCTTTTGCAATGAACTTTTGAGCTTAATTTAAGCTGCCATCCTCCCTCTGCACTTCCCAAGGAAGACTTTCCAATGGGATGTCTCTGTGGATGGGGCTATGCTGATATAAGCCTTAAAGACCTGGCTTTTCCATGAGGCATTTGATGACCGTTAGCTCTTTTTTTTTTGTCCCGGTGTCTTCTCAGTGTTTTTTTTTTTCTGTGGCTTTCTCACACCGCTTATATTATGGTGTTGGTGTTGTTTTTTGTTTTCTTGGTTTGTTTGTTTACTCAATTATTATTGTTTGTTGTTTATTTGGTTTGTTATTGTTGCCATAATAATTGCTGCAAACCACCCGGAGTTCCCCTGGAAGATGGGCGGTATATAAGTATATAAATAAATAAATAAATAAATAAATAAATAAATAAATAAATAAATAAATAAATAAATAAATATGACTATGCATGTTCCATTGCTGGCCTTCTATTTTATCCACAGCCATAAACAAAATACGAAGGAATGGTGGGGAAAAAAGGACTCATATACCAAAACAGTTTATTTTATCTATTTGTCTGTTTGTTTTTTGACTTTTTTGACCACACCGACTTTCCCATAGGAACTTTCCCACAGGGAGGGATGATTCTGAGGCTCTTTATTTTTCATTTCATCTCCTTTACACCAATCCCCGAGTAGAAAGTTTTCAGATGAGAGCACGTGGCTTGATATTTCTCCTAAAAGGCACCAAATCAGTTATTCACAGATAGAGATGGGCACGATTCAGAAAAAAAATTTCGTTTTTGTTTTCGTTTTCGTCTAGGGTCCATTTCGTTTCGTTTCCGTTTTCATGAGCTAATTTCAAAATTTTTCGTTTTCATTTCGTTACGTAATGAAAACGAAAAAACAAAAACGAAAACGAATTTTTTTTGTTTCTCCCCATTTAGCTCCATTATGTGCTTTTCCAGTAACGAAAAACGAAAATTGGCTCAAAATTAGTCGTTTCGTTTCTGTTTTCGGTCCATTTTTGAACCGTTTTTCGTTTTCGTTTCGTTACGTAACGAAAACGAAAAAACGAAAACGAAAACGAAAATACCGCTAAGTCGTGCCCATCTCTATTCACAGATATTTAATAACTGTCTCCAACTTAAGCCATGCTTCTGGGTCTGTATTTAGTGCTGGATTCATCTGTGGGCAGGTTCTCAACCTGACCTTTAAGAAATGTCACAAATAGAGATGGAAATACATTTTGTTACAAAAAATCTTGTGATTTGTCATAATTTGTTCTTCATCAGGGCTGATGAATCAACAAATCAACATGTTTCTAGTTAAGAATTGAATTCATTTGTCTCCCTTTCTAATGCTATAAAAAGCCCCCCTGGCATGTTGAGGCCACAAATTTGCAGGGATGCTTCCTCTGCCTCACCAATACAAGCCCTGCAAATTTGATTAAAGTTGGGATTCAGTAGTCCAGGCTATCTAGGAGATGAGTCATGGCAACTGGACTCCTTTTCTTGTGACATCGAACTATTTGGCTAAGCATCCAAGCAGCTTCGTCAGTCTGAGGAAAGTTAGTGGCAAGCTATCCAATTTATAGTTCACTTTGATTTCCCATTACCCTGGTCTTAATAGGCTCAGAATTTGGACAATGCCCTGAATAGGCTCGTTAAGTAGACAAAGGCTTGAATAGGTTCTGTCAGATATTAGTTAGTGAATATATGTATTAGACAGGATGTTCTCTATATATTTGATATGTATTTAATTGATTTAAAGATGGAGTCCGTAAAAGTGCAAAGTCATAGTGACTCAATCATAGTTTTTTCTAATACAGTACAGATGTGAAGAATTAACATAATGAATTTTGGCTGATGCAAGGGGTTGCAATAGCTATGAGGTAACTTCATTTATGATTGGACAGACAGGTGTATAAAAATGTTCTGTAAATCATTGTTCATTGGGCCTTCCATGAGTAAGGCACCCACTTGTTTCTCTGTCATATATTTTGTTAATGTAATGTATGCTGTTATGCTGTTATGCTGTTGAACTTTGTATAAGTTCTGTGATACTGTGATATACTTTTGTACAATTTGTAATTTAGCTGTTTGGTTTAAATGTTAAGTTTAAAATGTTTCTTAAAAATATTGCCAATGCACCATTGATAGGTTTTGGTGGTTCTTTAATAATTGCCACGCTGAGTTAGTTATATAGCATTGGTTTTATTAGACATTCACAGGAATACAGAAAGATAGAAAGTAATTAGCAAGCCAGCATAACAAAATACAGATATGATTAGTATGAATTCTTAAGCCTGTTGCTTAAGGGTTCAGAGCTGCATGAGTTGATCAATGCAGAGATCAATTCTTGCTGGTCTGGACAGGGTTCAAATTGTTTCCCATGATTTATATACTCTTCGTATGGTGTATATGATCTCAGACTTACGTATTTTGTATGCCCCTGCACGTACCTACATGTGCCTGTTCATTAGCTCATGTTCTTGGCTTATAGCCATTTGGCCATCAAAGCCAGAATGATCTGACCCTAATTCCCAGTTTGTTTGACAGTTCAAGTTGGTTCCTTATTCCTGGCTAACCACCAAATGTTGCTCTTCAGGAGATTGGCTCCCATGCAATGTGCAGTCAAGCCAAGTCTCAGCTGTTATGCCAAGTCTCAGAGGATTGGGTCATGTTGACCTCATGCCTTCTCAGCACATTTGGGTCTGTTAATATTTTTTCATCATTATAAATTCCTAACCTAAGAAAACTCTGTCTCTGGCTATTTATTCATTAAGTATTGCTTCTGCTGGCTGATTAAATAGCACATACTCTGATCATAGGTGGACCATAATCTGAATTGGCTCCTGAGATGGAAAATGGCCTAGGGTGCATGAAAGTCCCACCTATGCAATCTTTCCCAACACCCATGGGTCATATGGGTCATTAGCTATGGGCTTGCTGGTGGAGGTGTGAAGTGCTTCTGATTTGTCTGAGGATCAGTGAAAGGGCAGCATGATAAGTGGTGGACAGACTGTGTCTGAGCCCCCCACCTCGGTTGAGAAAGGGGTTTTCACTACACAGATGCATAGCTTAACTGTCCCTTCTCCCAAACTTCCTATCTTCTCTGTCTAATATGTGTACATCTTCATTTTTGAATGAGTGCTCTCATTCAGAGATGAAGATGTACTAGTCCAGGCTTAACCAGTTCAGGCCAATTAATCTCAAATAGGGCCACCCATGAAAGTACCTCCAAGACACCTAAAATACTATTCCTACAGAGAGGCTTCCCCCATCTCTCCTCTACAATCCGTCCAAGTTTGGTGAATATTTTATTTCAGACATCTGTGTTATGCACCCATAAAATGGGACCCCTAGGAAATTGTCCTTAAGAAGTTGGGTTGGGAAAACCTAATTTTTACAAACCCTAGGGAGATTGCAGAGGGGAGTCAAAGAAAGCTTCCTTTCAAATTTGGTGCCCCTAGTTGCCTTGGCGGGCATTTTATGCCTGGACAAATTGACAAATGAAAAATCCCAAATAATTTAGCTATCCGTATTTGTTGAGGGACTTTATTAAGATGAGTACAGATTGCCGAATGTTAATGAATTGGCCAAATGCACCCCAAAACATGATCCATTTGTCAACTTGACCTCTTTTCTAATTATGTCTATAACGTTCCTGCAATCTACCTGAGAGGTTACCCTATTTAGTCACTATCATCCTATCTCAACCCTATTTATAATAGAGCATCAACTACTACTAAGTCTCATTGTATTCTAGAGCACTTTTGCAAAAGCAACTGGATGCAGATCTAACAACGGAAACATTTTTCCCTGTCTAAGAGCTATCCAGAAGGATTGCAGATGGGAGTTGGGGGGGGGGAGGTCTTCCCTCCAATTTTGGTATCCCTAGGTACCTTGTAGCCAAATACATTAACAAATCAACAATCACTAAAAATAATCACTAAAAACAATTCATCAAGTCATATTTGTTCTGGAACTCCATGATGACCACACAAATTTGGAAAAATCAGCCAAACATGATTTTTTTTCAATTAGCCCCCATTTCTAGTCACAAAGAAAAGAAATGAGATTTCCCCTTCTTGCACTCCCCTATCTCTACCGAGGTGTGCTTCCTGAATACAGTGTAAGAAATGATAAAAAATGGTGACTTCTGCCCCTCTGTGAAGCAGAGGAAGAGTCCTAGGGCCGCGGTCACACCAGCGTTTTCTGTGTATATAAATTCCATGCATATTTTTGGGGGGGGCAGTCATGTGATTTTTATTGTTCAGTTAGTGTCCTCTCTTCTGCATCATATTTTCCTATTCTGGTTCCATGGGAAGCTGTTCAAAAAGGGGAACAACTGATTTTACTGTGTATTTTCTATGTCCTGTCGTGGTTTCAGAAGCAAATAAGCAAGCATTTTCGAGCGAAGTTTCTAAATCCAGCCCCTGGCGGTGGTTATTGAAACTTCGCTGAAACTGCTGTTCAAGGGGCATGGTCAGCTGGGACCGGAATTTACTTCTCTTCACAGTTAGGATGCGATCTTTTTATGCACAGTTAGCTGAAGGGAAACTATGGAGAAAACGCAGGTATGACCGCAGGCTAGCTTGCCAGTATCCAAAGTGGCTGTCTTCTTAAGTCACTTCATGATACTGGAAAGAAACAGAGGCTGGAAAAGTGATAGCCAGGAATTCACTTGGGTTTGTTTCTAGTGATTGCATGCATTGGAAATGACCCCAAAGGGGATGCCGCTCCCCCACATAAAAATATCAGAAACTCCGAGCAGGGATATAGAAAGGTAGAAGGAGGCACACTCTGGGGACTGGTCAGAATCCTCTCTCTTTTCATTTCTTTTCATTTCTTTTCTTTTCTTTTCTTTTCTTTTCTTTTCTTTTCTTTCTTTCTTTGCAAGCTGACAAAATATTCCTTGCATTTTCCAATGACAATGAGAGAGAGAGAGAGAGAGAGAGAGAGAGAGAGAG
>JAHTLZ010000227.1:296594-306663 GCA_023846285.1 Phrynocephalus versicolor
TCTATCTATCTATCTATCTATCTATCTATCTATCTATCTATCTATCTGATGCAAAAATTATATCCATGCCAGTTGATTTTAACAGACTGCCACCCATAAGAGGATCACAGCTTAAGAAATCTATATTAGAGATGGACTTTTCATTTTGGAAGTGGTCAGCCTCTGAAATAAACCATGGGAGCCCAGGTGGCATTCAGAACTGGAGGAATGCATCCAACCAATCCCTTACCTTGTGCTGGACTCATGAGAGGTTAAACTCCAACAAGGAAGAAGTCTCCAATATGTCATCTTTCCTTCTCCCTGGTACTGGCCAATCAGACAGGGAGGTGGGATGATTCATTTCTCTGCACAGCTCCTGATTGGCCAGCACCAGGGAGAAGGAAAGATGACACATTGGAGGCTTCAGGGGCTTCTTCCACATTTGAGTTTAATCCCAGTGCAAGGTAAGGGCTTGGTTGAATGCGCTCCTCCAGGTCCACATGCCACCTGAGCACCCACGGGTCATTTTGGAAGCTGACCACTTCCGAAACAAAAAGCCCATCTCTAATCTAGATCTGAAAAACCTGAACAGGTTTAACATTCCTTCCTTCATCCAAAAAATCTAGTGGTGGCTTCTTTCCTACTTTGAACGATTTGGTTGGTGGTCTACGATGGATGAAAGTTGTTCAATCAGCAGCTGAAGAGGGGGGGGGACATAGTCACAAGATTGTGAACTGGATCCAACTGTAGAAAGGTATAACAGTATAGAGGCCCCACATGAAACAGGTTCACAGTTGGCTGTTGGTCTTGGTGGACCCTTGGGTTGAGGTCAATGACCTGCATCAATAGAAATGATGCAGCCAGACCACTCCAGTTGGCCTCAAAGAGTGTTGCGGTTTCATAGTCCCTTCCTCATTTCCATGTTTCCTACAAAAGATTGTGTATGCATTCTCTCTCTCTCTCTCTCTCTCTCTCTCTCTCTCTCTCTGCTATGACAAAAGGTAAGAAATGCTTTTCTGTCCCCTTCTTTTTTGACCATGTTGACCATCTGCCACCTTATTTTTTTTCCATTTAAAACTAAATATTTTCACTACACCATAAGTTCATGGAACCCCAGATAAATTGGAAGCACTTCACACTTCCACCAGGAAAGCAACAACTAATGACCCATACTTAGTGGGTGTTGGGGACAGTTGGATGGATGGAAGTTTCATATACCCTAGGCCTTTGTTCACCTAACGAGACAAACTGTGGCACCCCCTGAAGAAGAAGGGGGCAGGAAACCACTTCTGAGTGTTCTCCACCTGGATAACTCTGGAAAGGGTTGCCATTAGAGATTGGTGTTTCATTTTGGAAGGGGGCCAGTTCCGAAACGAAGCACGCCACCGCTGCATGTAGCTCCATCCTCTGGAACAAAATCAACCACTGTGTTCCTTTGCTTTACTTCGTGCGGGGTGAAACTCCAACCAGGAATCAGCGTCTGATGTGGCGCTGGCCAATCAGACAGGGAGGCAGGATGATGCATGTCCTTGCATCGTTCCTGATTGGCCAGCACCAGGAAGAGGGAAAGATGATGTGTCAAAGGCTTCTTCCTGGTTGGAGTTTTGCCCAGTGTGAGGTAAAGCAAGGGAAGACAGTGGCTGATTTTGTTCTGGAGGGTGGGACTGGGTTCCAGCTATGTGCCCATGTATAGCTTCCATAAGTCAGAATGGACTTTATGGTGATAATAATAGGGGGTTCCTCAAAAATTGCCTCACAGAGTTAGTTCATTTAGTTTATTAGACAAAGAAACCCAGAATTATAGATAGTGTACAGCAAATATATAGCAAGCAAGTAATATACAGAGCACAGGTATTAGTAGGAGTTCCAGCACAGTTTAAATTGATCCGGGCACAGATCAAACCCTGCTGGTCTGGACACGCCCAAAATGGCCTCTCACCATTTTTATACCCTTTTTCTGTGATCGCAATTTACGCATTTTACACGTGTTGTTCCTCTCACGTTTTCTTAGCTCATACCCAGTTGGCCATCAAAAGCCAGAATGACCTGACCTTAGGCTTGCCTCCCACTTCCTAGCTAACCCCCAAATATTTGCTGCTCTTCAGGAGACTGGCACCCCGGCACTTATCTTTTGCGGTCATGCCAGTCCCTTAGTTGCAGAGAAGATTGGGTCAATGAGAGCTTCTGTTTTCTCAGTGCATCTGATAATCGCATAATGATTATAATAATTTTGACTTTCCTTATACATTTTTATCAATGGCACACAAGAAACATTATTGTAACCCTAATTAAGATTAAACCTGTTTTTTTTTTTTTTTTTTTTTTTTTTTATCTTTATAATTTTAAAAGATCCTTCAAATGCACATTGCTTTGTTGAAAGCTGGTAGAATTCAATAGATGTGGATCCCAAAGTAGGGTTGACTGTTTAAGAATCCTTTCCCAATTAAAGATTGTGTCGTCCATCTGTGGATGGAAGCTGTTGGTTGATGGCATTAGGCATTCTACCACCTACTCCTCTACTGTAATCTCTTGTGATTGATATCATCATATGAACCCATTATTTCACAAAGAAGACCATGGGATTTTATTGAATTTAGAGAGAAAAAGTACTGAACATTTTTTTTTTAAGAATCCGTCTGGCAAATTTACAGTTATCAACGGAGAAATATGGGTTTTCAAAGGAAAATAAATAAACGGTAATTGTGGCCTGGCTTTTAAACATTTGAGGATGCTTATGGTTGCTATTTCTGAACAAGGGAGATGACGCATTTTAATCATTTATTTTTAAAATCATAATTTACAAAATCTTTTGCCCAAACTTTCCCCTATAGGGCACAAGTGAAAGAAGGCTGTCACTTACACCCATGCCAAATTTGGCTCTGGACTGAAGTCCAGTTTCACTATTATAAGTTTTTTTTGTTTTGTTTTGTTTTTGGATGACCTAATTTTTAGAATTACATTAATACCTTGGTTTACGATCATAATCCATCCGGGAAACTTGCTTGTAAACCAAAGCGCTCATACATCAAAGCAAATTTCCCAATAGGAAAGAATGGAAACTCAGATGATTCCTTCTGGGTGCCCATAGACCACATACTGTACAAATAAAATTTCAGAACTCACAAAAGAAGTTGTCTAGATGTCCATGTACAAACCATGGTTTAGTTACCTGGCTGTGTAATCTGTGTAGCCTGTATAAATAAATTGCAAACCTCTCATGGAGTGCTTTAAGCACTATGGGACAGTTTATGAGCAGAACAATTTGCTTCTGCTTGTGCTTTATGGACCCTTTACTCCACAGAACCTTGCTAATCTTATCCATGTTTTTAAATTTAACTTCAGATTAATTTTTGCTGATGTTACTTCCAAAAATCCCTGGAATGTTAGCTATGGAGGCAAGAAAAGCACACAAAAAGCAGCATTAAGAGTTCCTGCATCACATTTTGTATCAACAGACATAAAGAGATGTGAAACTAAGAATGGATTGCACTGAAGGAAAATTTGGGGCAGGGGAAAACACTTTAGGTTAGTGATATACTATAAATCATCCTTTATCTCATTTCTGTTCAAAGGAAGAAAATGCAACATTTTTCTTTTTTGCCTGAGAGATGGTGAGATCTTGGTTTTAGGGACAATTTGCAAGACTGTGCTTGCACATTTCTGTAAATGCACAATATTTTATTCCTGCCTTCTTGTATGGACTCACAAGGATCAGAAGCAGTGGATGGGTTATTTGTGTCTTTATGAGCAAGCAGTCTAGTTGGTGTCACTTCCCATATGTGTGTGTATGCTTAGCTTCAGAGGACAGAGAAGGTGCTAAAGAAATCGCATGAAAGTTATGCAAAGCACAACAAAATCTCTCTCTCTCTCTCTCTTTCTCTCTCTGTTTCTCTCTCCCCCTCTCTCTCCCTCTTGCTGTCTCTCATTGTCTCTCTTGCTCTGTCTCTATCAGCCACACATAAATTCACAAACACACATGCATGAATCCAGACACACAATACCTCCCTCTTGCCCTAGCTGGAGAATTTTGCCTTAGCAAAAATTAGACGTTGGTGATTCAATGCACACAGAGAGACATATTTCTAATTTAGGTGCTGTTCTTGTTTTTAGGAAGCACAACTAGGCACAGACTTAATTTAGCACAAAGAAGTGGGCATCAGTATTTGAAATACAGCCAGTCAGCCCTCACAGTTGAGAAATTTCAGCATGTGAGCAGGCTGCAATATTGACAATTGCTGTTTTTGCTGCTGCTGTCAACTAGATGGTGATGATTGGCACTTGGTCTGATAAGAACTAGCTTTAGATTCTCTATCCTATTGCTTTGCATGGTAGAAGGTAACTTCTGTGTAGCAGTGCGTTCTGAACCCTGGCATAACATATGCAGCAACTGCTACTTTCCTCCAGCTTTCTGACAAGTATTCTCTAGCATGAGAAAAATATCTATGGAAGACATGAAAAGCCTTTGCCCAGCCTTCCCTTGCTCTTGTTTTGATACCATCTCCATCATATTCCTCCCTTTTATTTTATTTTCCCTCTTCTTTCAACCAAAAACGATACAGATGAATACAGATGAGACGCAGCATGGCAAGCCATCATTTGGAAATCAACAGTGACCAACAGACAGTGAGTTTCTCTTTCAATGATGCATGCAATGAAGGAATGCCAGTAAAGTAGAATGTCATATTTTTAAAGGGGGGGGGAGCACAAACAGGAGTTATAAAACCATCTATGGAGTTACTTTTCTACTAGAGATGGACACAAAGTAAAAAAACATAGTGTATCATTTCATTTCATTTTGTTTCTGTAGTCACTTCATTTCATTTTGTTTATAACAAACTTTTAAAGTAGTTTTGTTACAAAACAAAATGAAATGAAATGAAACACTATAATCCCCTGGGTCTTAAAGGACCAAAAAGGCAGGGGAGCTTCCTCAAGCAATTCTAGGTAACCCCCTGAAATTTGGAGAGGTTTAGGGTTCAGGGGGCTGAGTTATGAAGCTCTAAAGGAGGTGCTCCTAGGAAAAAAATATTTCTAATTGGAATCAGAAGTCAAGCAGCAGTATTGCTCACCTGTGGCTTGGCTTCCAAAGTTCTGAATCCAATTAGAAAGACTTTTTTCCCAGGGGCACCCCTTTTGGAGCTTCATAACTCAGGCCCCTTTGTTCTAGAGGGGGAAATGATGCTTTGTGACAAAATGAAACAAAACATGCCCTACCATTTCATTAGGTAATGAAGTAGTTTGTTATGTAATGAAACAACAAAACAGTGTTTCATTTTTTTTGTTCTGTGCCCACCTCTTCCCAACAGTTGGAGACAGTCAAGACTAGTGCCTTTCATGTCACATGGTGGCGGCTCCATTCCAGATATTCCTGCAAATTTTAACAGAGCGCTCTGAAGCACACAACTTGTTTCAGATAGATTCAGCAACATGGATAGCTCTTGTGAACTTGAGACTAAAATTGAAACTGGCTTCACCATGAAACTGAAGCCACATGCCTCTGCTCATCGTTAATTTTGTAGAAGGACATGCAATTTGATTTTTCCATTTGAGCAGACCGAGGTATCTGGCTGCCCCGTGGCTACAAACTATGCCAAATTCAAGAGGGCCCAAAACATCTGCAGAAAAAAAGCACACATTTTTCTTAGAATCATAGAATAATAGAATCGTAGAATCACAGAGTTGGAAGAGACCTCAAGGGCCATCTAGCCCAACCCCCTGCCATGCAGGAACCCCCATCACAGGACTCCCGACAGATGGCCATCCAGCCTCTGCTTGAAAACCTCCAAAGAAGGAAACTCCACCACCCTCCTTTGGGGCAGCATATTCCACTGCCGAACAGCTCTCACTGTCATGTCACTTTTCTTGTAAGAAACCTTTTTAAAAAGCAGTCTTTCTTCCTAATCTGAGCCTCAAACTGGAACTTGCATAGTTTTTCCATAAAGACAGCACCATCCATGATGAGGAGAATAACACACACACACACACACACACACACACACACACACACACACACACACCTTGATCTGCTCTGGATCTGTTTATTACAGATGACCCCAGACTGTTGATTTCTCATTCACTGGCTTGCCTCTGATGTTAGGGTTGTCTCCCCATGTCAGGGACCTGCAACCTGCCATGCCATGCTGGGTGAAAAACTGCATCCTTAGAACTCAGTGGGAGAGGTCCCATTCAACTCGGAGAGAATTAGAATTTCACACATGGCAGGCGACAATAGAGAACTCTACAGAGTTTCCTTTTTTTAATTAATTAGTTTAGAATTTATAGCAAACAGGTGGGGGGGGGATGAGCTACCACTGACAGCCCTAAACTGTTCTCTGCTTCAAGACCTTTTCAATCTCTCTATGTGGTGTTTATTCAGATAAATCCATCTCACCCCAATGTAGCTTTGGTTGGGCCTGTTTCAGACTGTTATGCGGCTCCTGATAGAAAAACCAGGCTCTGGACAAAAATAGCCAACTGAATTCCACAGAAATGAGGCCAAGAGTTACGGTTTTATTTCCATTCAGTAAGCTGAGATTTTGGGGTCGTAAACATGATGTCTCAAGTTTTATCCACTGTACATGATCTCCATAATGCAGAAATGATGGCTCTGGAATGGTTAACCTGCAATACTGTTTTGATTTCCTCCAGGGCTCAGCAAGCATCTTCCAATTCAGGAACCCAACTTGCCACATTGGGGCACATCCTGATCTGATTTCTGGTCCTCTGAGTGCCAACCACTTCAATACATATCCCAGAGTAGAAACAGTGGCAACATATGAGGGGGTTAAGGCATACAAAATTTGGAAACAGCACTCTTCTGTATATTGTGGGAGTTATAAAGAAAAAAACGCAATAAAGGAAAATCCGCGAAATGCAGACACCTCAGCAAACTGACTTTAGTCTGCTCTGCTGGAGTGCACTTAGAAAGAGAGGTGTTTAACCCCCTCCTGACATCTCAGCAAACAGATCTGGGGCTGTTGCTGCTGGCATCTGCTACCAGGAGCCCAAGATCTGTTTTCTGAGGTGTCAAGAGGGAGTTAAAAACCTCTCTTTGGAGGTCTGCTTCTCTCATGAAAAATCTGTGATATAATGAGACCATAATATATGAACCATGCCTGAACATTTTGCTCAGTGTTTGAGGTGAAATTGTTTGTTCTGGCCGTACTTGGTGAAACAAACCTGGATGAAAACATGGTTTGAAATGGGGCATTGAGCAATGAACCAAGTTGGTATTCTGTAGCAAAAGGTGAAGACCAGTTTAGCCAGCTCAATGGCCTTTTTAATCATTTACAGTGCAAAGCTGATTGTTATGGCACAATACAATTTACATGTGTACATCTATTTAAGTACATTTTCTTCTTTAAATTATCTTGTGAGACGCTGAAGGGAGTGATCTGTGTGACATAGCACCCCCTTTTTAAATAAGCCATTAAAAACACTTGATGGATCATTTTATGACATGTTTACAGGGTATTTTCTTTTCTTAAGGCAGGCATGTCCAAACTTTGGCCCTCCAGATATTTTGGACCACAACTCCCACAGTTCCTTGCAATACAGGCTTAGAATTCTGGGAGTTGTGGTCCAAAACATCAGGAGGGCCAAAGTTTGGACATGCCTGTCTTAAGGCAAAGGTGCTTGTCCCCTGAATATATAACTAATGATTTTTGCTTCTTAATCTTCAAATTTTTAGTGGAGCTGTATTTAAATGGGTGACATGAAATCCATGGAATCCATAAAGGCAAAGATCAATGATGTAAGGTCATAAGACAGCATGGGGGGAAGAGTTCAATGCTGTCAACTCTGTGTAGTGTGATATAGATTTGAATCAGGTTTGGTTTGGAGGCCAATTTGGGGCTCCAGAATAGATTCTTCTGCCCATTGGATTTTATATAAAGTGTTCTGCTTATGTACTGCTCTGTACCACTTCAAGTAGTCTCTAGGCGGATTACAGTTTTCTAATTACAATATGCAGGCTACACATTCTCCCCACCCCCAGCAAGCTGGGTACTCATTTTACCAACCTTGAAGGATGGAAGGCTGAGTCAACCATGAGCCTGGTACCTGGGATCGAACCCCAGGTCATGAGCACAGTTTTACCTGCAGTACAGACATTTAACCACAGTGCCACGAGGCTCCTATATTGCATCTTCTTCTTCTTCTTCTTCTTCTTCTTCTTCTTCTTCTTCTTCTTCTTCTTCTTCTTCTTCTTCTTCTTCTTCTTCTATGGATCCAGATAACTCAGAAATGCACAGGAATGCCAACAGGTAAAATTGTTCTGAAACTGTAAATAGACTCATTGGAACCCTTACTGTTTCAATCTGATCAGATACATGTTCATCCAGCTCTTGGAGACCAAGTTCTTGGAGGCTTCACAGTATTGTGAATGGCAGCTTCCACTGAAGACCACGAAAACAATAATGTGAGGTAACCGTTGCTATGTTTTTGTGTGTACATTGAATTGAACCATAAGATATTCCTCACAATAAGGAGTAATTCTGTTGGGAGGATTTATCTTTATTAGAAAGAACAACCTGACTCTCACATAAATGCACACACTAAGTTTTAAGCAATTGTATGCCCTGGGATTTGTTTTGAAAAGACCACAAATCTCATAAAATTCCCAATTCTGTCCCCCTTCTCAAGAAATGGCCAGAGAGATTCTCTTTTCTATTCCTTTTCCATATACAGTAACCCCTGCCTATCGCGGGGGTTAGGGACCCACCCGACCCGTGATACATGAAAATCCACTATATGTGGAAGCAGGTCGGGTGGGGCGATCAGAGGGGTGGGGGCAGCGGGGAGTGATCGGATTGCTCCCCGCCTCCCCCATGCGGCTCCGAGGCCACCCCCATGTGGCTCCAAGGCCTCCCGGAAGGGGCGGGGGCGATCGGATCGTTCCCCACCCCCCCAGGTACTGCGATCCCGCGATATAGCAGGACCGCAGTACCTGAACCGCGAAATGGCGGAGGGTGACTGTATCCCAAAAGAGAGTGTTCACTAAGAAAATATGTTATAATGGCACTTAGTTTTTCTTGTATTTTAGAAAAGGTGGGAAGAGTATTGCAATGCAACTGTTGGTTTCTCTGGGATTCAAAATTGCCTCTTTTTAACAGGCTGTGAGCTGTAAAAGCCATTTAAGGCCACTGCTTCTTCCAACATGAGTAGGTAAACATTTAAGGGCTAAATACCGCCGTGCAATGTTGGCTGCAAGCAACGAAACAGACCATGAAAACTCAGGAGAGACATAATGCTTTCATGCCATAACTTTTACAACTGGGTAAGGAGCCCAGTTAAGCCAAAGTACATTAGTTTATGCCAGTTTAAGCCAGTTGAAAGCAACGAGGCAAAATGCACTTGCAGCTCCTGGCCTTCCACTTGACAGTGTGAGGGATCTTGCTGCCTGTTAGCAAAGTGTACACTGTTGTTAAATCTATCCTCCTTTGCCTTGCACAGAGCGGCAAATGTCAGAATTTCAGTGAGCAACTATGTTTCCCAGTCATGTTAAGATTATTAGGAAAGCAGAGGGAAAAGCTAGAACATCCATTGTTTACTGCTAAACCTTAAGGCATTTGTTTTGTACATTGCCTCTTATTTACATCTGTAGCATTCTTGCAGACAAGCAGGTGAAGTATGACTTAGATCATGCAACTGCTAGATTTGTGCAGCTCTGATGGACCATAATCCAAAAGCATTCATTCACAAGTCCTGATCAGTCTGGGAAGAACTAATGTGTGGTATAGAATCAAAGAATCATAGAACAGTGAAGTTGGAAGGGGCCTGTAAGTCTATCAAGTCCAACCCCCTGCTCCATGCACCATGCAGGGGGATGGTAGTTCAAAGATCTGTCTTTGGCCCAATATTGCTTACTCAGTATTTTGAATTGAATGGTGGGATATTGTGCTTCTATGCATGTGATTCAAAAATCCAGGAAATATCCCAGTATGGCTGTATAATATCTTGCAGGAGAAAAGATGCCAAGCTTTATGTAGCAAAGTGCAGCCTGAATGTTGACAGCACCAGTACTAGCAGTTAATATAATAATAATAATAATAATAATAATAATAATAATAATAATAATAATAATAATAAT
>JAHTLZ010000227.1:315135-330524 GCA_023846285.1 Phrynocephalus versicolor
AAAAAATGTTACTGCATGTCCATCGCGTGATGATGAGAGTTCCTCCCGACCACGCCCCCTGAACTGGGGTTTAAGCGTGATGAGCCATACCTCTCCCTGACCTCAGGAATTCTCTTGTCTCGGTTCTTGTTTCGAGATGAGAGCCCACAAAGTAAGGCTTGTCGTGCAACATGTGCATTCTCCATCTAGTGGCAGGAGTGTGAAGTTGCATTCTCCATTACAATCCCAATGGCATAAACAATGCATCGCAGAGAGGAAAGAAGGCATAAAACCTCAAGCTTAGCTGCTTAAACGCATGAAAGGCAAAGTTACTGAGAATCGAAACATTGAAAAAAGGAAGGTCGGACCAAAAAAAAAAAAAAAAAAAGGAAAACTAAGGCAGGGAAGTACAGATGTTGTCACAAAACAAGGATGTGAGGTAACAGTCATCACGATACCATCAATCACACCCATGGGTAAACAGAAACAGGGACAGAACCGGGAGAAGACCACATGACCGCAAATGACGTTATCATGAAATGAACGTAATCTCGGAACGAGGAATGATGTGAAGTAACCATCTTAGACTATACACACACACATGCCTGTTTCTCCCTTACAGGTTTCCTAGGGATGAAGTAAGGGATATGGTTTGCCAGTCCTTCCTTCTGGTAGCCTTCTGGGACTCCAGAACTTGCCAAAGACTTAGACCACATAGGTGGCAGAGTATCATACCATCATCCACCTATGCTGGACCATCTCCAGGGAGGCACTGAAAGGATTCAGAGACTTAGTCTCTGTTCTACAACCAACTGGGGTATTTCAGCCCTACTGGAAATTAGAGAGACATGAGTTTGTTTTGGGTCAATTTGTGAATCAGCTTCTGAAACCTACTCTCACTTGCTCTCTTTGCCTCTGGTCACTTTGGATCCACATGCTCTATCCACAAGTGGGGTCCAGGAAGCGGTTTTCATCTGCCTCACAGCAACTCCTGGTTTTAGTCACTTGTGAGCTGAATGGTTACATACAGTAGGTCAATGCTCTCTACTCTCTTTCCATTTTGTTCATGGCATCTGTCGAAGCACTGACTGGATCCACTCACTTCAGGAATATGTCACACTGTTATATTGCCTTCAAGAAAACAATGTGTTTGATCATTTACATCCATTTGGAAAATGTTGGTGGGGACCGCATTCTACATATCAGCTTGGAAAACAAGACACGCTTCAGTCTGTAGGGAGAACTACCCATTAAGGCAGGGGTGCCCAAACTTTTTGTAAGGAGGGCCAGATTTGGTGGCTGAGAATGTGTCAGGGGCTGGTTGCTCCCCAACCCTGCCACCCCACTGCAAGCCCCACCCACTGACCCATAAGCCCTACCCACTGACCTCTTGCAACTCCACCTGCAGGAAGGAAGACAGGGACCAAGGGAGGGAGGGAGGGAGGGAGGTGGGGACCAAGGGAGAAAGGAAAGAAGGAAGCTGGGGACCAAAGGAAGCACAGGGAGCCGTGGCCACCACAGAGGAATGTGTGGGTGAAGGAGGGGGAGGGAGGGGTGGTTCAGCCAGCCGCGGGCCACTCAGAATGGCCTGAAGGGCCGGATTCGGACCCCGGGCCGGACTTTGGGCAGGCCTGCATTAAGGCATCCAGGTTAAACAAAGAAAAAATCACACACACAAACACCCCAATATATTATTAAATAGAATCTTACTTGGAACAGATATTGAGCGAAAGAGAATGACCATGGAAGCAGGCTTGGTTGATTTGCCTATAGTTACCTTTGATGCTTTGCTGTTGTGAAATAACGAAGCCAAACATCAGTTTAGCCTCTTCTTCCTAAATAACACAAGGCTGCAGGGAAATCAGATGAAACAAAGGAAGATGTTAATGGAAAACATGACACTGTGTTATGGTTGCCAGTTAGGGATATCTGCGCATACACAATTGGAGAAGACCTCACACACACAAATTATGAAGCTGCTTTGTACAGCTTTGTCCATTCGTGGTGGTTATTCCGCCTAGCAACATCTCTATTGTTTCCCAGACCGCTGTTTTAGATCTTCTTCCCACCCTCTGAATGAGACTTTTGCAACTGGAGGTTGGAACTAAGGGCTGAATGTGTTGAGGGCAAGGGATTCTTTGTGACTTAGCAATGGTCCCTTCTTTGGATATTCATGGTAATAAAGTCCAATGCCATTTTTCAGGGTTAGTTTTTAGATATCTTCACAAATTTCAGGCCCATGGAATTTTTGCACAATTCTTTTGTGCCATGAGCCTTAAGGTGTAGAGACCAAAGTGTTAAAACAAAGGTAGGTGGTGTGTGTGTGTGTGTGTGTGTGAGAGAGAGAGAGAGAGAGTGTGTGTAGGGTAAAAAAAAAAGCTTTATTTATGAAAGGGTGGAAATCAACATCGTTTGCACATCTTTTATGTGTTTAAGTGAGAAAACGAGAAATGGAAAAGATGCTGTCAGGTTACATTTTGGAGAGATGTGGTTGATGAAACATTTCAGCATGTTCAATTGTGACCCCAGGTTCTTTTTCCTTCCCCCACCCCCCCTTTATTTGTTTTTGAAACATTATCGAGAAAAAATGTGTCGGAGAATTGTAAAGGTTTCATCTCCCTTGATGTATTTTTATTGAACAGCATCAAAGTTTAATATACTGTCCCCAGATGCCTGTCACTCACCGTGTGATTTTTTTTCCCGTGGTTCCAGACACATCGGTTTTGGATGTTAGGAGTGATGCAGGAAATAACAGCAGAAACATCATCATCTGGATGCATTGTTTAACAGAGGGCTCCTCAGATAGGGAGGTGAATATATATTTTACAGCTCCCTTGGGGAATGAGAAAGATGGCATTTAAGATGGGGGGTGAGGAAATACATAAAGGGAAATTACCATTTCTGCTAGGTTTTATCAGAAAAACAGAACATTTTCTGATTATATTTCCCAAGCACTTGCCTCTTCCTTTTTTCCCTTGAACTTTCTCATCAGTATTTCAGAATAATTTCATGCTTCCCATTTCCTCCCATCCCCCGGTAAGCTATCAAACGTGCAAATTTGTAGATGGCACAGTCCTTTACAGACATCCTATTCATTGCTAGTAACTTCTGTGCCTCTGGAGGAGGCTGGCTTATGGCACTCTTCTGCCACTAATGAATCTCCCATCTTCTTCGCAGTAAACACTCTTTCAAAGATGTTAAAATTTGAGCTACATGGAGCATATTGTGCTGTGTTAAACTTGCGTTCCTCACCCCCTCAGCCCGAAAGTGTGTTTTTTAATGGTATTCAAAAGTTTCTGTCTCTCCCTACTAAGAGGTTGGACCAAGCACACTTCAATACCTTAGATACTCAAGCCGTGCTGTTTCCTGGTAATGGGCAAAGCATGCCACTTGAGGTTGTGAAGAAATCTTTCCATTGCTCAGGTTGCAAGAGAAAGTGGTCAGATTGTCAAGATGAGAAAGTAGGTCAAGGGTCGTCGGGTTCCATCACGGACCCTCATACCTGGCACAAATTTCATCAGAAATAGGGATGCATCAGAAATAGGGATGGGCACGAAACCGAAAAATAAAGTTTTGTTTAATTTTGTTTTGTTTCTCCTAGTGTTTTGTTTTGTTTCATTTTAAATGAATGTTTTCGAAAAGAAATAGTAACAAAATGAAACAATAACAAAACAATTAGTTTGTAAAATGGCTCGCCTGTCCAAAGTCCGGCCCGGGGGCCAAATCTGGCCCGCCAGACCATTCTGAGTGGCCCGCGGCTGGATGGCCCGCCCCTCCCTCCCCCTCCTTCACCCCATGTTTTTTAAAAAGAAAGTGGGTGGGGCTTGCAGTGGGGTGGCAGGGTTGGGGAGCAACCGGCCCCTGACACATTCTCAGCCACCAAATCTGGCCCTCCTTACAAAAAGTTTGTGCACCCCTGTCCTAGAGGCACCAAATTTGCTTGGTAGCTTTTTACAAGGGAACCATTTTACAGAGTAATGAAATGTTTCATTTCCAAAGGGGAAAAGAAGCATTTTGTTTCATTTCGTAATGAAACACTGTTTCCCATTTCTTTTCATTTTGTTATATTTTGAAAGCATAAAAAACAATAAACAAGTGAGTTGTTTTTCATAAGGTGCCCATCTCTAGTCAGAAAGTGTTTTGCACAAAACTCTCTGCTTAAATAGTATCCTTTTCTCTTTCTCAAGCTTTACATGCATGTGCTGCAAGCAAAACACAATAAGCTGATTGATGGAGGTGATACGAAAAACCCATTCAGTGCTCCTGCTTTGAGTAGCCTATGCTGCTTAACAGTTATTGCATCTTCCCCAACTTGAGCATTTTACATGGATGCACAAAAGCCATTCCCAAAAATTGCTCTGAGACTAGTAGTAGCACATCTTCTGGTGTCACTTGGATCAGAAATTATCTTTCATTGTCTTGTTTATTAGATAGAGATGGACATGAAATGAATTTTTTGTTTAGTTTTGGACTGAAACAAAAATGAACTGATTTTTAAAGAAAAACAAAACAAACTGGAAATTTTTGTTGCATTCTGATTCATTTTTCATTAATGGCGGCATTGCTATACAATATAAAAGAAAAGGACTAAAATTATTTTAAACCAACTTTAAATCAAATAAAAAACTATTTTAACTGGCAGGGGAGATACCATGATCACATGCAGTTGTAGATGAATCAGCTATTCAGAATGGGGAGCACCCCAATTTAGTTAGCTTCATCTGACAATACTATTGGCATTTTTTTAACAAGGATTATTTTCATCTCCAAACTCCGTAAGTAACTTAACTATAAACAGGTGCTCTTCCTGTCCAAATATTTTTATTCTTTGGGTGCTCTTTCAGCCTTTCTATATATTGCATGAAATTTTGAACTGAGGTTAACGTTCTTTATCTCTGGCTTCAACTTCATTGCAGTTCCTCATTTTCAAGTCTATTCTTCAGCTTCAGGTCCACTGAGCTATTGCACTGGTTGCCAACCTTTGCTCCAACTTTTGGACAAGAGCTCCCACAATTCCTAGTGAGCATGCCTGAATATGTGGTGCATACATTGGGACAGAGAATAGTGTGGCCTGTGATTCTTTTCTTTTGCAGAACTTTTCTGGATTAAAACACCCAGAACTGGGGCATCACACAGCATTCTTCAATAAACCAACAAGGGACTCTTTAAGAGAGTTGTGGGAAGAGGTCAATTGTTCAATCACCCCTTTAAAAAAAACCCACAACTAAATAGAGACCATTTAGGACAACCCTCAAAAATCCTATAACTATTTTTGAATATGGATGTATTTAGTGCAGACAACAGAATTAAGGGTTTGGTTTTGTTTGGAGGGTGTGAGAGTCAACAGCTTTATCTAAGGACATCTTTTCCCTTAACCTAAAATAACCCCAGATCTGCTTGTTTCATCTCAGAGAAGTCTGAGCACCTTCTGCTTTTGCTAGTGAGGGTCAGAAAATCATCCTGCCCATCCTCCCAGGATGATGTCTGTAGATCTAATATATTGGCACTAGAGATGGGCATGACTCAAAAAAATGGTGTTTCGTTTGTTGTTTGTCGTTTAGGGGGTCCGTTTTGGTTCGTTTTCGTTTTTCATGAATTTATTGCAAAAAAATTCATTTTCGTTTTGTTATGTAACGAAATGAAAAAATGAAAATGAAAAATTGCTGTTTCGTTAGCATTCATTACAGTTCAATGTATTTGCCACAATGCAAACGAAACACACGACAAAATTTCTTGTGTTTCGGTTCGTTTCATTTTATTTTGGAGACAAAATTCGTTTTTCATTTCGTTACATAACGAAACAAAAAAACAAAAACAAAAATGAAAAATTTCTCGTTTCGTGCCCATCTCTAATTGGCACAGCGATCAGCATGAGTAGTCCATAAATGCATCCATCTTTACTTTTTCTTTTAACTGTACCTAATGCACATAGTCCCTCTGACTATAAGGCTGATGCAGAATGTTGACTTCTGAACATTCATCGTGAGTCTCCAACCATCTGCAGCTGAGGTCAAGGACAGCAGCAAAGTCTGACTGCTCATATCCTTAAGTGCTGTGCACTAATTTAGACTATCTCAATACCTTCAAGTGAATTCTGACTTATGCCAACCCTTTTCTCGGGGTTTTCCAGTCAGGAAATGCTCCAAAGTGGTTTGCCATTCTCTTCTTCTGTGGGAGCCCTGGGACTATGCAGCTTGCTCAGAGCGGAGAAGCAAATTCCCAACCTCTGGCTTTGTTTGCAGCCAGAGACCCAAACCACTGAGCTGCAGGGCCTGACGAGGTCAATAAACAATAACTGCCCCAAACAGTTCGAGTGACTGGGAGACTGGGTTTTGCACTAAAACCACATATATTTTCGAAGCTCCCTGCTCTGCCGACAAAGCGGCGACTGTACAATTCTGGCAAGAATCCAACCTGCGATTTCACCCACGCTTCAAACTTCCCAGAAGAGTGAGTGATCCCAAAGGGAACAATGTGAACATCTGGATCCAGAAGTGTCTGAATCTCATTCTCTTCCTCCTAGGAGACAGTTCTGAACTGCATGCGGAGATGTCCCCAGAGGGGGAACCGTGTTGCATTTTAGCATTACATCTGCAACGACCCTTCTCCCATTTAAGCAAAACGTGGCGTTTTGATAACTTTGCTGTCGGAGAGGCGAGAGTGGGGAGCTTGCATCTCCCTCGCTTGGTTCCTTCTAATTACAATTGCCCTGTCACCGAGATGCCAAGTCAACGAGGAGCAAATCAGGTACTGTCTCCCCAGGGTCTTCTTTGTAAAAGGAAGGCTGTCTCCAAGGGACTTCAACATGACAATTTCCCCTCCCTTACTTCAAAGTTGAGTGTGTTTCCCCCCTGGACAAATTTGGATTTGATTATTTTCATCAGCTTCTCGGTCTCAAGCTGCTTGATTAGCATCTCACTCACCTAGGAAATTAGAATGCTGGGTGGAAAGAGACAGCCCCCGATAACCAGGTGGTTACTGCAAAAATACGGAATGCAGAGGAACACATCCTTTTGTTGGCTTTGACCATGGGGCAGGCCATGAATCAAGTCTCTTAATCCTCAATAGCATCAAAGAACAGAGGCATGACAAGTAACAAAGGTTTTCTTAAATGGTGCACATGTGTTTTCCGGCTACATGTCTTATTCCCACCCATGGTGGTTGTGGAATTCTTGGAGTTTTAATTAGATTTTGGGATGAGATATCTCCAGTCTTCACAGATCATGATCAACTCTTGCCCGAGAGTAAAAGCAAGAAGAAGCAAAACAAGACATGGGTGATACCAAGCCTCATAACACTTGTCCGCCTAAACCCAGGACTCTGAATGTTGAACCCAGCGCCCAGACCATTCTGGTACTGTCTGCCTGTGTGTTCCATCATAATTTCAGTGTCATATTAGGATGGCACTCTCTTTCATCATTATTTTTGTCCCTCTCCACAGGCTTTTTCTCACAGTTAATAGCTATGGTCCTCTTCATTCTTAGAGCATCAGAATCTGGTAAGTTTGTCCTGTGGGGTGAGCAAATTTAATGGTAGCCCCTTTTGTTCTTCATGATAGAGATGGGCACGACTTAGTGGTATTTTCGTTTTTGTTTTCGTTTTTCGTTTCCGTTACGTAACGAAACAAAAAACGAAAAATGGCTCAGAACTGGAACGGAAACGGAAATGAAACGACTAATTTCGAGTCAATTTTTATTTTTCGTTACTGGAAAAACACATAATGGAGCTAAATGGGAAGAAACGAAAAATTTTTCATTTTTGTTTTCATTTTTTCGTTTTCGTTACGTAATGAAACGAAAACGAAAAATTTTGAAATTAGCTCACGAAAACGGAAACGAGCCGAAACGGACCCCTAGCCGAAAATGAAAACGAAAACGAACAATTTTTCTGAGTCGTGCCCATCTCTACTTCATGACTCCATAACATGCGCTTGATGAAGAAGCTTGGATGAGTAGCAAAATGTTACGATCTCACCAAAAAAGAAGTCTAGTTGCCATGGCTCTAGGTGCGCTTGTCCAGTTGTTCTTTCTGTACCCTGATCTCCTTTCCTCTGTCATCTGATGTCCTATATTATGCAAAAGGGATTCACCATTTACTTCAGCAGCGGGATAGGAAGGTTCTTTATTTAAAGAGAAAAGAAAACCATGGGAAAATAGGATAATATTTTTCAAAGATTTGAAAAGCAGTTGTACAGGGAAGGGGCAGGTTCTGCTTTTGATCACCCCAGAATGCAGGAGACATAATGATAATGGGCTCAAATTCCAGGAAGCCAGATTTTGGCTGAATATCAGGGAAAAGCTTCTTAATTGTTAGAGACAGTGAAATCCAGGACCTCAGGAGATGGTCAGTGCTCCAATGCTGGATTAACGACCTACAGGACTCACCAGCAGATATAAGGAGATGGTACATTCAAAGTGCTTTGATCACTGGGAACACACTGGTTTCAGGTTGAGAGACACATCCTGCCTTCTTTGGTGGAGGAGAATCACAGCACGGATAATGCCTCATCCAGAGCCTTGCCATCACTTGCACATCAGGCAAGACATTGGGAGGGTTTCCCCTAGGGATGGGCACCAAACTCCAACATGGTGTTTACTTTCATAATTCGTTCCCCCACCCCATTTTGATTTGTTAATTAGAAAATGATTTTTTAGAAAAAAAATTGTTTCATAATTTGTTTTAGTTCAGGTTTCTTTTCTTTCCCTTTTTATATTCCCACCAGCCGGGGGTTTCTTATTATGATATTTGATTATTTTTATTTATTTTTAAATCCTACCGGCCCGTGGGCCGGATCGGGTTGTTGTTGTTGTTGTTGTTGTTGTTGTTGTTGTTGTTGTTGTTGTTGTTGTTGTTGTTGTTGTTGTTTGTTTGTTTATTTATTTATTTATTTATTTATTTATTTATTTATTTATTTATTTATTTATTTATTTATTTATTTATTTATTATTGCCATCCACATGGCCCGCCTACCAGCTTTAACATGGAACGTTGGTCCCCCCCCCCCGGATCCTGCAGCCAGGACTCAAGACTCGGACTAGCACCAGGTAGGGATACACCAGCGAATGAAAAATGAACTGAAATGAAACGGAAATTTCCGTTTCGTTTCATTTCATATTTCTCAGAGGGGGCAGTTCATTATTCGTTTTGTTAGGTAATGAAATGACGAAAGAATAATGAAACGAACCAAAAGTTCATTTCGTGCCTATCTCTAGTTTCTACCATCCTATCTCCTTTGCTCCTCCCTCTGTCTACTATAAAAAGAAGGCTGAGGTAAATTTTTGGCCTCCTGAGGGCAGGTGTATAAGAAGCAAACATGGTCTGGATTTTAAAGAACAGTGGCCTACAAAAGAGATATACACAGACACAGCATTCCTGGCTCGCCTATGTGCAGACCACAGCCATGAAGCTAATAAAGCTTTATGGCAGCAGGGGGTGAGGGGAATGCTGTAATGTTTAATGTCAATATTCATCTGTAGAAAAGAAATGTTGCAGTATCCAGTGGCCAAATACCTATCCAGTTTACCCAACCCAATAAGGGTTGTCCTTTGGAACTTGGTATAGCACCTTCATTATGTCTGTCTCTATCACCAGCATCACTAATACACCACAACTGTTTTTCCTTGAGATAATGAGAGAGAGAGAGAGAGAGAGAGAGAGAATGAATGAATGAATGAATGAATGAATGAATAAGAACATACAGATCTTCTCAAAATGTAACTAGCATTTCATCTGAAGATCAGACTAGACTATCCAGTGGTAGTTCAGCACTCCAGATGTTTTAGGCCACAACTCCAACAGTCCTTTGTCACTGGTAATCTAGGCTCAGAATTCTGGGAGTTGTGGCCCAAAACTTCTGGCATGCCAAAGGTTCACCACCACTTGACTAGAGGATACACTTACCATGTATATAGAATAGGTGTTCCTTCACATAGTATATGCTGCCTCTTTGCCAGAAAGCATGCTTTTTCTCACCTCTTTATCTCACTCTTTGGGTGCTTTCTGATTGTTCATGGTAAAGTAAATATCTATTTTTCAGATGTGTCATTCCAGTAAGGGCTTCTAAGTTTATCCTAACATATGACTTGAATTCAGTGTTATGCCGCTTTTACTGCTAGCACATTCCTGGGTTGTGGAGGAGATGGTAAGAGTCCTGTTTAAGAAGAATATCTGATGTCAAGGCATTTCAATTCCAAAACAAAACAAAACACTTTACAAAGTGATCCATAGTGCTTAATCCACTCCCTGGGCAGTTTAAAATTTAATTGCACAGGCTACAAATCTATCTCCAGCAAGGTAGGCACTCAGTTTAATGATTTGGGACAGATGGAAGGTTGAGTCAACCTTGAACCTACTACCTGAGCCCTTAGGGATTAAACTCAGGTCATGAGCAGAGCCTTCACTGCAATCCGACAGTTTTACCACAGAGTCAGGAGGCTCTTCTGTGGGCTTACCCAGACCCTTGGGCAAATAATGATGATAATACTTTTCAGAGTCCAGTTGGAACTGATAGAATGATGAATGCCGATCCATCTGCTCTCTGAATCCCTCCCGCTTTTTCCTAATTCCTCAGAATTTATTTTGCCATTTCAGTCAAACTAGAATTTATTACCGTGATTTACTCACAAAATGATTTGCATGACTTCTGTCATTGCTATTTGCATGCCATTATTATGAAAGCCGCTTATTTGGGGAGCAGAGATGATGTATGAGCATTTATAACAAGCATGCCTTGTTATTTAGACTTGATTTTTTGATATCCATGGAGGGGAGAAGAGAGGTGGGCCCTAGAAAAATGTCACACTATATCTCCACCGCTCCACCCCACCCTGCATACTGAAGCAACATTTGCATGTCTGTAGAGAAAAGGGTCAGTCATGTTCCATTCTGGCAAAATTTATTTCTCCCCCCCCCAAACCCCTCCACGACTATCCTTTTTGTTTTGAATCCTTCTCAAATGCAAATAATTATAGGCTTGGACAGATTTTGATAAGAAATCAGAGCCAATCTTTTTTCACTTGCCAGAGATGAAAATGACAGGGAAGCGATTATTATTTTTATTTTACAAGGATAAAGCAAGTTTGCAGAGGTGAAATGTTGAGGTTTTTGTTGTTTGTTTGTTTGTTTGTTTGCAGGAATCTGTATCATGTGACACAGACACCAGCCATGGGCAGAGATGCAAAAGATACATTCGCATGTTTTTAAACTTTGGATGAATTCAGTTTGGGAAACCTTCCCTTCTTTCCAAGGTGTTTTGTGGCAATGTTTTTCCAAAACTGGTTTGCCAGCTCTATGAAAACTCCCCTTGCCCCTGTCACGCCAACACACCCTGGAAATGCCCAACATAATTCTTTGGGCTGGGATTTAGGGCCTGTCCAAATGGGTATACAGGTCCATCTTTGAATCACTCTTGGTACAGTTTAGCTTCAAACCAAATTATGGCATCTAGACCATTCTTGAATTCTCCTTGAATTCATCCATCTTATCACTTGAAGGGTTGTACTACTACTTTCTGGTCCAGCACTAGGGTTTTAGGGGTTTCTATGGTGTGATTTATTTATTTATTTGTTTGTTTGTTCATTTTTATACCGCCTGTCTTCCCGAAGGAACTCTGGGCGGTGAACAGAGAGGGCAAGACAAACCTGGAGGAAACAATACATAATAGAGATGGGCACGAAACGAGCAATTTTTCATTTTTGTTTTCGTTTTTTCTTTTCATTATGTAACGAAACAAAAAATGATTTTTTTTCAAAAATTCACGAAAAACGAAAATGAACCAAAATGGACCCCAGGAATTTTGTCGTGCGTTTCGTTTTCGTTGCACAAATACATTGAACTGTAATAAATGCTAACAAAATGAGCATTTTTGTTTCTGTTTTTGTGTTTTCATTTCGTTATGTAACGAAACGAAAACGATTTTTTTTTTTGCAAAAATTTACGGAAAATGAAAACGAACCGAAACGGACCCCCTAAATGACAAACAACAAACGAAACACCATTTTTTGAGTCGTGCCCATCTCTAATACATAAATTGAAGAGAAAATCAAAAAGTGAAAAAATAAGGAATAAAATATATTATAAAATAAAACAACTCTTCTAATTATCCCCTTCTGCATCCTATGCAGATGTCTAGTTCACAACCAAAGGGAGCTGTGGGCAGCATGGAGTAGTGGGCAGGGCTGCTTTGCCTTCCCTGTTCGGAGATCTGGCGTGAAAAAGTCATGCCGACCCAGGTCCTGGTTGCATAGGAGTATTAGCCGATATAAGGCTGATTCCTCTGTGAGGCCTCCTCCTTCCCTTCGAGCCTTGTAACATCCTCCCACCCTTTAGTTGGAGAGAATGAAATTAGCTGGTTGCATCTGGACCGGCTAGGAATTTTTGACCATTACCCAGATTGGCCCAAAGTGGCGGTGCATTTTCGCCCATCTCATTCTCTCTAATTCATGGGTAGTGGTGTTACATAAGAACATAAGAACATAAGAACAGCCTTGCTGGAACAGGCTACAGCCCATCCAGTCCAGCATTCCATCACACAGCGGCTCACCATTTGCTTCAGGGTATTCACAAGCAGATGTCATCACCTGCTTATGATTCCCTGCAACGGCATTGAGAGATAGCCTGCCTATCTCTCCAACCCAGAGGTTGTCCTTTCGCATCCATAACCATAGCCATTGAAGCCCTTGTTTTTCATGAACTTGTCTAATCCTTTCTTAAAGAGGTCAAGTCTGACAGCTGTCACCACTTCTTCTGGCAGGGAGTTCCACAGACCAGTGATCCTCATAATAACAGTGAACCAGTATTATTATAACTCCACTCACTATTTGGCAGGTAGTGCTAGAGGTATCAGAATTCGCCCCTTGATTTGGCACCCATGTAGTTCTAGACAGCCCTCAAGTATATTCAATGGCATGTCAGAAGTTAGGAATAGTTAAACTTAAAGGAAATCAGGTCGAGGTAAATTGAGGGCTGACCTGATCTCAGCAGATGCCTGGGATGGCGAGGGATGCTGAACAGGCTGGTCGTGTCCATCTAAAGCAGGTATCTCACTGCATTCACACAGGGATGGATAGATATTAATTACCATCATACTCAGATACCTCTTTGCACTACTTATCAGGTCCTCTTGCCAATAGTTAACAGTTAGAGTTAAACATTATTATTAATAAACTATGGGGCAATTTAACCCATCTAATTTGTCTCATCTGTTTATTCTGGACTGGGGGTGGCAGCAAAGGGATCTGGCTACTAGAGATGGGCACGACTTGAAAAAAAATTTTTTTGAGTTGTCGTTAGTCGGGCCAGTTCCGTTTCGGCTCGTTTCCGTTTTTCGTGAAAAATCGCAAAAATTAGTTGGTTCTTTTTTGTTTTTTCGTTTTCGTTAGTACTGGTTTTGGGGGGGTTGCGGGGTCCTGGAGGCACCTCTGTGGGGTGGGTGCCTCCTCTGGCCCGCTAGGAAGGGAAAGCGGGCTCCTGGAGGCACCCGTGGGTGCCTCCTATCCTCACCCACTAGGAAGGGAAAGCAGGCTTCTGGAGACCCCTCAACATGGGGGTCTCTTCTCCTCACCTGCTGCTGAAAAAGGGCATGAATAGCCATATGGATATGCATACCAGTTGCAGACTATGAGACCAGTGTGGACAGGCAGAACCCTGAGCCATAGGGTGATGCCTAAGGCTCTTGTAGCTGCCGTGTCCCACAAAGAAGGGAATCGTACTTGCGTAGTGCAATGCAAGTAGATCTGGCTTAGGGGACAGCAGCTTAGCGCAAGGGCTAGGGTTAGGCTAGTTACTGGTGAGGTTAGGGTGGGGTAGTGGGGTGCACCTCTGGGTGCCTCTCTGACCCACTAAGAGGACAGTGTACTGTGGCGTATGGGTAAGGAATCAAGGATTAGGGTTAGGGTTAGGGGGCTAGGGCAGGGTTTAGTGGTCTTTTTGGCACATCCCAGAAGTCTCAGTGGCCAAGTGGCCATGCGATTGGTGGGATGGCTCCAAAAATTTGCATGGTCCACTCCCACATGGCCACTCGGCCAGCCCATCATTGTGCAGGTGTAAATAAAATAAAATAAAATAAAATCAATGGAGGACAGAGGAGGAGAGGAAAGACATTTTGTTGCAAGAAAAAACCCACTGCTACTGTAAAAAATCTGGTAGTTTATAGCAATTTTTGCATGTTTCTGTGGTGCTTGTGTGTTTTTGGACCACGATTTCAAAAAAAATATTGCAGTCGCCGCCCCATTTTGGATCCCCTGCCCGCACCGCATGGCATGGCGACTCGAGTCCGGCTGCCCAGGACAGGAGAGGGGGGAAAGCCGGGACCCCCCCTCCAGAAACCACCCCTCTGGTAGGTGCCCTGAGCCCTTAGTCACGCAGGCATATTTCCGCCTGCTTTTTGGCCCGTGAATGGGTGGGGGGAGAGTTTAAAACTTTTTTCCTGTGCCGTGCCGCTTGCGCTTGAATTGCGGCGGCCGGCGGCGAGACTCAGGCGGCTTGTTGCTGTGAGCCTGCGGCGAGTCCCACCAGAGCAGCCCAGGACGGAGGAGGCGGGGAGGCCGGGGACCCCTCCAGAAACCACCCCTCTGGTAGGTGCCCTGAGGCACGGCAGGCATATTTCCGCCTGCTTTTTGCCCGGGAATCGGGGTTTTTTTTACTTTTAAAAACTTTTTTTCTGTGCCTCTTGGCATCGCGGGATCACCGCGATGCCAGGAACGACCACGACAAATCAGGCCAAATTGTTCGTTCGTCGGTTTGAGCTCGAATTCTGGCGGAGTAATTCCCGTTACCGTTTCCATTGAGTAACGGAACCGAGTAACGGAAATGGGAAAACCGCTAAGTCGTGCCCATCTCTACTGGCTACTGTGTTGTGAACTCATGGAGGTTTTCAGAGGCAGCCCCGATGTAGAGTGTGTTACAGTAATCCAGCCAGGATGTGACAAAAGCATGTGTCACCGTGGCCAAATCAGACATATCGAGGAACAGGCACAGCTTGCAGGCTAGTTTTAATTGTGCAGATTCACTTCTGAAACCTGGGCATTGTACAGTGGTACCTTGTATAAAAGAACTAATTCGTTCCAAATGAAATTATGTTAAGCAAATTTTCCTTTATACAAATTTTCCATAGGAATGCATTGAAATAGGGTAATCCCTAATCGTGACCATTTTTATGTCATACGGATTTGCCCCATAGACAATTCTGTTAAGCAAATTTCCCCTCTCTCTGGAATTTTTTATGTTTAACAGAATTTATGTTATGCGAACCATTTGTTATACGACGGTCCACTGTAGTTACATTTTTGGGGACATCAGAGTTATAGATGGATTTTTAACCATAAAGGGGTATAGTGCCTTGCCTGGATTTTATTTATTTATTTATTTATTTATTTATTTATTTATTTATTTATTTATTTATTTATTTATTT
>JAHTLZ010000227.1:339748-358369 GCA_023846285.1 Phrynocephalus versicolor
ATAATAATAATAATAATAATAATAATAATAATAATAATAATAATAATAATAATAATAATAATAATAACAACAACAACAACAACTATTAATTATTATTATTATTATTATTATTATTATTATTATTATTATTATTATTATTATTATTATTATTATTATTATTATTATTATTATTATTATTATTATTATTATTTATTGTCATAGTGTGCATATACACAGTATACACATACAGCAAAATTCAGACACCCAGAGACCAGATGCAACACACACACACACACAGAGACGTACACAAATCTCCGAACACTCTCACACACATTAAAAATCCCCGCAACACACACGCATAAAAAATCTCCGAACACTCTCCCACCCACCAACATCACCCCCCCCCCAAAAAAAACAACAACAACCCACAAGAATCTACACAACAAGCTAGGTAATACTGTCCAAGTGCTCACTGCTGGTGGTCCTTAAGTTCATTATTAAGTGCAATTATAGCTCTGGGATAAAAACTGTTGACAAGATGTGTGGTCCAAATTTTAATTGTTCTGTAACTTCTGCCTGAAGGCAACAGTTCGAAGAAATTGTGAGCAGGATGAGTAGAGTCTCTCAGAATGTTATGTGACTTCCTCAAACAGCGAGATGTGAAGATGTCATCCAGGGTTGGTAGCTGGAGCCCGGTAACATTCTGGGCAATTTTAATTATTCTCTGTAGAGGTTTTTTGTCCACTGTAGAGCTGCTCTCATACCATGAAAGCATGCCATAGGTTAGGACTCTCTCAATGGTGCTGTGATAGTAGGACAGAAGTAGATGCTGAGATAAATTAATCTTCCTGAGCATTCTCAGGAAATACGGCCTCTTCTGTGCCTTCTTCACAACCATATTGGTGTTTGCAGTCCATGAGAGGTCCTCTGAGATGTAAGTGCCCAGATATTTAAAGCTATAGAGACCATCTCCACCTCCTCACCATTTATGTACAGTGGTAGATGTACATCTCACTTCCTCCGAAAATCAATTATAAGTTCTTTAGGTTTATTTGGTGTTAAGTATAAAATTATTTTATTTACACTACTGTGTCAACCCTTGTACCTCTTTCCTATAAGCAGACTTATTGTTCTTACTAATGAGCCCCACCACCATTGTATCGTCTGCAAATTTGATGATTGTTTTGGTGTTATACAGTGGGGTGCAGTCATGTGTTTACAAGGAGTAAAGGAAAGGGCTTAGCACTCAAACCTGAGGAGCTCCTGTACTTAGTACCAGAGTAGAGGAGCGGTGGTTTCCCATCCTTACTGACTGTGGCCTATCAGTCAGAAAATTCCTTACCCACAAACGAATCTTTTGATGTATATCCAAATTGGCCATTTTAAGAAACAACCTTTTGGGTAGAATGGTATTAAAAGCAGAACTGTAATCCACAAATAGCAGCCTTACATATGTTCCCTGTTGTTCTAAATGGCTCAGTACAATATGGACAAGAATGGATATAGCACCATCAGTAGATCTATTACTCCTGTATGCAAATTGACACGGGTTTAATATAATCTAGCACCAATCTCTCAAAACATTTCATAATAACAGATGTTAAAACTATTGGTCTATGGTCATTGAGAGATACCACTATTGACTGCTTAGGGACTGGCACTATAATAGATGTCTTTAGGCAAGTAGGGACAGAGCACTGCAACAAAGATAGATTGATAATAATTCCAGCTAATTCTGCAGCACAGTCCCAGCAACTCATCCCATGATTCCATCTGGTTTAATTTCTAATATTGCACCTTGGAAACAAGACAAAAGACAAAACAAAAGAATGTTTCTCTTGACAGTTAGAACGGACAATAAAATATCTAAAACTCTTGACAAAAATGCCTGCAAAAATAATTTTTCAAGTCACTTCTTGAATGGAACCAGGTGTTTTGCATTGCACCTAAGGAATCCAAACGGTAACTAGTCATAAATTACTTTACAAAGCTGAAGCTTATCCTTGACAGAAAACCGGCTCCTTGGTTTGGTTTACTTTTGAAATCCATGAGGATGCCTGCTATGCACGACCAAGATGCCTCTGATTCATGACAATCCTCTGAACGAGTGATTTCCAAAATGTTATGTCCTCAACAGCCCTGCTGGAGAGCTTGTTAGCTTAGGCCTGTTGCTTCCTTTAAGAAGTCAGCCCACCTCATGTTTTGCCTTCCTCTTTTCCTGCTTCAAAATTTTCCCAGAATTATTATCTTTCCCAGAAAATTCTGTCCTCTCTTGATATGCCCAAAGTAGGTTACCTAGGCGCTAGTCTTGTACTGGGATTGTATCAGGGTATATGAAATGGCAAAGGAAGGAATCATATTGGAAGATATTTTGCAAAATTGTGTGTATGTTAAAAAAATGTGTGTGTTTTAAAAATCGTGTGTGTTTAAAAAAAGAATATTTCTTTTGGGAAAGGGGGGCTTTTGAGACAAATTGATTTAGCTCAAGGTGAAATGTTTCATCCCAAGGGGTGCAGCCTTTCTGATGGAATTTCATAAATGGGAGTCTAAACAATATCTCTTTTTGCCGCAACATTTCAGCTACATAGAGGGCGAAACTAATTTTGGAGTCCCTGGGATATTACTTCCCAGATGGAGATCCAGAAAGGCATAGCTATTCACTGAGAAACCAGCTAGCATCCTGAGACTCAATAACCCTCGGTGTGTACACTACTGCCATTACTAGATATATTTTTTTCCTTAAAAACCCACCAGCAATGAAAACTGAAAACAAACAAACCTTGCAGAATTTCGTTCTGGGAAGCTGTTAACCGACATCATTTCTTCCTCATTTTGGAATCGTAGGCAGCAATTCTGGGAGAGTTTGTCTGGTATATCCTCTCCCTCTGGACTGAAATGTAAAGAAATGGACTAGAGAATATAATATATTTCATGAACACAGTCATGGTGTATATTAATAAACAATTTGCTGCAAAAACTCTTTGAACATCACTTCATCCACAAATTCCACAGTCTTGGGGCTTCCATTTCAGGGAACGCACCTAAGTCCACCCTCACTTTGATATTTCGAGAGGGCTGTATCTATTTGTTTGATGATTGGATGTTTCTGACTGTATTGATTCCTGCCATTCTCGGGAGTCTCCGGGTTTGATACAAAGTAAATTTATGGAGCCAGACCATCTTTTGTTATCTCTCTGTTGGCATTTGAGCTCATCGGGTGTCCAAAGTATGTCACAAACTTCACAGACTATCTAACTTAGCTACATGTGCTGTCAACACAACTGGAGGCTCATAGATCAAGGTAGAGCCAGTGGAACTGACAAAAAGGAAATTGACTGCATTTTTTCAAGGTCATATTGGAAGTACAGTTATTACTTCAACTCAATCCCCCCCCCAATTGAAATACTTAAAAACTGGCTGGAAATGGCATGCCTTTTAAAAAGTTTTGCCCCCAGTGAAATCCAATTTTCTGGGTGTGTTTCCTCTATCAAATTTTATAGTGGCATTTTCTTGCCAGTTATTTATCCCACTAGAAAAAGTAATTAGTTACAGTTACTCCTCCGTAGCTCAGAAAAGGAACTACCTATTACAGTGAGAATTTTCACAACCATTTGCCTCCTCATTTTTCAGAGCAGGCAAAACTATTGATTTAGTTACTTTTTGTTACTTTAGAAAATACTATCTAAAACAATGCCAGGACCACATTGGACCATGAGGGGTGTTTTCTGGACCCCTTGATGTATTGGGGGAACAGGGGTGTTTTGGTTTGCTTTTATCAAAACTAGAATTATCTAAAGACCTATAGGAGTTTGACAACAACAAAACAGCACAAAATACTCCTTTGTGCCCCTGCCCCCAGAGAATTCTGTTGGTCCTGTTGACCACTCAATATTCTTTAGTGGATGATAAAAGGGTTATAGGAGGGAAGTGGATAGGTATGCCTCATATAGGATTCAGGACAGAAAAAGGCCTTTCTTCCAGTCTTCTAGAAGTTGCCTCTCATTGTTCAAGAGGTGCCCATCTAACAAGATGCCAGAGTGGGATGCTGATGGACTTTATCAGACAGGTGACAGTCAGGCAAGATAATAGAAACCATCCCCCTTGGCTTCACCATCTGCCTGGACCTTAGAGAAAGGGGCAGTGATGGATGGGCTTTTGATTGATCTAGTACATGACATGTTGTCAGGAGCAGGAGGTGAGATTCTGCAGGCATTGGTATGACCTCTGTATAGGGATGTGTGAAATGCTTTGAAAGAGATGGAAGCCACCAGGTGATAATATCTGCAAATCCTGAAAACAACTGCTAGGCTTTGGAATTAGGAAGACAGTTTATTTATTTATTTATTTATTTATTTATTATATTTATATCCCGCTTATCTACTGGGTACTCTAAGCGGCTAACAAAAAAAAGGCTACAAAGCCAACAAAATACAATAAATAATCAGACAGACAAACCTATAAACACCCTAGAAACTGTTAAAACCAGGTGACACCTTGACTAAAGTGCAAATTACGATGGCGGGAAAAAAAAATATTAACTGTCGCCAAAGGCCTCGCGAAAAAGGTAGGTTTTCAGCGCCTTACGGAAGTTCAGAGAATTGGTTTGAACCAACTTGTTCCCTGTTTTATGCCCGACATCTGAATCCATTGGCAAGGCTCCTACTGGCTTGTGTGGGAAATCCCAAAGGATTGTAATGTTTTTGTATCACCCTGATGTGCAAATGCATGGTCCTTTGTTGATTCTTATTTCTTACAGAGAAATACGGCTTCAAGAGTTTGTATTTTATTGGTCTAAAACAAAACAGAAAAGCTAGAGTAGTTTGAGTCCATTTCATTCTAATTTATGCTCTAGGCCAGTGTTGTCGAACCTATGGCATGGGTGCCAAAATTGGCACTCGGAGCTCTTTCTGTGAGCACCTAACATCGCTCCTTCACAGACACCTCTATTCAGGTTAAATTGGTGTATTGGCACTTTGCGAATAATTAGTGAGTTTTGAACCACAGTTTGGGCAACCTGTCTCTAAAAGGTTCACCATCACTGCTGTAGACTAAAGATGGGTATAAAGTGAGAGAATGGTGGTTCATGATAGTTCATAAGAACATAAGAACATAAGAAGAGCCATGCTGGATCAGGCCAAAGGCCCATCTAGTCCAGCTTCCTGTATCTCACAGTGGCCCCACCAGATGCGTTTGGGAGTGCATGAGACTAGATATCTGTCTCCTGATACCACTCTCCTGCATCTGGCCCTTGAAGTACACTGTTTAAAGCCTGGAGACTACACATCTCCATCATGGTTTGTAACCTGTGATGGACTTTTCCTCCAGGAATCTGTCCAATCCCCTTTTGAAGGCATCCAGGTCAGATGCCATCACCACATTGTGTGGCAGGGAATTCCATAGACTTACAACGCGCTGGGTGAAAAAATATTTTCTTTTGTCAGTTCTTACTCTCCCAGCCCTCAATTTGAGTGTATGTCCCCTAGTTCTGGTATTTTGGGAGAGAGAGAAGAGCTTCCCTCTATCCACTTTACTCATATCCTGCTTTATTCGTAGCTGGTCACTATTAATGAACCACAAGCCACAAACTTTCCAATGAAACAAAGCATGTTAGTTGAAAATTAGATTTGGGACTTCCACATTTTATCTCCCCAAATAATCTCCCCCAACAAGGGAAGTGCTCATCAGTAGCTGCCTTGAGGAAAATTAAGTGAGCGCTCATGCGAGGGATGTTGAGACAAGGTGCTATTCATCATGAGATAGACTGGGAAGGAAGGGAACAGAGAAGGGCCAGGATGAATGGGCCAAACAGTTCAGCATCCTTCTACCCATGCTGGCTGCTTCAGAAAGCAAGACCACCAGCTGAGGTGCCTGAGATGTGGCTCCTATAACTATTTCCAGAGAGCAGACTTGGAGCTCTGTGCTCGGCTGCCAGACCTGATGATCAGTCCTACACAAAAAAATTTCATAGACTCATAGAATCATATGGCCATCCAGCATCTGCTTAAAAACCTCCAAAGAAGGAGACTCCACCAAGAGTCCACTCTAGGTCTAGGTCCACTCTAGTGCTGCCTGGGGAATTAATCAAGTCTCACCAGGGATGATACACCCAAAAGGAACTCGGGCCATTGCCCATCTTATGAGCCTATTTCAGACAAGGGTGATACGAGGTCAAAGTGAAATCTAAAATGGAGGACTCAGAACTAGCTGACAAAGCTGTATGGAGGAGCAGTGAAACATTTCAATCTGTCTCCCTCTCTCAAAAGAAGAAGAAGAAGAAGAAGAAGAAGAAGAAGAAGAAGAAGAAGAAGAGTTGCTATGACTCAGCTTCCAAACACCCAAAATGAAGTTTATGAACTGCCAACATTTCATTTGGGGAGGCACATTCCCATGAAGCATACCAAAACAAGCTATGCAATGACCCTATTTTTTTTGGGGGGGGGGGGGGGGTGGAGAGGATGCTTTGTGGTTCATTTTGTGGCCATCTCTACTCTGGAAAAAAAAATAATTTGTTGAATTGATAGGTGGCTATAAGACCACCAAGTACAACTCCCAGCTCAATGCAGATCTGACAGATGTTTTCAGAAAAGTTTTCTCCACTATTGGAACTACCAGCACCACTTGAAGTCATAGAATCATATAATAGTGAAGTTGGAAGGGGCCTACAAGGCCATCATGTCCAACCCCCTGTTCCATGAAGGAATACAAATCAAAGGATATCTGCCGGGTAGTTGTCCCAATTGCTCTTGAATGCCCCCAGTGTTGGAGCACTCACCACCACTCCAGGCCATTGGCTCCAATGCCCTACTGCTGAAACAGTTAGGAAGTTATTCCTGATATTCAGCTAAAAGCTGGGTTCTCTTAGTTTGAGTCCATTGTTGTGTGTCATGCACTCTGGGATGATTGAGAAAAGATCCTGCCAACCCTTCAAATTTTTGAAAAGTGCTATCATATCTCCCCTTAGGCTTCTGTTCTCTAGGGCTGTGGTCACACCTGGGTTTCGATCCTGATCTTCTGAAGGTCCGGCGTTTCCTCTTTTTCCCATCACGTGATTTAAATGTGGGAGAAGTGGTCTCACGTCAAAATCTGGTTTTTCAATTTTAAAGTGCAGTTCAGCCCCCTTGGCCAGCAGGTGGCGCTAGCATTTGAAAAAAAAAACGGAAGACTTTTCTGGGGGGAATTAATCTTTGTCAGACGATAGAGTTTCCTGTTACTCCAATATGCAGGCAAATTAAAAAAAAACAGCGCCGATCGGCCCCAGGAACAGCTGGTGGGTGCTATGCAGAAAGAAAGAAAAAGAAACCCGGATTATGCAGCGGGTCCCACGGCGTCTTCCTCCTTAAAATCTGGTTTTTAAAAGGGAGGAAAAAATTCCCTGGGTCGGAAGGTGAGTCACAGAAACCTCTCTTAAGGGAGCATTACCGGGTTTTTGCCCCGTGGCCATGAGGACGGCATTTTTGGGCACGATTTATTTAGTAATTAAAACTGTCTTTAAATGGACATGTGACCGAGCCCTAGGTTAAACACCCCAAGTTCATTCAGTCTTCCCTCACAAGGCTTGGTTCCCAGCTCCCTGATAATCATTGATGCCCTACTCTGAACTTACTCCATCTTGTTAGCATCTTTCTTGAAGAGTGGTGACAAATCCTCCTCTTTGGCCTGTATTTCTGTGAAGTGATGGGAGTCCAATGTGCTTTGGGGGTATGGAAGATATTTCCATAGCATCTCCAATCTGAGTGCTCCACCTTTGGCACAGAGTTGCGCAAGAACATACCTAGGTAGCCACAAGAGTATAAAAGGGATTTTGTAAATGAAAGCCAGCAGCCCACATTGGAGAACAAAATAATAATAATTTTAAAAAGCAAGAAATGGTGGTGTGGGGGAAGAGGGAATGATTGAGCCTAACACTGCTTTTGCCTGGCCAATCAAAGTCTCCACGGGAGACGGAGTCATTCATCCACACAAAGACACACACACACACACACACCAAATTGTGGTGAAGATGCCGACTAAAAGAAAAAGGAAAACAATCCCCAAATACAGCCATTCTAGTAAGTACTGCATCACCAAATTCTAGGTATGGCCGCGGTCATACCTGCGTTTTCTCCGTAGTTTCCCTTCGGCTAACTGTGCATAAAAAGATCACGTCCTAACCATGAAGATAAGTAAATTCCGGTCCCGGCTGACCACGCCCCTTGAACAGCAGTTTCAGCGAAGTTTCAGTAACCACCACCAGGGGCTTGATTTAGAAACTTTGGTTGAAAATGCTACTTATTTGCTTCTGTAACCACGACTGGACACAGAAAATACGCAGTAAAATCAGTTGTTCCCCTTTTTCGACAGCTTCCCATGGAAAAATGTGAAGTAGACAGATAGAGATGAAATCAGAATAGGAAAATACGACGCAGAAGAGAGGACACTAACTGTACATTAAAAACCATGTGACTGCCAAAAAAAATACATTTGAAATTTATATACGCAGAGAACGCTGGTGTGACCACAGCCAATGTCTGCTTCCCGGCCCCTTGTCCAGTTAGATGAGGAATACACTGAGTCCAGCAAGGTGGATCTGAGCCTGAACTTGGAATTCCACAGAGGGGTGTTGGCTTTCATTGAGTTTTCACCTGTCAGTCATCTTTTGCATGACTGCTTCATTCCATTGCTTCAGCAACGGACACCAAGCATTATGATTACCATTTGAGAACTTTTAAATCTCCCAATGCTGGGGCAAAACTTCAGAAGTTTCTAGAGGTGCGTGAATTGACCAGTGCATGACAAGGAACCTCTTGAGTGACCTCATACCTGCTCCTCTAAAGTACTTATATCTCTGCTGCACCTTGTTTGGATACTTTTTTTTCTGAAGCTGGAGCATGTACCTCACCTCAGTCATGGTCTGAGGCTTTGCATGAATCCAGCTCTCAGTACTAAGAGTAGATCCTAGTTTAGGAAGATTAAACTATGTGTTCACCTTTCTGAATCATAGAATGATCGAGTGGAAGGGGGCCTATAAAGCCATTGAATCCAACCTGATCAATGCAGGCATCCAAATCAAAGGTTGTCCAATTGTCTCTGGAATGTCTCTAGCATTGGCGTGCTCACCACCTCCTGAAAACATTGGTTCCATTGTCATACTGCTCTAGCAGTTAAGATGGTTTTCCTGATATCCAATCTAAAACTGGTTTCTTGTAACTTGAGCCCCTTATGATGTGTCTTGCACTCTGGGATGATAGAGAACTGATCCTGCCCCACCTCTGTAGAACAACCTTTCAAGTACAGTAAGACTCCAGTATCCGCTAGGGATTGGTTCCCACCTTCCCGTGGATAATGAAAACTGTGGATAAGAGAGAATGCCAAAATGTCCCTAAAACTGTTTTTTTGTGATAGTAACTTGCTTTACAGCTGCTGTTTTGCAACAGTATTTTTATTTATTTATTTATTTATGCATTTGTATACCACTCCCATTTCCCAAAGGAACTCTGGGTGGTTCACACAATAGGCTTAAAAACAGACAACAATAAAACAATATAAAATAGTAAAATGGTGCTGGGCAAGAGGCAAAAACTTAACGACCATGAAAAAAGAGAAGGGGAAAAAACAACAACAACTTGGTACCACATTAGCAGTCACCAAAGTCATCCCTGAACAACCAGATTTTAAGGGCTTTCCTGAAGGATGCCAATGAGGGAGCCTGGTGTATCTCACTGGGTAGCTTGTTCCAAAGTGATTGACCAGCCACCGAGAAAACCCTTTTTCGAGTTACTACCCTGCGGGCCTCCCTTGGCGTGGCCACCTGGAATGAGTCAGCCATAGAGGAACGGGTGGGTTGGGCCAGCTCTGATTGTAGCTTGCTTTACAGCTGCTGTTTGTGATGGTAGCTTGCTTTATGGCTGCTGTTTTATGACAGTAGCTTGCTTTACAGCTGCTCTTCATGACAATAGCTTGCTTTGCGGCTGATGAATTATTTATTTCTTTTTTTCCTCTGCCAACTGTGCATAACTGAATCAGTGGATAATGAATCAGTGGATGTGGGAGTCCTACTGTATTTGAAGAGTTCTATCATTATCTCCCTTCCATCTTCTTTTCTCATGGCTCTGTTTGGTTTTCACGTTCAAAAAGGCAGAAATGCTGAACTGTAGCTCTTTCATTAAAAGAGCATGGCTGGTGGCAGAGATGCTGGCTTAACTTTTTGATATCCTCCAATTCATTGGAGGGCCGCGAAAAACCAAAAGAGAAAGAATGCTAAATTAGTACCCACTGGATAAACTGTAAAATGAGTAGTCAAATTTTAGTACGCACTCTTTTAAAAAGTTTTTAATTAAGACTTTTAATTAATAATTGAAAAAAAGTTAATCTACCAATAATTATAACTATGATTATAGGGTTTAATTGTGCTTAATGATTGGGAGCTGATTAATGGCCAGGCTAAGTCTTCTAGATTTGCCAACTCGAAAAGTGTGGGAGTTGATGGATTCCACTCAATGAAGTAAAAAAAAAAGCCACCCACTCTTTTGAAGACAAAGGAGCCTCCATCCATAACAGGCTGATGGAAAGAGAAAGGGGCCTATTGTTTATATAATCTTTAGTGTCATTGTAGAAGTTTCCAGTCATTAAGAAATGCACACCAGCTAGACACGCTTTGCCCGATGCTCAAAGTGCCACTTGTATCCCCTTCCCCCTAGTTGCCTGGACCTCATACTGGGCTCCCCATGCCAGTTTGGTTCTTTGGCTTCAATTGCAGCCAATCCATGCTGGAGCCTGGCTGGCTCCTCCCGCCTCCCCAGGTAAAGAACTCCTCATTGGTTGCATGGGGAGACTCTCCCTCCTGCCTCCTCGCCAGAGTGGTTGGCTTCCTGGGCAGACGGGAAGGGCCAGCTTGGCTCCAGCATGGATTGAAAGGCCATTGGAGCTGATGTCGTTCAGAGCTCAGTAAGGCTGATACTTCACGTCCCTCTCACTGCAGTTCACAGCCCCGTTGGAGACCAGTTTGAAGGAACGCAACCTCACGTCCTTGTGGGGTCAATCCGAGTTCGAAGGAACGTAACCTCATGTCCTTGTGGGGTCAATCTGAGTTCACCCCGGCCACGCCCCCTGAACTGCGCTCCAAGCGGGGTGAGAGATTCCCGTCCGGGAATCTTTTCAATCCACTTCTTGATCCGTGTTGAAAACTGATTTCAACACGGAGGCAAGTTCACCTCAGCTCGAGGAAGGACGTGAAGTAACCACCTAAGTGGTTTTGGCAGCTGGCATAGGGGTGACGAAGATGGTTCAGCACAGCTGGGCAGTAATGCTTCATGCACAAAGTCCCCATGCCTTGGGAAAAGGAAACATTTTGACCAGAAATTCAAACCTCTGAAACACTTTGCTTCTCTGTCTGCAAAGCTGATGTGGTTGCTCTTTTCCAGCTTCCTTTCTGGAATCAGCCTACGTAGGCTGCTTTCACACACGACCACTAAAATCTGCTGCAAAGGGCTCGCAGATGCGGAGCGTAAGATCGTTTTCCCATGAGCAGCGGACTTAAAAAAAAGTGCGACCATGCCCACTTAAAGTGTTCTGCTTATATACCGCCCCATACCACTACAAGTGGTCTCTGGGCGGTTTACAATTTTAATTACAGTGTGCAGGCTACACATTGCCCCCCCAGCAAGCTGGGTACTCATTTTACCGACCTCGGAAGGATGGAAGGCTGAGTGAACCTTGAGCCTGCTACCGGGGATTGAACCCAGGTCGTGAGCACAGTTTTACCTGCAGTACAGGCATTTAACCACTGCGCCACGAGGCTCTTAAGTGTGATCCAGCACATTTTACAAGTAGCTTGTCTCGAGGTGGTAAAATCCTTGTCGCTGTTCCGATGCTGATTTTAAACTGGTACATGAGTCCGTGGGAAATCATAAAATCCACGCAAAAACCCTTTTGCCCCGGTTTCAATAGCTTTTATTTATTTGTTTATTTATTTTGAACTGGCAAGTAAGTGATACTGTAGATTCCTGCCACAACACAGTGATTCTGAATGTGCTTTTAGAATCTCCCAACCCAATTTGCACTGCTTAATTTGAAAATGGGACAATCTGCTTGATAGAATCATAGAATCATAGAGTTGGAAGAGACCCCAAGGGCCATCCAGCCCAACCCCCTGCCATGCAGAAACCCCCATTACAGGACACCCAACAGATGGCCATCCAGCCTCTGCTTAAAAACCTCCAAAGAAGGAGACTCAACCACCCTCCTTTGTGGCAGCATATTCCATTGCCAAACAGCTCTGTCATGAAATTCTTCCTAATGTTTAAATCGAATCTCTTTTCCTGCAGTTTGAAACCATTTCCCCATGTCCTAGTCTCTGAAGCCATGGAAAACAAACCAGTCCCTTCTTCAATGTGACATCCTTTCAAATATTTAAACATAGCTAGCATGCCCCATCTCAGTCTTCTTTTTGTAAAGCTAAACATTCCCAGCTCCCTAAGCTGATCCTCGGAAGACATTTCCTCCAGACCCTCAATCTTCCTGGTCTCCCTCCTCTGGACCCGTTCAAGATTGTCAACATCCTTTTTTAAATTCAGGTGCAAAGAACTGGACACAGTACTCAAGATGAGGTCTGACCAGAGCTGAATAGAGTGGTACTATCACTTCCCTTGATCTAGACACGATGCTTCTGTTGATGCAACCAAGAATTGCATTGGCTTTCTTGGCTGCCGTATCACACTGCTGACTCATGTTCAATTTGTGGTCCACCCAGACTCCCAGATCCCTTTCACAGGTACTATTTTCCAGCCAGGTGTCTCCCATCCTATATCTGTGCAATTCATTCTTTTTACCTAGATCCACCAGCCTACATTTCCCTCTGTTGAACCCCATTCTGTTAGCTTTGGCCCAGGACCCTTATCTGTCAAGGTCCTTTTGGATTTTCATCCTATTCTCTAGGGAATTAGCAACCCCACCCAATTTTGTATCATCTGCAAATTTGATTAGCCTATTCTCAATTCCTTCCTCTAAGTCATTAATAAAGGTATTAAATACCACTGGACCCAGAACAGAACCCTGGGGCACCCCACTGGTCACGTCTCTCCAAGCTGAAGAGAAGCCATTAATGATCACCCTTTGGGTGCGATCAGTCAACCAATTACAAATTCAATTACTAGTGGTGATTTGGTTAAAAACCGTAAATAAAGATTCATTCATTCATTCAATTAATAGTGGCACTATCTATCCCACATTCTACTAACTTCTTTGCAAATGTACCATGAGGAACCTTATCAAAGGCTTCATGATTAGCCATTATTTGTTGTTGAGTGTGCCTGCCAGAAAAAGCCATATTTCATATATAATTTAGTGTTGTCAGCAAATTTGGCTACAGTAGTCCCCCTCCACAATGCGGTTCATATATTACGGTCTCAGTATATCACTTTTTTTTTTTTGCTTGAGAGAAGCAGGCTTCCAAAGAGAGGTTTTTAACCCCCTCCTGGCACCTCAGCAAACAGACCTGGGGCTGCTCCCGCCAGCTGCACTTGCAAAGAGAGGTTTTTAACCCCCTCCTGACACCAAAACAGAAAGACCTTGAGCTCCTGGAAGCAAGGTCTGCTAAGGTATCAGAAGGGGGTTAAAAACCTCTCTTTGGAAACACAGACACCAAGAGCAGCCCAAGGTCAATTTACTCAGGCATTTGCATTTCACGGATTTTCCTTTATCGCAGGTGGATCTGGCACCAAATTCCCGCAATAAATGGGAGAGTACTGTACCAGTACAGCGAAATTTATTCATCATATGGTGCATGCCTGGCCCTCCTCCACCTTCTTTATGTTTTCTTTTTTCTTTTTAACAGACAGGTGATAAGATTGGATGGTGGTGTTCAAAGACATTGCCACACTTCAGATGATATGCTATAAATGTACTTTATTAGTAACACACAAGGTTATTACATAGACAAGACACACAGAACTGAGTGCATTCAGGATCCAAACTCCAAGTAGCAACAGAGTTGATACCAAGATGTTAAATAAGGCTTGGTGGTGCATTATATATCTTCTCAGAGCTGCACCCAGTTTCCAGAGAGTTCTGTTGCATTTCCTCTTTTAATACATTGTTAAAAGTCCAATACAAGTTCAATATTCTGTTTGCTGATGTCCAGTGTGCAAAGAAGAACAGCTCCTCTTTTCTGTACCTCTTTTGAAGCCATAATCTCTGGACATCTCTGTCCTGTACACCTTGCAGTTAAGCTAACTGGTTAGCTAGTTTACAGAATATTTTTCTCCCTCCTAGCATTAATCCACAGCAGACAGAAACACAGAATTGGAGGGTGGAGGGTGGGAACACAGGAACCACAACATCGATCACGTGACCGACACTTTTTCTGTGTCTGTTTGACTGGTTCTCCTCCTCTGATTTTTCATCTGACGTTTCAAAGGCCCTATGGAAACATCTGGCTGAAGCCATCAGTGCACTGTCCAATTTGACTGGTGTTCTGGATGCAAATGTGAGTTTTAAATTGGCTTCATTTTGCTCTGGAATCAAATGTGACCCTTCCACGTCAGTCAGGACTGTGTCCTATCCAGTCTAATTTGGTGAGAAATTTAGGATTCAGTTAGTAATTCTGCATTTGTATAAATCTAGTGCACAGTCCCCCCCCTCTCTCTCTGTGTGTGTGTGTGTAGAATCATAGAACCATAGAATCATAGAATCATAGAGTTGGAAAAGACCTCAAGGGCCATCTAGTCCAACCCCCTGCCATGGAGGAACCCCATCACAATATTTCCGGCAGATGGCCATCCAGCCTCTGCTTAAAAACCTCCAAAGAAGAAGACTCAACTACCCTCCGTGGCAGCCTATTCCACTGCCAAACAGCTCTAACTGTCATGAAATTCTTCCTAATGTTCAAATGGTATCTCTTTTCCTGTAGTTTGAAGCCATTCCCCGAGTCCTAGTCTCTGAAGCCATGGAAAACAAACTTGTTCCCTCTTCAATATTTATTTATTTATTTATTTATTCATTTATTTTTACAACTTATATGCTGCCCACTACCCAAAGGTCTCTGGGCGGCTTCCAATCAAAGAATTAAAACAGTTAAAAGATCAAATATCAATAAATAATTAAAACAATAATAAAAACCTTATACTAAAATCATCACACTAAAATTGCCATCAGAAGACCCACAATCTAAATTGTATCAATTAAAAATCTTCTGGAACAGGAAGGTTTTTACCTGGCGCCGACATGTCATCAGTGTTGGCGCCAGGCGGATCTCACTTGGGAGGGCATTCCATCGCTTCCATCCTTTCAAATATTTAAACATAGCTATCATATCCCCTCTCAGTCTTCTTTTTGAAAGGCTAAACATTCCCACTTCCCTAAGCCGTTCCTCATAAGACATTTCCTCCAGACCTTCAACCATGGTGGTAGCCCTCCTCTGTACCCACTCGAGGTTGTCAACATCCTTTTTAAATTGAGGTGCACAGAACTGGACACAGTACTCCAGGTGGGGTCTGACCAGAGCAGAATAGAGTGGTACTATCACTTCCCTTGATCTAGACACTATGGATCTGTGTGTGTATGTGTCAGTGTATGCAGAAAAATCCTACTTTGATACCTCTGAAGGCCACCATATCTTGCCACTTCTGCAACATTATGGCCCCTAAACTCTCAAAGATAATATTCCACCAAATCACCTCAGAGGCGCTCAAGGTGGGCAAACAATTCCATAATCACAGTGCTAGGTCTTTGAGGACACATCTAATTACGATAATCTCTACTGCTCAGAAAACATAATGCTTAATGGGGGTAATCTATTGAAGAATGTGCAATTTTAAATAGCATAAAACTTGCTGCTATAGAAGACCCACCCCCTTTGAGCACAGCACAGACATGATTTTAAAAAACCTAAGGTCATTAAGCGGCATCTAAAGGAAGCCTCAGATGTTTATTAATCAGTAACTGATAAATTCTACTCTTGTGCAACCATATATGGGGGTGGGGTGGATTTTTGTTGGTGGACTAAACTGATTGCATGAGATTACAGCTCTCCATGGAATTATGGTGCTAAATTCTTTTATTCCTTTTAGTTGTGGCACATTTGTATGAACATTGCCTGCCTTCTGAGTCCACAGATGAGTGCCATCCTATCACCACAACATGAGCCACAAGGTAGTTATATATACCACATTGATGCAAATACTTTGGAGATTCCTGCACTCAATCTTTTCAGCCATAAACAGTTTTGGGGAGCTATTGGACTTTGTCCAGTTGGGGTAATTACGTCTTTTCTCCTTAACATCTTCCAGTTGCCTTTCTTTTGATTTCTGCTGTTTTCTTACCATTTCTTAAATCCAGTGGCTTCTTTTTTAATTTTTGTTTTCCCTAGGCTCTCAGAATTTGGATATTCTGCAGCTTTTTTAACCCTCATCTACAGGATCTTTATCTATATCTATATCTATATCAACAATTGTTGTTGTTTGACTGATACACCACCCTATTGTGCTGGAACACTCTCTGGGCAGTTTACAACATTATTATGCCAGGAGCACCTTGCCACCAAGAAAGCTGGGGGCTCAGTTTACCGACTTTGTTAAACTCAGACCATGAGCAGAAGCTTGATTGCAGTACTGCTGTTTAATCACTCTACCACAGAGCTCTGTATCTATAAAACAATGCAAAGCTACTGAGTTTCTTTGCAACCCAAGTCCCAGAAATAAAGAGGTGAGACAACCTCGGCTTTGGGACAAAATGGGCCACAACTTTATTTATAACATATCAATTTAAATTAACTAACATTCCTGTAACTTGTAAAGGGGACCTGAAATACAGTGCAAGCAGGTAATGGGGAGGGATAATCCCAAAAATGCTGACCTGGCCACACCTGGGACCTGATCAGTGATTCTTTTTTATTATTATTTTCTTTATTTTAGGATGCTGACCCAGCCACCCCTGGGGCTGGGTTGGCACTCCTTTATTTTATTTTATTTTATTTTATTTTTTACTTCTGGGTTACTGGCCCGCACTACAGCTGTAGCATGGGCTGGTTCGCTTCCCCCCCCCCCCCAAGCACCAACCGTGCGGCCCCTGGGGCCTGGTCGGCGCTTATTTTATTTTATTTTATTTTAATTTTTTCCAACCATGTGGCCCGCAGTACAGCTATGGTGCGGGCTGGTCGGCTTTTCCCTGAGGCCAGGAAGACCAGCACCAGTTAGGAGACGTTGCCACCATTAACGAAACAAATCAAACCAAACCAAATTTTTTTCACTTTGGTTTGGTTCATTCTAAATTCACTCTGGGGTTTGTTATACATTTCGTTAAGTGACGAAACAAATAACGAATAACGAAATCAACTGAAAGTTCATTTCATGCCCATCTCTCGTCACAAATAGCTTCCAGGACTCCTCTCTCAAACCACCTGTCTTCTCTGTCTTTCCACCTGGCAGCAAATAAATAAATAAATAAATAAAAACAAATCTGTTGCGGTTGTCCTTTAAAAAATAAAAAGTGCAACACATCACTGAGGGGAAAACAAGTTTTGCTCCCCTGAAGATTTCATAAATAAACAGATCATGCATTACTTCCAGGGAGCCAGGAAAGATTCAGATTTGGAAATGTTTCCAAGGAGTTCTAATAACCATGACCTTGGGCCTATGCTTATGAAGACCCTTCTGCTTCCTTTGGAGCATCTTAACTTTTCAAGGGAGGAAGGAATGGAGAGAGAGAGAGAGAGAGAGAGAGAGAGAGAGAGAATTATGATTTAGGCCTTGCACAAGGATCTCAGTAAAGGTGGCAAAAGTGGTAGAAACAGAGAGGCTTTCTAACTAATGCAGGTTCCAGGCTGTGAAGCATTTTAAAAATCAAAACCAGCAGGGCTTCTGATGATTTGCTGAATCTGAAAAACAGCCTGAAAACAACCTGAAGAAGCAGCTGTGTGGACCCATGTTGAATGTTACAACAGCTATATAGTTTGCCTCAAACCACAATGTCTGCATCTTCCTTTACATCTCTGGCAGCAATATTTAGCAAGGGAAATCCTGAGACAAAGACATGGATAATTCCCCGCCCCTTCCACTGTCAGTGGCCAATGAATTGGACAAGGAAAAGATGCACCCGGCATTTTGTCTTCCTTTTATGGAGGAGAGAGGTGAACGTGAGTGAGCTGCAGTTTGCCAGTTGACGGGAAGGAATGGTCACTCTGTTGTGACGTGGGGTTTAGTGATTTCAGCGAGTGATTTCAGCTCTTGACATAGCAGGCTGGAGACAGCTTCTAGTGTAACAGCTCTTTATTCAGGGAGAGAACAAGACTGGGGACTGGGGAGAGGGAGCTACATTTATAGGAGCAAGGACTGGCTAGGAAAAGATACATTTTGGAGGGAACAATTACAACCAATCACAAAGCCGCCTTTTGGCAGAAACCAATAGGATTGAGGATCCAAATGCAGCAACTTCAATAAACCAATGGGCCTGTTCCCTTTGGAACAGGAACAGAAACCAATAGGATTGAGGATCCAAATGCAGCAACTTGAATAAACCAATAGGCCTGTTCCCTTTGGAACAGGAAGGCAGTTACTTCAACATAAGCAAGTACAGATAATAGGAATACAGATCAATACACAACACACTCATCAGCCCAAATGAGGTGTGTGTGTGTGTGTGTGTGTGTGTGTGTGTGTGTGTGTGTGTGTG
>JAHTLZ010000227.1:376727-389876 GCA_023846285.1 Phrynocephalus versicolor
CTATCTATCTATCTATCTATCTATCTATCTATCTATCTATCTATCTAGGCTTTTATTAGACAAGCCCAATCATGAACTGTGTCAACTGATCCACCCATCATAATTAACAGACAGCCACAGGGGGAGACAATTTTAAGAGTTGCAATAGCACCCAACGATTGGTGAACACACAGAGCAGAGATCACCAATATGAAAGACCTGAATAAATATGGCCGCTACTGCACTTCAAACAGCAACTGCTTTTCGTTTTGAATCACCTTCTGCCCTCCCCCTGTCACATGGTCGTTGAAGCGATTCAGCATTCCACACTTGGCATTTTCTCATGAACCGGTTTCCCCGTCTGCACTTTGCTGAACTGCTTTTTGTTCTGATTTTGTCAGTCATTTCCCCATCATCTGCTTCTATTTCGGAATTATTTTTAGGGTAATATCATGCCATTGTTCTTCCATTCTAAGTAATGTAGCCAATTTTCTGCTTTTCTGATGGCAGGATAAGGTTTACAGAGGGGGAAACCCGGAAAAAAATGGTGCATGGTGTCTGCAGTTTCAGCCAAATTGCTTCAAAAAGTGGTCTAGAAATCGTTTTTTAAAAAAGAAACCCTGGTGGCCGTTGCAAGAAAAACCGACACAGCAGCCGAAAAGGGGCGTGGCCAAGGGGGCTCCACGGAAAAAGCGATTGGAAATGCGGTAGGTGATTTTTAAGGCGATTTGACTTTAAGCAAAAGGTGATTCAAAACCTAAGTGCGGTAGGGCTCATATGAGGCTTTCTAAATCAGCCTGACTCACCAGTAGATAGCTTTCTTCCTGTCTTCACTCCCTGTATTTCTCCCCATCTTAGTTGGCTTCCAGTTTGGTCTCAAATATCTTTTGCTGGCAGCATCTTACTGGCATAAATTCAAACCTTTGAGAAGGCAACATGTCAGGGAGGGGGAAGCCTTATTATAACTGATAGCCCTCCTTCTTGCCGATGTTTGTATTTTCAGCTAAATATCCCAGCCAGAGGCAATGGGGCTTAAAGCTGATTTACACCATTCTGGGTCACTTCCGCAGCCACTGAAGAATTGCTGTTGTAGGAAGAATGGGAAAAATTACAGTACTCAGCTTTTTCCCCCTCTCTCTCCTTTGTAATAGATTTCTTCCCCCCCCACCTCCTCTGTCGCTTTGCCAAACTTCTTAGTATTCCTATGTAATAGGAATTATTAATTGTGAGCCTTACACTCGGGCAACAACAAACAGCCAAAGAGGTTGAAACACATCCAAAAACCTAGTGCTGCACACAGAAAAAGAACTAATGCAACTTAAATGAGGCATGATCTAGCATAATTTTGACAATGTAGACTCCTAATTCATTTTTTAGTGTGAGGAAGTTCGTGTGCATGCTGGCCAGAGCAATGGCAACTGTTTTAGGGCAGCCGTCAATGTGGATGTGGAAAGAGGCAGAAGTGTGGTAGGGATAGGATACCATAGAAGAAGCATGTCCAAAATCTGGCCCGGGGGCCAAATGCAGCTCATTTTCAAAATCAGAGTGGCCCACGGCTTCTTCTCCCCACCGGCTCAACCTGTCATACATCCCCACCAGCTGGCACCTCGCCATACCAGATGGAAGCATTAGCTTGCAGTTTTATGGTTTGCCTGCCCTCCCTGCCTCTGTCCCTCCCTCCCCCCCAGCCACCTGCCCAGCCTACCCACCCCCAGCTCCATTGCTGCAGCACCCTCCCTGCCTCCTTGCATGTCCTAGTGACTTGTCCAAAGTCCGGCCCAGGGGCCAAATGCAGCTGAATGGTCAGCCCCCACACATTTCCACCTCACCAAATCTGGCCCTCCTTGCAAAAAGTTTGGACACCCCTGCCATAGAATCACAGAATCATGGAGTGGGAAGGGGGTGATAAGGCCATTGATTCCAACCCCTGCTCAGTGAAGGAATCAAAGCAGATCTGAGTGATGGTGGTTCCAATTGTCTTTTGATTACCTCCAGCACTGGAGTGCTCACCACCCCCTCCCAAGGTCATCGGTTCCATCATTGTGCTGCTTTAACAGTTAGGAAGTTTTCTTGATTTTCAGCTGCAGTGTGGCTTCCTGGTCTTAACCCCGCAGGGAGACAGCTACGTGTCCTTCACATTCCTTCTTCCCAGCACATTAAGAAGCAATTGAGTTCAAGTAGCTTCAGGAGTCTGGAGTTGAAGGAGGTAGTAGCTGGAGACAGTCCTCCCACTGTCCCGTCTTTGCTCAGATACGAGGCACTAACAGTGTCTTTTCCAAACTGCATCATGAGGATTGTCTGTGAGGATTCTCAGTCATCCAGGTGAGTTTATCTGGAAGTCAAGTCATGGCAACTGGACGCCTTTTCTTGAGAGATCAAAATGTTTTGCGGTTCATCCAAGCAGCTTCCTCAGACGGACGAAGCTGCTTGGATGAGCAGCAAAACGTTTCAATCTCTCAGGAAAAGAAGTCCAGTTGCCACGACTCGACTTCCAGATACATGAGGAGATTATTTGCCAGAGTCGCCATTCCAGCCGAAATCATGCCAAGGCTCCCGTTTCGTAGATTCCCAGGAATGTCTATACCTCCCAGTGTCTATTTGGGATGGATCTATCCAGAGCCTTAAAATACTATCATCTTTTGCCCTTTTATTACTGTACTTTTTCTGTATTTTCTTTCCCTGTGCCTCGTACCTCCGAACCTGGATGATAATTTCGTCACACATATGTCTAGAGATGGGCATGAAGCGAACTTTTAGTTCATTTTGTTATTCGTTTTGTTTTGTGACGTAATGAAATGAATGGCAAATCTAGGGGTAAATTTACAACAAAACAAAACAAAAAATGGTCCGGTTCAGTTTGTTTCGTTAATGGGGGCGGCGGCGATGTCTCGTACCTGGTGCACCGACCTGGCCCCAGGGGTGGCCAGGTGGGTGCTCTAAAATAAGGAAAAAAATATTAAAAGAAGCACCCACCTGGCTCCAGGGGCCGTGTAGTGGGTGCTTGAAAACAAACAAACAAAAAAGACGTGCTGTCCCATGCCAGGGCCTCAAAAAACCTCTGTCACAGGGGCCAGGAACTGCCGAGGAGCCACCACCACCACCACTGCCACCACCGGTAAGAAGCCAAACCCCAAATCAGTTCGGGTTCAATATTTTTTTTTTAAAATGGACAAACCCGAACCCGAACCGAACCAAGGGTGGGCCCGAACCACACGAACCCGAACCATGGGTTTTCTGGTTTGTGTCCACCTCTACATATGTATGCTCAGGGAAAGCTTAGCTTTATTGTTAAGTTGATTCAATATGCCAGTTTAAACTGGCCCCTCTCTGTTACTACATCATGCATCGACTTCCCACCAGCTGCTGCGCTTTAGCCATCCAGACATCATTGAGGCGCATGAATGTCGCCTGCTTTCGAATCTCGCTGCTCATTGTGATTGCAAATCAACCGCTGTGCGTCTCCCCCCCCCCCCCCGACCAAGGCTATCAAGTCTGTACACCTTTATGCTGTTTCTTTTCTTTGCAGGCTTATTTGAGCTAAATAATTTCCCAGTAGGAGTTTCCAGTTTTTCAACCAAAAAAAAAAAAAAAGCCACAGTACTGGTCATTCCCTTTTATTATTATTTTAAAAAAAATTAACTTCAAAGGTGCATACCAATAAAGCAGGCTGCACCTGTTCCCCTCAAAATCATCAAACATAATACCACCACCCCCTCCCCACAAGAGACTGGTAAATCTACTAATTGTGTCTACTCCTGACAAAGAGAACAGAAGTTATTGTGCTTTTCAGATTACCCCCCCCCCCAACGGTCAGTGTGGGAAGACCAGCCTTTGGGTTTGTGATGCACATCTGAATAGATTAGCTTTTAATTGGTCCCAGCAGAATCGGGACATTTTCTAAATTGCCAGATCAGAGTTCAGACCGAAGCTGGGTGTCAGTGCACACATGTTGTTCTTGTGATCTGCCCTGCAATTGTTCCCAACATACGGTGATTCTATGAATCAATGGCCTCTGAAAGGTCATATCATTAACAGCCCTGCTCAGGTCTCGTGAACTAAAGGCTGTTCCTTCCTTTACTGAGTCATTCCATGTCCGACTTTGTCTTCTGGTGTTCTAAAAAACCTTTCCTCCCCCCGCGCACCAGCATTGTTGTCTTCCCAGGACGTCTGGTCTTCTCATCATGAGTCCAAAGTACAATCATATCAAACAGAGATGGGGACTAATTTTAAAAAAATTAAGGTAGTCCACAAATATTGCTGATTCATTAAATAGTTGTCCCTTCATGTTCATCAGTAGAGATGGGCACGACTTAGCGCAATTTTCGTTTTCGTTTTCGTTTTTTCATTTTCGTTACGTAACGAAACAAAAACGAAAAACGGTTCAAAAATGGACCGAAAACGGAAACGAAACGACTAATTTTGAGCCAGTTTTCGTTTTTCGTTACTGGAAAAGCACTCAATGGAGCTAAATGGGGAGAAACGAAAAAAATTTTGTTTTCGTTTTTGGTTTTCGTTTTCGTTACGTAACGAAACGAAAATGAAAAAAATTGAAAATTAGCTCACGAAAACGGAAACGAAACGAAACGGACCCTAGCCGAAAACGAAAACGAAAACGAAATTTTTTTTCTGAGTCATGCCCATCTCTATTCATCAGGTCTTCTGGGTGAAGGGCACTCCTTCCTAAGATTCTCTGTCTTCTTGGAACAGTTTCTTCCATCTTACCATGAACTTCCATTAAGCATTGCCCAGTTAAGTTATTTTGCTTGTTTGTCTTGAATTTGAAAGAATTCAAAATCTGATGGCAAGAGCTGTCTGGCAGTGGAATCTACTGCCACAGAGGACAGTGGAGTCTGCTTCCTTGGAGATTTTTAAGCAGAGGCTGGATGGCCATCTGTTGGGACTCCTGTGATGGGGGTCCCTGTATTTTAATATATTGCAGTTATTGTATTTAAATGTTTTATTGTTTAAATTGTATTGCAATTTTGATGTTGTAATTGTCTGAATTGTTTATTTTGATTGTGAGCCACACAGAGAGCTTTGGGTAGTGGGCGGCATACAAGCTATATAAATCTGAAAGTTGAGTCATGTCTACTGGACTTCTTTTTTGAGAGATAGAAACATTTTGCTACTCATCCAAACAGCTTCATCAGTGTGAATACAGCTAGTGCGAGTCCTCCATCTTATAGTCACCTTTGACCTCTTGTCACCCTGGTCTGAATTAGGCTCATAAGATGAACAATGGCCTGAATAGGCTCGTTAGGGAGACATTAGTATGCATAGCCTTAAGGTGAACAATGGCCTAAGGTGCTGAAACCTATCAAGAGTGGGTCGTTAGCCATGACCTTGGTGGTGAAGGCTTTTTGATTTGTCTGGGTAATTTGGAAAACACACCCTGATAAGTAGCAGATAGACTATGCCTGAAGCCGCCACCTCTTTTGAGAGAGGGGGTTTCGATGCTCACAGGAATGGCTTCCCTTCCTCCTCTCTCAAACCACCTCTCTTCTTTGTCTAATATGTGTACATCCTGATCTTTGAAAGAGTGCCCTTTGTCCTTCAAATGGAGATGTACTGCTGATTCTGTTCCTGAGCTGTTACCCCTGCTATGTTGGGCCATTCTTCTGTTTAATGGGTGTTTAAAGGATCCGATACCAAAACATAAATTGAGCAATATAGTATATGCGGTCCAATGCAGTGAGGAGTGTTCAGACCTCTACATTGGAGAAACTAAACAGCCATTAAACAGAAGGGCTCACGTGGTTCGTTTCGTAACCTACTGGTTCCGAAACAAACTGCCCATCCCTAATCATCACCACACGGAAGCAGGATATTTATTGAATTTTCATATCCCCACAACATGAGGATGAAGCAGCCAAGAATTTCCACCTCTACTCTGCACCAGATGTAGTGAAACAGAATAAGACAGGATGCCAACTCCTGCCATCATACAATAATATTAAAATCCCTTCCATCACACTGGGTGTTCAGGATTCCTAATGTCATGCAGACTCCTGCTGCTTCCTGCAAGTACTTCCTGATACCTGCTATGTCAGCTAACTGAGTGTAGTACCTGCCATCTCTGATCAGATACTGGAGATAACAGTAGAATTCCGTGTGCCCTGCAATCACCAGGGATGTTGGCCAGTAGAGATGGGCACGAAACGAGCAATTTTTTGTTTTTGTTTTTGTTTTTTTGTTTCGTTACGTAACGAAACAAAAAACGAATTTTGTCTCCAAAATGAAACGAACTGAACCGAAACACCAGAAATTTTGTCGTCCGTTTCGTTTTCGTTATGGCAGATACATTGAACTGTAATAAATGCTAACGAAACGAGCAATTTTTCATTTTCATTTTTGTTTTTTGTTTCTTTTTTTTGCAAAAATTCACAAAAAACAAAAATGAACCGAAACGGACCCCCTAAACGACAAACGACAAACCATTTTTTTGATTCGTGCCCATCTCTATTGGCCAGTCTTTGGGTCTGAGTCCCAAATCTGAATCCAAGTGCCAAGTCCGAGTCCAAGTCTTCGCCTCCAAGACCCAAGTCCGAGTCCATATAGAACAACAACTCCCGACCCCATCCCTGGCAATCCTTGCTTGGAAGTAGCAAAAATGCCTACCCTTCCCAAGCTGGGTTGGGTTTTTGGGGAGATTATTGGAGCTTCCAGTAGTGATGAGACTTGATGAGGAGTCTCCGGTGAGTGGGAGTGAGACCTTGGGCAGGCCAAACATTCTACTCCAAACACTTCCTTTGCCATAACCGTCATATTCTGTTCCACACATTATTTTCTCATGGTCCCATCTAAACACACTATCTATCTACTAAAGGTTGTAAACCATCTGGAATAAGAATCTATTAGTTCCACACTCTGCCTAGCACTATAGTTATAAATTAAACAGAGAGCAATGTTGGGGGCTGGGGTAGAAGTGTTAAGGAAAGCAATCCTGTGTCCAATTTTATTTCGTGGTTTTCCATCCTCTGCGCAGATCAGAGCTTTTTAGGGCCTTTTCACATGACCCCTAAGATCCGCTGGCTACTTAAACTCGGACCAGGGATCTTGGGGGTTCGTTGCTCTTCCTGCATCCCCACCCCTCCGCACTTCCTTGCTCCTGTCTGCGTGAGGGGAGGGAGAAACAAAAGAGAGGAGAAAAATGCAGGCTCACCTCTGAAGCCGCCCAGACCCCCATCATCGTCCTGATTCCTTCTCTTCTGCTTTTTTTTTGCCTCCCGCCCCTTCTCTTAAAGCGGGGGAGGCAAAAAAACCCAAAAAAACAAACAGAAGCGAGGAGATCCGGATCTGGGGATTTTCACCCTCTGAGAGCAGGTACAAGAAAAGTGCGCTGGGACGCGCTTAGGTGGGCGTGGTCGTACTTAATTTCCTGCAAACTCCAGAGCTGGTGGGGAAACAATTGTAAGCTCCGGAGCTGGCAGCCATTTGCGGCGGAGTTTAGGGGTCGTGTACAAATACCCTTAGAAAGTGCTCCTGCTGAATCCCATTCATTTGGACTGGGCAAACTGCCTCTTTTGGAATGAATGTGATTTTGTTTGTTTGTTTATTTGAGTGAGAAGAACAGTTTCAGCACACAAAGATTTTTTTTTTTTACAGATGCCCTCTTGGAATTTGAATTGTTATTATGAAAAGCAAGAACAGCCATGATGGATACCGTGTGGTTGTCTTTTTTTCCTCTCCACCTGCCATACTGCAGTTCTTAGATTTGAATTATTATTCAGTCACTTTAGAGATCCAGTGGGGTTTTTGGAGACAGTTCTGTATCTCTCTGGTTTCGTTTATATATATATATATTCATTTTTAAATCTATGGCTTCCTTTTGCATTTAGGCACAAAATTTATTGTTCACTCCATTTTTCCTTTATGGCCGTTTCTGTTAGCATTTTGTCTCTACTGTTTTATTTTCTTTCACCCAGGGCTCAGACAAATAGCAGACCATTGCAAATCCATCTCAACCACCCTTGCATGCACATATTGTATCAGTCAACGTTGCAGATATGAATAGGTGGCATCCATCCTCACAATGGCACCAAGTATATCAGGTTCTTCCATGCTTCCAACATTCAACTTTAAATATTCCCTAACAAGCTATCTTAGTTGTTCTCATCTTTTTTGTAGGGAGGGGAATCTGTTGCATATTTATCACATTCCTCTTTAATTATACTCAAGTTTCCCAGAAACCTCTGGTGTATTGTGAGGGTTCACTCTGTTCCCAGACGCCCCGCGTTTCAGGCTTCAATAAAGACACATCTTTGAAAGAATAAACTGGACTTTTATTTTGTTCTTCCATGATTAAGGAGGTTCTTTTCTTAATAACAGTTCCAACATCTTTAACATCAGCAACAAATGAATTATTCTTGGATTCATACAACGGGGTAAATGCAGAGAAATCCAGCCCTCCTCCTAGTCTTGGGGAGATTTGGTTCCCCCACTTTCCTTTCCCTCCCTCTCGAAGAGGCTCGGTTCCCCCACTTGCACCCCAATCTCTGAAGTGGGTTTGGGCCCAGGATGTCTCTGGTGGTGGGATTTGAAGGGACAGTCTTCTCTCAAGGTCAGACCCTTCCCGATGCACATTCTCCCGGTTCTTTCCTCCTCCTCCTTCAGGTTGGCCAGCCATCGTTCCCAAGCCAGTTCTTTCCGGATCTCTTTTCTCTTTTGGTTATACTCACGAGCCTCCCATTCACCCCACTACGAACAGCGTTGGCGGTGAGCACCTCTCCTGTAGCTCTCAGCCGCTGCCTTAGGCATCACCATCTGTTCCCAATCTCCAGTCCATGGGTTCTCCATCCATACCCAGTCCCAGTCTGGGGGCAAGACACGTAGTGTTCCCTTTTTACATTGTCCAAACCCCACCTCCACCACTGCTGATTGGCTAGGTTTTCCTGCTGTTTCTGGCTCTTTCTCCTCCTTAACTAGGGTCTTAGTTTTACCCTCCTCTTTCTCCCTTTCCAGACTCTTCAGGGAATCCTTGAACTGTTTCCATAGCATTTCCCATTCTTGGGCTTATCTGTCCTGGGCAGCTCTACGCTCCTCCCTCCTCTTCTGTTTTTCCAAGCCCTCATCCCCCTCTCTCTCTTGTTATGCAGGTGTCACTCTTCTACCTTCAGCCCCTTCTAGGTAGCTTCCCTCACATGTATGAATGTGGGATGTTGTGGTTCTGTCCCCTTGCTCCATAAAGCCAGGAAATGACCCAATATGGCTGCATAATATTTGCCTGCATTGCAAGCAGGAAAAAGAATGCCAGGTTTACAGAGCAAAGAACAGCCTGAACATTGAAAACACCAATGACCACAGATAAGATGATCTACAGAATCTCCTCTTTTGCTCTCTTCTCTTCATAAAGTGACCCCATGCCAGAAAAAAAAATCCCAGAAGCTCACTTTTTTTCCCATCAGTTCAGCAATTCTTACCCAAACACAAAGCAACTTTCCAGGGTTGTTTTTCAACATTTGTGAATGGTAGTGTGCAGAAGATGGGATCCTCAGACCAGTGGTTCTCAACGTGTGGGTCTCCAGATGTTCCTGGACTGGAACTCCCAGAAGCCTCCACCACCCACTGTGCTGGAAGGGATTTCTGGGAGTTGCAGTCCAGGAACATCTGGGGACCCACAGGTTGAGAACCACAGCTGTAGACCATCTTAACCTCCCAGGTGCCAATAATTAACACAGACTTTTTTTCCTGGTGGAATATTGCATTTATGTATGCACTTCAGGGTGCTTAAGGTCAATCATTCCTCAAAGTATTTTCTGTCAAAAAGGTACATTTGAAAACCCATCTAAATAGATGAAAACTATGTATACCTATACTTCTGGCAGACATGATCAAGACTGAGAAATAATGATAAGGTATATAGAGGAATGTCTCTCAATCTTTCCACCTTGAGGGGCAGTTCTGGTGGGAATGAGAGAGAAGAATTTCTCAGTGGCTGTTCCCAGTCTGGAACTCCACACAGGGAAGGCTAGACAAATTTCTCTGTTACTCTGCAGCTAGGAGTCAACCTTTTGATATTCCAAGAGAATTTTGGTAATAGATTAGAATTATCCGGTCGGCCATTTCCCTTTCTTTCAGACCAAAACTTCCCCTTGTGGGGCAACCTCTTGTGAGGTCACAGGTGGTGGTGGTTGTGAAGTCACAAGGCCGGTCCCTTGTGAAATCTTGTGTCCCATGCACAACACCTGTACGGGCAGTGTAGATTTCATGAACCCCTAAACAGCTATGAACACCTTGATGCTGAGCCACTGAGCTCTGGTACCACTTGAGTGTAGGTGGAGATGCCACTCATGGCCTGCCACCACATACTGTACAATTGAAATCAAACTTCCTCCTCCTTCAGTCCTCATCTAGGGCTCTATCCTATCCTTGAGATTTAAACCAGTGAATTAAGATCTGGTGTCTGTGTGATGTGTTGTTACAGTCATGACCGACTCTTTGTGACCCCATGCCCAAGGAGTTTTCTTTGCAGGAGTACTGGAGTGGTTTGCAAGTTCCTACTCCAGGCGCCTACAGCACCTGTTATTCCCTGGTGGTCTCCCATCAAGAACTAACCAGGGCCAACCCTACTTAGCTTCCGAAATCAGGTGAGATCGGATGTGCTTAGCGCATCTAGGCAGCTGTTAAGATCTGGTAAGATTTCCCAATTACAATAAACTTCCTTCTCCAGTGAGATTCCTGGTTAGAGGCCAAATGTTCCCGGCAACAGGGTGGTGGCAAGAGACTGTCCATTCTAAAAATTAAGGAAATAAGCAAAGGGAATAAATTGTTTCCTTCCATATAGCCCTTCAGGTGAAGTTTGTCTTGAATGTAACATACTCTAGATCAGGCCTGCCCAACAGGTAGACCGTGGGCTACTGGTAGCCCACAAAGGGTTCAAAAGTAGCCCCCCAGCCATCAATAAAAAGTGAGAGGATAAGTTCTCCACCCTTCCCTCCCCCATCCCAAGGACCACCACTGCCCCAGCAAAAGTTCTGGGTCTGCCAGGCCACTGTCTCAGCCGAGTTAAAGGGCCATGGTGCATTGAAATCTGTTCCCGCTGCTCTATTTACAAAAGTTTTTACTTATGAACATGTGCTCAGAATGGATAAAATTCATAAGTAGATGTTTTAGTGTAATAGCCCTCAGGCACTTTGGGCTGGAAAAAGTAGACCTTGGCCTGTTCAAAGTTGAACAGCCCTGCTTTAGATTAACAAGTAATCTGCGGTTACTTGCCCTCCATGCTTGTTTGAACTGAAAAGGAAGAGGCTGTTCTTTCTTTCTTTCTTTCTTTCTTTCTTTCTTTCTTTCTTTCTTTCTTTCTTTCTTTCTTTCTTGTCAGAATACAGTGAAGGTATAATTGTAAATGGTAGTGGTAGATTGCTAGAAATCAACAAGTAACACTTCACTACTCTAAATTATGTTACAGGTTGCTTTCATTCGGTCTAGCACCAAGTCATGGGTGCTCTTCACTCATTAGCCGCACTTGGGAGCAAGTGGACATCCCATCACACATTGCCAGAATCAATGGAATACTGCTTGCACCAATATAAATCCACATTATGATTCTTCCCTATATCTTTTTGACCTCAGTTGCTTTTCGTTCTTTTTTTGTTTCTTTGTTTGCTTGGTGTGACCATCTCTGACCATCGACCATGCCCTGAACCAGACAGGAGAAATAAGAATGCATCAGTAAGTTCTAGGACACTTCAGATGTACAGAAATAAATGAGTGATGGCTCTACATTTTTCAATCAGTGCTAAGTCCAAGAAACTGTGACAATGGGCCACACTTGTTCACATCCCCACAACACCTCCATGCATGAAAGAATAAGCTGAAAAAGCAGCACCTTGTGAATTTGTCATAAAATGTGTCGATGTCTCCTTCAAAGTAGATTTCCTGGTGATGTGTGGGGTCTCCAGAATTACAATGAAAATCCTGATGCCATCCCCCTACTTCCCTATAGAGGAAGACAATTTTTTTCCTCCTCAAGGTTCTGGTCCCAAAATACAAGGAATACTGCCTTAAACTTTTTTTTCAACCTCTGTTCTGTATTTCATCAGGCTTAAAGTATTATTCCTAAAATCTTATTGCTGTGTGTGTGTGTGTTGGACAATCAAAAATCCATTCTGATAACCTTCCTCTATTTGTTTGGTCATTTATTTATTTATTGCTGACTGATAATAAACCCATGCTTACTTTCACAAATGTCCTCAGGGAGAATTCATTACACAAAAGAAAACCAAAAACAAAGAGGGGGGGAGGTTAGAAAAAAAAGAAAATAATAATAAAATGGCCTTGAAAGGAACGATTATTACGGCGGGAGTTTGTGGTCATATAATATGCAGAATTTAATTTGACTCCATAACAGTTTGGGCACACACACATAATATACACAAGCAGAGCGAAAACTTGAAAGCCTACCCCATTTGTAACAATATTTCAATTATTATTGTTATAATTATTTTAATGAAGTTGTTTAGCCTTTGTAACCCGGCCTCTTTTTATTTCTCGAGAGCAAATATGGAATTTGATTTTGATTCTCTCATTTGAGGGAAATAAAATGCATTATTTATTTCTCTGCCAGCGCTCCCAACACCTACCGAGAATGAATTCGGCATCATGCAGAGGCAGAATGCAGGACAACAGCTGTCCTGAAACTTGGAAAGCCTGGATTGTATGCCAGGGGTTCAGAAAAGAGAGACAAGTCCCAATGTTTTGCGTCCAATAATACTGAAAAACAGCAGCCAGGTTGCTGATGGTGGCTGGTTACGGGGATGACTTAACCTCCACTGGCTGCCAATCCATTTCAGGGGTGGTTTTAATAAAAAATGTAAAGGTAAAGGTCCCCCCCCCCTGCACATGCTTGCTAGTCGTGTCGAACTCTAGGGGTGGTGTTGTGCAAGTCCCTGGCCACGTGGCTGACATGGTTGCAAGGAAACACTGTTTTATCTTCACGCTTTTTAGAGCGGTACTTATTTATCTACTTGCATTCTCGTACATGCTTTTGACCTGCTAGGTTGGCAGGAGCTGGGGTTATCAGCGGGAGCTTGCTCTACATGGCACCCAGGATTTGAACCGCCGAGCTGTGACTTAGTCTACTGAGCCACCAATGAGGTTTATCCCAGCTGGACTGACCATCAAACCTCTCTCTCTCTCTCTCTCTCTCTCTCTCTCTCTCTCTCTCTCTCT
>JAHTLZ010000227.1:407134-419892 GCA_023846285.1 Phrynocephalus versicolor
TATTTATTTATTTATTTATTTATTTATTTATTTATTTATTTATTTATACAGTTTATATACTGCCTGTCTTCCTAGAGGAACTCCGGGCGGTTTACAACAACTTTATAGCACAGCAAAATTACAAACAACAAAGTAAATATTAATAGTATTTATTTATTTATAAAGCTTATATAACACCTACTCTTTGTTTCCTGGATCTCAACCAGTTCTCAATCCATAAGAGGACCTGCCCTCTTATCCCCTGACTGTGCAATTTTCTCAGCAGCCTTTTGTGAGGGACTGTGTCAAAAGCCTTTTGAAAATCCAGATAGACTATATCCACCAGTTCACCCAAATCCACACGTTGTGCAATCATTTGTGTTGAAGTGTTATTTGCATAATCATGCTTAACCCACACACCCACACACACTCACAGAGAGAAGGGGGTTCTCTTTGGCAGAGCACTAGAAAATATACCACACTGAGCAGAATAATTTATTTATTTATTTATTTATTTATTTATTTATTTATTTATTTAAAAACTTATATCCCACACCATCTTCCCTGACGGGAACTCTGGGCGGTTAACAACGTTAAAAAGCATAAAAAAATAACAGAACCTCCTAGTAAGGGCAGCGGAGGGCAACATGGCGGCAGAAGATTAGGACAAGGGGGGGAACTAACTAATAAGGTCACCATATGCTTCTTTAAAGAGGAAGGTCTTCAGAGCCCTCTTAAAGGCGGGCAGGGACTCTAGCAGGCGCAGCTCAGAAGGAAGATGGTTCCAGAGCGAGGGCCCCATTACAGAGAAGGCGCGGTTCCGCGTGAGCGTTTTCCGCGCCTCTCTGGGTGTGACCACTCTCAATGAGCGCGCCTGCAACGATCTCGTGGGTCTGGATCCGGATGCCCTCTGGGAGATGCGCTCCCTTATATGTGATCCCAAGAGAACCAAAGATCTATGTCCCTATTGCTTATACCTTCGGAAATCAGTTCTACTTCGAACCGCCAGGTCTCAGACCTATTTTCTCAGGTGTGTCTCTGAAATTTCACCAAAAGCAGTTCTACTGTTGTTTATAAGCAATATCCTGCCAAAATGAAGCATAATTCCAATGCTCTTAATCAGGCCTTTAAGCAAATACTTAAAATTCTGGAGACAACATAAACTTTTGAGGTCGGTGCCTTCAAACATCTCAGACGATGACACTTATTTGCACAGCGAGACAAGCAAACTTACAAGCCTTCAGGAGAAAACAGGAAGAAAGTTGGTTGGCTTAAGGATGAAGGAAGGCAGTGCTGATTCTGAGTGGTCCAAGTCCCACCTCTTCACCTTTCTAGTGTACATGTTGGGCTGAGTACAGAAGCATCTTTGGGGCTGATGCTGCCTGGGCTACTTGAATTGCTGGGCTGGAGTGATAGTGTTGGAGTAATTGAATGTGTGGTACTAGCCACAATATTTGAGAGAGAGAGAGAGAGAGAGAGAGAGAGAGAGAGAGAGAGAAGGGGAGGGAAGAGAAGGGGGGAGAGAGAGGGAAAGAGACAGACTGTGTTCTGGCAGCCTGGTAGAAATCACATTACGGATGAAGTTCATCCACATTTTTTTCATAAAATCCCAATAGATGTCAGTAAGTTTTCTACGAATGATAGAATCACATTTGCCACTTTGATAGACTGAATTAAGCAGTATGTCTTTTCCACATATTCAGTGACCTAGATTTGCCATCAACCTAATGTCACTTTGATGTCAGAGAAATTTCCATCCACAAAGGGAGAACGAGCACCAATTTGTTATAGGAAGCAAAAATAAAATTGCCATTGAATTCCACTGAAGGCCAGTTCCGACAATGGATTTTGAGATCTGTCCAGGTAGAATTTAAGGCAAGATACTGTGACCTTAATAAGCACCCGCAAACTCAGCCAAAGAAACTAACATCCCTCTTCTAGATGACCTCTTAAACATGAATTGGTCAAATTTCTTCTTGTTACTCCCAAAAAGACTGCATTCATTGAACAAATTGGATTTTTTGTGAGTGTGAAAGGAACATGTCTCATTTGTTAAACGGCAATTCTCTAGTGAGGGTTGGATTTGTTCCAACGGGCATATGTTGCTTTTTGTACGAAAGAAGAGTTAAAAGAGCAGTCGTGTTAACCAAAGGCTGAACTAGTCCAGCATCCTTTCCACACTGTGACCAGCATATTATCTATGGGCTCTATCACACATCCTTTAAAATGCTGATTAGATTTCAAGATAAAGCATTTCCAAGAATCTTGTCCCCACAGCCACCAGGATTTTTTTTTTTTACGGTTATGCCCCCTTTAGCGAGTTTTCCAAGACCTACTAGAGAAGTTGGGAATTTTTTGCTCTGGTAAAAAATGTGAGCCAGAAGTCCATGGGAGCTTGCATATGATCCGGTTTCCACTTTTTTTCCTCCTAGCTCTAACCCAAACGTATCCATCCTGAAAGAAATCAACCCCAAATGTTCACTGGAAGGACAGATTTTGAAGCTAAGGCTCCAGTACTTTGGCCACCTCATGAGGAGAGAGGAGTCCTTGGGAAAGTCCCTGATGTTGGGAAAGATTGAAGGCAAAAGGAAAAGAGGACAGCAGAGAATGAAATGGTTGGACAGTGTCATCAATGCAACCAATATGGATTTAACAAAACTCCGGGAGGCAGTGGAAGACAGGAAGGCCTGGCGAGCTCTGGTCCATGGGGTCACGAATAGAGATGGGCACGACTCAGGAAAAAACCTTCGTTTTCGTTTTCTTTTTCGGCTAGGGTCCGAGTCGTTCCGTTTCCGTTTTCGCGAAAAATCGGAAAAAATTAGTCGTTTCGTTTTTCGTTTTTTTCGTTATCGTTATACTGGTTTTGGGGGGGGTTAGCGGGCTCCTGGAGGCACCTCTGTGGGGTGGGTGCCTCCGCCGGCCCGCTATAAAGGAAGGGACAGCAGCAGCAGGCTCCAAGAGACCCCTCAACATGGGGGTCTCCCATCCTCACCTGCTGCTGCTGCAAAATGGCATGCACAACCATATGGTTATGCATACCATTTGCAGGCAGAGTGAGACCTGCTCAAGTACCTCATACCCGGGTACGAGCGTGTCACCATTTACAGGCCAAGGCCAGGCAGTGCCACTGCACCTGCTCAAGCACCTTGTCCCACGAGCGGGTCGCACCTGCCATCACGTCCCACAGAAGGGAATCGTACTTGCGTGTGTAGTGCAATGCAAGTCGATCTGGCTATGGGCTAAGGTGGATTAGGGTTAGGGCTAGGGTTAGGCTAATGACGGGTAAGGTTACGGTGGGCTATTGGGTTGCACCTCTGGGTGCCTCTCTGACCCACTAAGAAGACAGTCTGTGACGTATGGGTAAGGAGTCAAGGATTAGGGTTAGCGGGTTAGGGGGCTAGGGCAAGTTTTAGGGGGCTTTTTGGCACATCCCAGAAGTCTCAGTGGCCAAGTGGCCATGCGATTGGTGAGATGGCTCCAAAAATTTGCATGGTCGTCCCCTCCCACATGGCTGGCCAGGCCACTGGGCCAGCCCATCATTGCACACTGCGCAGGTGTAAAAAAAATTAAAATAAAATAAAATCAATGGAGGACACAGGAGGAGAGGAGAGACATTTTGTTGCAAGAAAAAAACCACTGCTACTGTGAAAAATCTGGCAGTATACATTTCCGCGTGTTTCTGTTGTGCTTGTGTGTTTTTGGACCACGACGATTTCAAAAACAATTGCATTCGCCGCCCCATTTTCGATCCCCCGCCCGCACCGCATGGCATGGCGACGAGGCGACTCGAGTCCGGCTGCCCAGGACGGGGGAAGCCGGGACACCCCCCTCCAGACCAGAAACCCCCCCTCCGGTAGGTGCCCTACTGAGTGAGTGCCCTTAGTCAAGCGGGCATTTTCCGCCTGCTTTTTGGCCCGGGAATGGGTGGGGGGGAGACCCGGGGGAGAGTTTAAAAAAGTTTTTTCCTGCGCCGTCCGTGCCGCTTGTGTTTGCGGCGGCCGTCGGCGTCTCGGCGAGAGTGGGCTTTTTGCGAGCCTGCGGCGAGTCCCACCAGACCAGAGCAGCCCAGGACGGAGGGGGGGAAGCCGGGACACCCCCCCTCCAGACCAGAAACCCCCCTCCGGTAGGTGCCCTACTGAGTGAGTGCCCTTAGTCAAGCGGGCATTTTCCGCCTGCTTTTTGGCCGGGAACCGGGCTTTTTAACTTTTAAAAACTTTTTTTTTCTGTGCCGCTTGGCATCGCGCGCGATCGCGCGATGCAAGTAACGAGCACGACAAATCAGACCAAATTGTTCGTTCGTCGGTTCGAGCTCGAAGTCTGGCGGAGTAATTCCCGTTTCCGTTTCCGTAGAGTAACGGAAACGAGTAACGGAAACGGAAACGGGAATACCGCTAAGTCGTGCCCATCTCTAGTCACGAAGAGTCAGACATGACTGAACAACTGAACAACAACAACAACAACAACAGCAGCAGCAGCAGCAGCAGCTCCGACCAGCTAGTCCTGGGGCTCGTCAGTACTTTTTAAAAAACTTTTTAAAAAATTTCCCCTCCCCCCAGCACTGATCAGCTGGCGTTCAGGCTGTCAGCACTTTATTTTGTTATTATTTTTCTAGCACCACCTGCTGGCCCTGGGGCTGGTCTGAGCTTAAAAAAATCCTTGTACTTCGGAACGGAGATGCCACATCTTCAGTCACGTAAGCAAGAAAGAAGAAAATCCAGTTTCACAATATCCAGATCTTTCTCCAGGTGAAATAGCGACCTATGAGGTCTTTCTAGGCTGGCTGCCTACATTACAGGCATACATTCAAGATGGTGGACCCCTCTGCATATAATCCAAGGGGGCTATGTGCTTGTGTGTTTGCTCGTTTTCGCAATCCCCCATTTCTAACACTGCTTCCCATCATCACTTCTAACTGCTGGGTCACTTGGTAGTTTAGATCTCTTGATATGGCAGCAGAGGTTGGGAGATCAATTCCCCACCTGTGTCTCCTTGACAGGGACTGGACTCAGTCATCCACTTGATCCCTTCTGCCTTGCAGTTCTAAGACTTCATATATATTTTTCTTCTTCATTGAGAGTTTGGCAGCAGTGGTAGTAGCAGTAAATTCTGGAATGGTGGGAAGAGCTCATATTCTCCCCTGGGTGGAACATGAAATGCTAAACATGCCTGGTTGCATAAAACCCAATAACAGAAGCATTTGGACTTATGTTTCTTAGGATTCTCTGCTCAAAGCACACGATGAAACAGAGATGTTAGGTGCTCAGAGAACCTTGATAATACGTCTTCTATTGTTGGTTTTGTGGGTTGTGGAATCACCACCAATCTGCCAGTTAAATGGAGGCCACCACTGAGTTGCCACTGTCTCTGAATATTTCCTCCTAGCAACTTTGGCCAAGTACTAAAGTGCCCCTTGAAGTTTTGATTTGCACAGTCGCTCCCTTTCTGCTATCTCTGTCACCTTCACAGCAAAGAAAGAAGGACTCCTCGGAGAAACCTCCTGGGTAGTGTATGATTTAAGGTCACCCAGGAATGAGTTAGCTGTACATTAAGTTATACCAAGCTGATAACAAGATGGATTTAGAAAGTGATGAGAAATGACAGAGTACACATGTACGTTAAAGCAGATGACAGGAAATTGAAAACATTACCGTAACTTATTAAAGATTGATTTTCCAGACATTCCTTGATACTGTTTGACAAAAACAAATGTTAATGCTAACACAAGTTGAAGCAACCTGATGGGATCACAGGCTAGAACTTGGTGGTGGAATGAGGGGTAACGCAGAATGCTTTGGGCAGTGGTGGCACTGTCAGTATGAGTGACCTTGTTCAAAGTCTTTCAGGGTCAAAATATACTAAAGCATGCCTTGTTGGCTTTCAGAATTGTGGTTTTGCAAGCCAACTTTGGAATCAAATTATTGGCTTCCAGTTAAAATGAGGGTTCTGAAAATTAGGGATTAATGATTAGTTCTAAATCGACAGTTCGACTAATGATAATCAGATGGACAGCAGAATTAAATTGGAGGCCCTTCTCGTCTGGCCAGCTTCCCTTCCCAAAATGTTACTTAAAATGTCAACATTTTTGCAAGGCATTGTGGAGTCTGAGAAGCCCTCATATCACAATGCATTCATCTTGCAAATTATTGTTGGAGATATGCAAATGCAAATAATAGAATCTGAGAATTGAAAGGGTCACTTATTCTAGGAGAACAACAGCTTTTCAGATGCTACAGATATAGGGAATGTTCCCATTTTCCAACGTTGTTAGAAAGGAAGTTGGGCAAGCAAGCAGTCTCATATTAATTTCTGAAAGATGCCCTAGGTGGCACATGTAGTGGAAGATGGCCTTAATGGAAGATCCTTCATAATGACTCTTGTTACTGTCATTTGAACTCTTGTTAGGATGGCACAGAAGTTAGTATGCCAACCATAAACCACTCCTGAATGCTTTATACCTAAAACCCCCTATGATGTGATAATTCCAGTGCCTAAATCCCAGATGTTATATTGAACAGAATATTTTGATCCATGCCATTCAGCCAATGCTGAATTTCATGGACTCTGCACTTTCAAGTTCTCTGACCTCTACTGCCTTGGATTGCCAAGGACCAGCTTTTGCAAAAAGAAACAAATACGGGATCCAACAAGTTTTCTTGTTGATGTGAGACAAGTGAGGCACCAAGAAACAATAAGGTATGTTCTTGGTTGTATCAGAAGTCTGTCATTAATCAGCATAACTAATGAAGACATGAGGCTATTTCTATGCTAATGCAAATGTATTATTAAACTGCAAAACACGTTCTAAGCAAAGGAGGACATTTTACATTGAGAATTAATATGTCTCAAGTATATTATTTTCACCTCTAGAGAAGAATCTCTTTGAGCCCCAGAAAGATGCAATGCAAGAATATTTCAGTGTCATAATACTTGTATACACTTTCATTTTTGCCTACCTTTGAAAACATCTCACCTTATCATGCATGGCCCCTTACCAGCTCATATGAAACATTATCTACTAATGAAGAGGCAGACTAAAGAAGTACATGGGAAGTGCCAGAAAAGAATCTACTTTCTATAAATAGGCTTTATTCTGAGTCCATTTCAACTCAGATCAGAAGCTCGTATCATGTTGGAGTTATCTCAAACTTGAATGTTGCTTTTAGTACATCAGGTGGGGGAGCTGTTCTGGGTCTGGGTGACTGTCAGTCAATCTTGCAGTAAACCTTCCTTGCTATTGCTTTTTTTAAAAGCCATTACTCTCTGCTTAAGTTTGTTTTCCCCTCCATTTTAATCTGCCAACAAGTATGCTGTACATATTGTGAATTTAGCTGTTCAAATGTATCTTCAGGAGTCTGCTGAAAGGAGGCTGAGTAATCTGTTGAACCCTGCTGCTGTCAGTAGATTATGGTTTGTTTGTTTGTATTTTAGTACAGTATACTATTTTGCATTATGCAGAACTGTGAGTACATGATTTTTTTATTTCTTCTCTTACCAATTTCTCAGAGTGAGTTATTGGAATTGTAAGTATCAACTGATGAAAAGTAATTCAGGGGTCATCTACCCCAGGGAGACTTGAAACTAATCCTCCTCTGTATGTTCATACACTTCTGTTGAAGCCAAAATTCAAAACTCTGCAAAATATTAATTTTTTGAAAGGAAGCTAACTTTTCTTCAACCCCTCTCCTGCATTTCTCCCTCACTGTCTTCCCTCATCCTCCAAACACCTGAATCAAAACACCTGAAATCCTCCAGCCAGTACAGCTAGCAGGGATTTCTAAAAATTGTAAGTCCTCTCTGCCAAAAATGTAAAACTTCCAAGTTCTGCCTCCAGCTTCTGCAGCCTCCCTCTTGCCCTTCAAAGGTCCTTTTGACTGCCTGTCAAGAAATGAGGTTCTTATCTTTGGAGTGCTATATTTTCCCTAATTCACATGTTTTCAAACATATCTTAAATAGTTTTTGATCATGTTTCTGATGTCATTGGGCTTTTATAAATATTACAGGAGGGGGAAACATTTGTGATGTACCTGTAGTTTCAATTTATTTGCCAATGAGCTGCTTTAGGGGGACAGGGTAAGGTAGAAACCCAGAAAGTCAATAAATACTCACCTGCCAAGTACTGAGCTTCTTGCCCACTAACCGTAGCAGAAACAAGCTGAAAAAGTTAGAACTCCATGTCTTTCTGCCTTCCTTATCTTTCTCCTTCTCTCTTTCAATTTTCCTTCCCTTGGTGTATGGCATGCTTCAATAACTATGAGTCAGAATCCAGGACGACTAAGACTTGACTGGCAGACATAAAGTGTTACTCCTTCAAACCAAACAATATTGCAAAGTTTAAAATATCTGGTGAAATTCTTTTTAGGTATTCAGTTGAAGTACAGACAAGGACTCACAGAGAAGAATAGCCCGAACTTCCCCAGATAGTCCCCTCCTTTCTCTTTACCTGGAACTTATTCTCATAATAACTTTCTCTAAGGCTGTGGTCACACCTGGGTTTCTATCCTGATCTTCTGAAGGTCCGGCTTTTCCTCTTCATCCCATCACATGATTTAAATATGGGACAAGAGTTCTCATGTAAACAGCTGGTTTTTTAAATTTTAAAGTGCAGTTCAGCCCCCTTGGCCAGCAGGTGGTGCTAGTATTTGAAAAAAGGAGCATTTTGCTGGGGGAAATTAATGCTTGGAGGATCTGATAGAGCTTCCTTTTTCTCTGAAGGTGAAAATAAATTTTAAAAAACACAGCCTATCAGCCCCAGGAATAGCCAAAAAAAGAAAGAAAAAGAAACCCGGATCATCAGTGTGGTCCCACGGCGTCTGCCTCCTTAAAAGCTGGATTTTCAAAGCAAGGCAAAAAAAAAATATCTACCTCCTAGGTGAGTCACAGAAACCTCACTTAAGGGATCATTACCGGATTTTCTTTTTTTCTTTTTTTAAAAAAGCCCGGTGGCCGTGGGGACAGCATTTTTGGACTCGGTTTATTTACTAATTTAAACTGCTTTTAAAGAGACGTGGGACCAAGCCCTAGACATATTTTAGGAGAAAGACATTGATTTACTTACACTTGTGAACAGATCAACAGCAAAGAACAGCTGCTTCCAGCAGACTAAAGAATAGGAAGAGTAGGAAAGACAACACTCAACAGAGAGGTGGGTCTCTCTTTGAATTCAGAGATGGGAGGGAATGATTGGTTACTACTGGATAGTTTGACAGTCACTTGAGTCCTGATCGGTCCCTCCAAGTCATTAAAACCACAAAATAACAGAGAAGGCCTTTGGGGGCCATTCCCAACTTTGTATTTGAGTTAAGCATTACATCCAATGAAGCTCAGAGCCAGGAGACACATGCTTTTGGTTGACAACATTACTAACTACTAAAGAGGTAAACCTTCCCTTATTTCATTCTCCTACGTATGAGAGTATCGAGATTCTGATTTATGAAAAGCAGAGCCTGAGAAATCTTGGATTCTCTCAGTTGTCTTTAACATGAGGGTCAAGGTTTGTTCCCAAAGTGAATTGGCATATTGAAATCTGGGAGAATGACTTTACAGAAATTGCTGCACACCTGTGGACTATTTGTCTGATAGGTACAGACATCAGGTGACCCTTTGCACATGCTCAGTTTTTCATATGCTGAATCATTGTTACATCAGCCAAGAGTATAAAAGGGGGCTTGATGTACAGCACATGTGGTTGGGGCATGTTGGAGAGAGCAGCACGCCATTTTGCCAGTCGGACTGGTGAGTTCCTGGATTGTTGGATCACTGAACGAGACTGTATTTTGACTATGCTTATGCCTGCCGATTCTACAAAGTTTGCTGTTTGTATATTTTGTAAATACAGATAAGTTTGGTGAAGGGAAGCACCGCTGTGTCTGGGTTTTTGTTTTAAGCACTGCTGTTTGGCTCTTCTGTAGCCCACAACAACTGTAGTTCCGCTGGTCAATACAAAGCTCTGCTGGGCTATAACTCATTTTGCTTATACACCTGGACAATGAGGATGAAAGAAAATTTTGAATTTGCTTTGAATTGTGCTGTTATCAAAACCTCAGTGGCTACTCACAAACAGAATTGCCTAGAGACTTCTGTGGGGGGGGGCAGCATATCTGTAGCTTGCCGCTCAATTTTGGTTCTGGCGAAAACCTAGCGTTAATGTGGAAGGAGATGTTTGAATGACATTCCCCATTTTATTTTATTTTTAAGTGCAACGTTTATGCTAAAATTACAAGATTATAAGGTTTTCTTTTGTTCAGGTTTTGCACTTTGACTCTTTTGAGGGGGGAAATGCAGATCCTGGTGGGGGGTGAACCCTTGCATTATGCACCAACTAGAACTTTGCAGGCAGAACACAAGTTGTCAGATTTTTGCCTTTGTTCTGTTGCCATAAAAAGTGCAGTTAGGAAAAAACAGGAATTTAGCTTGAATTGGCAAGCATACTAGGCAAAAGCCAAGGAAACAAGACAAAACAAAGACACACAGAACCTCAAAGACTAACTATTATATTTTAATGTGAGCTTTCATGGAAATGTCTGCTATGAATCCATAGCTCCTGGTTTGTAGAATTCATAGAATTGTAGAATAGTTGAGTTGGAAGGGGACTACAGGGCCATCAAGTCCAGCCTCCTGCTCCACACAGGAATATAGATCAAAGCAGATCTGACAGAGGGTTGCCCAACTTTATCTTGAAGGCCTCCAACGTGGAGTGTTCACCACCTTTCAAGGTCATTGGATCCATTGTTGTACTGATCTAACAGTCAGGAAGATTTTCCTGATATTCCAACCAAATCTGGCTCTCAGCACCTTGAGCTCATTATTTGGTGTCCTGAACTCTGGTATGATTAACAACAGATCCTCCCCCTCCTTTCAAGTACAGTGGTACCTTGGATAATGACTGCCCCGGATAACGAATTTTTCGGATAACAACTGCAAATTTCCGGGTATAGGACTTCCTCTGATAACAAATTTTCCCTATGGGCTGCCTCAGATAATGAATCACAATTCTAGGTATAGGTCTGCCTCGAATAATGAATTTTCTCTATGGGCTGCTTCAGATAATGAATTTTCCCTATGGACTGCCTCGGATAACAAATTTCCAGCATGCATCAGTAAAAAATAGTTATCCTGGGTGGCATTGCATCTGTACCTTTAAAGTGCACTTTATAAAAAGCTTGGAGCAAAAAACCAGGTGTCTATGCCTTTTTCCTAGGCTCCAGAACAGATTAATAGGTTTCCCATTCATTCCTATGGGAAACCGCATTTCGGATAACGACGAGATTTGGATAATGAGTAATCTCGGAGAATGAATTACCGTCATTATCTGAGGTACCAATGTATTTGAATAGTGCTATCACATCTCCCCCCAGTCCTTTGTATATTCATAGAAATATGTATTGCTCATTTCCAGCAAAATTCTCTTCATGTGAAATTTAATAGACTATGGAGATTTTGATTTGTGAAAAATAGAGCCTGAGAAATCTTGGATTCTTTCAATTGTGTGTAACATTAGAGGGGAAATAAATTTCAAATTTGCTTTGAATTGTGCTTTGATTAAAATGACATGGACAACTCACTAACAGTATTTCCTAGAGATATATAGGGGGAGTCAGTGTATCTCTGTTTTGCTACCCTGTTTTGGCACTAGTGAAATCTGGGATTAAAGTGGAAGGAGATATTTAGGGGGAAATGGTCAAAAGATGTCTTTAAAAGCCAGCAGTATGATTTTTTCATAAAATAAATATAATTTATATTGCTAAGTAGAATTTGGTCAGGAATAGGGATGGCCATGGAAAATGTCACACTATGGAATGAAACACCATTTTTTGTTTCGGAAGTGAAACCATTCATCCTCGTGGCGAGAGGTCTCTTAATGCATCCATCTTGAGAACAGAGTCCTGCAGCTAGGCAGGAGCTGAGATATGCTGCTGATACGTCTGTGGGCTGCACACATGGCAGTTTTAGGAACACTTTCCCTTCAATTCCCTGTGCTGTCTGTGCCAGTGTCTGCACATTTATTAATTAAACTGAATATTTTCCTTTCCTGATTAAGTAGCACTGTGGAGGGTTTTTTAAAGTTCTCTTTCCTTCTCTCCCTGCCAATCAGCTGTTGAGCTTATATCTCCTATCTCTTAGTGCAGCAGCTAGCCATTAGGTTTCCTGATGGTTTGCAGAGGGTTGTTTGCTTGAAAGCAAATTGATTGGAAGGTTTGAGGGTCTTTGATTTAGGCCAGTAGGCTCCCTGTTAAATAAAAAAAGAAAGCTCCCTGTAACAGATTTTAGGAGTAGTTGAACCTGTTAGTTAGGCCAAATGTAAACATTCAGTATTAATGTGCAAGTTAGTTATGTCTCTAATCCTTATCTCAGTGTCTGTATAAACATGTGCTTGCTACAGATGTATAACCAGGGTTCAGTGAAGAAGAAGAATCTGATTGGTCTATGAATACCATGTGACTGATGTTTCCCATGCTAACAGGCAGTCTGAATTATGCTTTGGGGAGAGATAGCAAGAAGATTCTCGGTGATGCATGACAGCAAGACAAGCTTAGTTTAGGAATTAGAGGGAGGCCTTTGCTTTGTAGCCTCATTAAAGTCAGGGTAGAACTCATTTTTGTTGTTTTCTTGTTAAGAGCAATATCCCGTGTAACCTCCAATAGCTTCAATAAATGCTTTTAATCATTCATAAGGTGCCTTGGAAGTGCTTTTGATAGGTCTGAGCTCACAGCAAACTTAGAAAGTCTGAGGAAGTCAAATATATGAACTCACAGATTTGTTTGTTTTTTAATGTCTCCTGG
>JAHTLZ010000227.1:430831-452656 GCA_023846285.1 Phrynocephalus versicolor
AATAATAATAATAATAATAATAATAATAATAATAATAATAATAATAAAACCCGCCACTAAAATACCACATTTTGCTCATGCTCCTTTTCTCTTTTCAGTTATTTTCATTGCCAGTCGACACAAGAGTCAGATCCCCAGTGGCATGTCTTGTATCGCTTCTCAGATGATCTTGAAAATATTGGCCAGGGAAAAGCAGTGGAGACCAATGAAAGCAATTATGTGACACTGTCATTTTTAAATAAAATATTAATCTAAGGACTTCAGCTGTCTCCTTTTATAGACCGGTTGGCTGCCAATGGCTTATTCACCATAACAAACAGACCTTAGTGTCTTCATTCCTTTCTTTTATTTTCTTTATTGAATCCCATCGTCTGTGAATTTACTATTTCTCCCCCCTCCCTCCCTTCTCTTTTGCTTCAGACAATGCTGCCGTGAAGTTTTCATGTGTCTCCTTGACAGATACAAACATTATTCCCATTGTGCCTTTCCTGAATGAAAAATTTAAACTGCAACCCTGGCACCAGAAGATTGACTGGATTCTAAATGAACTTTCTGATACGTAATGTAAAACTAGAGGGAATGGAACCTCCTGTAATGAACGGAATACAAGGTTAAGTATTGGAAACTCATTAGCGAGTCCATTGGCAACAACTCTTTGATGGGCGGTCCTGCTTCCATAAAGATAAGGGTATATTGTTTGGGGAAAAATAACTATTAAATCCCAACCCATGGGCTCACAGATAATTATTTCTTATTCACATGTAAATTTGGCAGCACTGATATGCTCACAGCCTGCTCCACAACAGGAAGCAAAGCTGTGGCAGTTGGCACTGCCTAGGCACTGCCAATGAATACTGAACTGCATATGGATATTGTGATCAATTCATGCATGCATGTACATCAGCTGCATTGGGGTACCCACTGAGTGTGACCCACTGAGATCTATGGTCTTTCCTCTGTACAGATATGGATGAGGTGCCTTATTGTTGTACTGAAAGATAGACATATTGTTGTATTGAAAGATACAGTGTGTGTTGTGTCATTACAGTCATGATGACCGACTCTTCGTGACCCCATGTCCATGGAGTTTTCTTGGCAGGAATACTGGAGTGGCTTTCCAGTTCCTACTCCAGGCACCTACAGCACCTGGTATTCCCTGGTGGTCTCCCATCCAAGTACTAACCAGGGCCAACCCTGCTTAGCTTCCGAAATCAGCAGAGATTGGACGTGCTTAGGGCATCTAGGCAGCTGAAAGATACAGTAGGACCCCTGTATTCATGGGGGATCGGTTCTGGAAGCCCCGTGGTTATTGAAATCCATGGATAAGAGTGAACGCTCTTATCCAGGGGTGATGGTAACAACAGTGATGGTGGGGTGCCAGGGAAAGCCACCACCCCTGCCACAGGTGGACTGGTTGTCACAAAGGCATGCTGCTTCACTGCCCAATCTGCCATGATCCCCAATGAAGGTCAAACAGCTGGATCTGCACTTATGTCAAAGCAAGGGAGGAGGCTTCAGGAGACAGCAGAAATCTCAGGCCAAAGCACCAACATTCACTCCTAAGGCCTGCCTCCCCACCTCCACCTCTTCCAGTTAGGCATGACATGAACCCTTCATGTTGGCCTGAAGCCAGACAGGTAATAAAGAAGCCCCCTCACTTCAGCCACAGAATGGGAACCAAGCCTCCCCTTCATTTGGTCTCCCCTCATGCCATCCTTAAAGCCACCAGGGACTTCTCTGCCTCTTCAGCAACCAGGCCCATGGGCTGCTGCTGCTGCTGGTGCTGGCGGAGGAAGTGGCGGCCCTGCCTCCCTCTTTTTTCCAGCTCCCTCTCTCCCACCACAGGAAACACCACTGAGGGAAGTTTAAGAACATAAGAACATAAGAAGAGCCATGCTGGATCAGGCCAAAGGCCCATCTAGTCCAGCTTCCTGGATCTCACAGTGGCCCCACCAGATGCATCAGGGAGCACACAGGACTAGATATCTGTCTCCTGATACCGCTCCCCTGCATCTGGCCCTTGAAGCACCCTGGTTTTAAGCCTGGAGATTACACATCTCCATCATGGTTTGTAGCCTGTGATGGAAGTTTCCTCCAGGAATCTGTCCAATCCCCTTTTGAAGGCATCCAGGCCAGATGGCATCACCACATCTTGTGGCAGGGAGTTCCATAGACTAACAACGCACTGGGTGAAAAAATATTTTCTTTTGTCTGTTCTCACTCTCCCAGCCCTCAATTTGAGTGTATGTCCCCTAGTTCTGGTATTTTGTGAGAGGGAGAAGAGCTTCCCTCTATCCACTTTACTCTATCCACTTTATCCATGTTTGAATGCCAGAGGTGTCTACCTGCTTATGAGTGAAGGAAGCACTTCCTGCGGTGATTGATTCGTTTCTTTCTGCACCTCAGCTGTTGATCTGCCTGAAGCTAGCCAGCCCAGGAGTTGAGGTGTTCCCTTTGCTGGCTATGTCTGCAAGTTGATTTAAACTGATTGTTTTCCTTTCCTTTTTAAATAGTACTGTGGAGGTAATATTTTTAAAATAATTTCTTTCCTTCCCTCACTGTGCCGATCAGCTGTGAGTTTATCTCCCCGATCTCTATGTGGAGCAGCTAGCTATTAGGTTTCCAGCGTGTTTACAGAGGGGTCTTTGCTTGAAAGTAAATTGATTGGAAGGTTTGAGGGTCTTTGACTTAGGGCAGTGGGTTCCCTGTCAATAAAAAAAGGAAAGCTCCTCATTATTTATAGCCTTATGAAGTGTTTCATTTCATGATAAAAATTCTTTTCAAAAATCATTTATTAATGAAATGAAACAAAATGAAGACTGAAACAAAATGAAACAAAACATAACACTATCTTTCGATTTCATGCCTATTTCTAGCCTGAGCTTTTAAGAGAATAATAAAATCTACATTGGCAATTAGAGATGGGCACGACCAGGGAAAATGACGTTTTTGAGTTGTCGTGTGTCGGAGCCAGCTCGTTTCGGCTCGTTTCCGTTTGTCGCGAAATTTTTCAAAAATTTGTCGTTTTGTTTGTCATTTTTTTGTCTGTCATTAGCACTGGTTTGGGGGGGAGCGGGCTCCTGGAGGCACCTCTCTGGGGTGGGAGCCTCCTCTGGCCCGCTATGAAGGGAAAGCGGGCTCCTGGAGGCACCTCTCTGGGGTAGGTGTCTCCTCTGGCCCGCTACAAAATGGCATGCATAGCCAATTGGATATGCATACCAAGTTGCAGTGGCAGAGGCACCTCTCTTTTGGGTGCCTCTGACTCACAGCATACTGCTGGTATAGTGCAGTCACAGTGCACAGGGGAAGGCTCCCTCTGGGCGCTCTGTGGTCCACTAAGAAGGGAAGCGTACTTGCGTGTAGTACAATGCGAGTACACAGATCTGGCTTAGGGTTAGGGTTAGCGCAAGGGCTCGGCTTAGGGTTACGCGTAAGGTTAGGGTGAGTTCGTGGGGTGCACCTCTGGGTGCCTCTCTGACCCACTAAGAAGGACAGTGTACTGGCGTATGGGTTAGGCTTAGAGTTAGGGTTCGGGTTCGGGCTAGGGTTAGTGGGCTTTTTATGCCTGACTGGCACATCCCAGAAGTCTCGGTCAAAACCTGGTCAAGTGGCCATGCAATTGGTGGAATGGCTCCAAAAATTTGCATGATCCACTCCCATGGCCAGCCCATCATTGTGCAGGTTTAAAAAAATAAAAATAAAAATAAAATAAAATAAAATCAATGGAGATGTTTTGTTGCAAGAAAACCCCACTGCTGCTACTGTAAAAATTGAGGCAGTTTTAAAATAGCTATTTTCGCATGTTTCTGTGGTGCTTTGGTGTGTTTTTGGACCACCACGATTTCAAAATAAATATAGTGGTCGCCCCATTTTGGATCCCCCGCCTGCACCGCATGGCATGGCAAGTTGGCGAGACGACGAGGATGCCCCCCACCAGAGCAGCCCAGGACAGGAGAGGGGGGAGGCCGGGGACCCCCCCAGAAACCACCCCTCTTCAGGCAGGCATATTTTTGCCGCTTTTTTGGCCGGGAATCGGTTTTTTATTTATTTTTAAAACTTTTTTTCTGTGCCGCCGCTTGGCGAGTTGGCGAGACGACGAGGATGCGCAGGCCAGGAGAGGAGAGAGGGGGAGGGCGGGGACCCTGCCCCCAGAAACCACCCCTCTGGTAGGTGCCCTCACTCAGGCAGGCATATTTTCGCCTGCTTTTTTTGGCGGGAAATCGGGTTTTTTTAAAAAAAAAACTTTTTTTCTGTGCCGCTTGGCATCGCGTGATCGCTGCAATGCCAGGAACGACCACGACAAATCAGACCCAATTTTTCTTTAGTCGGTTCGAGTTCGAGTTCTGGCGGAGTAATTGTCGTTCTTCGTTCCATTACATAACGGAAACGAGGAACGGAAACGGAAACGAGGATTTCGCCGAGTTGTGCCCATGTCTATTGGCAATCTTTTCATACATCTTGAGACTGTGTCTTCCATTTGTACATTTGCCACCAGTGGATGTACCACCTGTTCCCCTCTGCTTTGTCTTACCTTAACTGAACAATTTGTATTGTTGGGAAGTTTTTCCTAATGTTTAGGTTTTTTTAAAAAAAATACAACCTCTATTATATCTGGAAGTTGAGTCATGGCAACTGAACTTATTTTCTTGAGAGATTGAAATGTTTTGCTGCTCATCCAAACAGCTTTGTCAGTCTGAGGAAAGCTAGTTGCATGTCCTCCATTTTATAATTCAATTTTTTGCAGCCACTAACTTTCCACAGACTGATGAAGCTGCTTGGATGAGTCGTAAAATGTTTCAGTCTCTCAAGAAAAGAAGTCCACTTGCCATGACTCAACTTCCAGATAAACTTGCCTGGATGACTGAAAATCTTCACAGACCCTCTGTTGTAATTTGGATCCATTACTTCAGTCCCAAAACTTCTTCCAGCTTGCTCCAGCCTCAAAGGCTGAGGGGCAGGCATACCACATGGAAGAGGCAAGCCTCTTTATGACCATCTCTCAGCCACCTTCACAACTGTCTCTCTAGGCAGAGCAGTTTTAACAGGCTGTAGAGCGGTGTGGTGGGGCAAACCACGTGGAGAAAAAGCACTGGCTCTTGGTGTCAGTCTCTTGTGTGACACTCTTTCCTTTCCCCCTTCCTTTTGGCTCTAGCTCCTAGAATTCTCCAGGAATCCCACAAGGAGAATTCTGGGAGTTCCACAGACAACTATGATACTTTTGGATACCTACATTTCACTCACCTAGACCAAGGTCTCTCTTAGGCCTTGCTTCCTCTTCAAGAAGGAAACTGCCTCAGCACTTCGTAGTTGGCCTACTGTAGGTCCTTGTCAGAAGTATTGTCTCTGATCCATTATGTCCTGTGGAAAGTTAATATTTTAAAACTTCAGGAATAAATTGCCAATTAACAGCAGATTTCCTTCTTTCCCCTGAACTTTTAGCAATATTTTTTTTTGCAGCCATCCTACTGGGGACCCCACACGTTTCCCTTATACACAAAGACATTTGCCATTAACAAAATGGCATTTGATAACAAGCCTATTTAATGTGCAGTTTCAAAGTCAGGATCCACAGTTCTGTCCAATGGTAACTAGAGATGTCTATCCATACTTAGGTGTGTAGAAAGACTCAAAAGTATGTCTAAGTGGTTCTGTTTCCTTTTCAGGAAGGTTTATCTGTGGCCACAACCTATTGGCAGGTTCTTTCTGAGATGAGAAAATTGAGAATGGTGATGAGAAATTATTAAGAAATTATTAAATACAGGTAAACACTATTACAAAATGTATTGCATTTTTTAAAGAAAATGAAACAATGCAATTATCACCTATCTGTGGAGGCCCTATCCAGCTGATAGACCACATCCCAACGTTGAGGAAATTCATACCTGACACCTGTGTTGTGGTTGAAGATGAAAAGCCAATCAGAAAAAGAAAAGTAAAAACATAGAATCATAGGTTGAACACAGACACAGGACTATAAACACACATAAAATGGGTGCTAAGTATTGTGTTTTGTTGTTGTTTGTTGGCTGGTTTTGCAGAGATGTTCCCCTAAGTTGTGAAAACACCTATGGTGTTTGTCAATTCTGCATCTCGTACATTGTGCACCTTGGTTTGTAATTGGCCCTCAGAAGATGAACACACACTTAATATGCAAGTCTGGTTGCTGGGTCATGTATCTCAGAGGACACTGTGTTGTTGGAAAGGAAATGGATCAAGGAGAGGAAAGAGACATCCTCACTTAGAGTCTTCCGGTGCACGAAATGTTTAAGTCTACGCACAGCTTTTAAGAGCTAGAAGTTCTTTGACTGGATGCACAAAGGGTCAGTGTTCATCCTGAGTTCATTTTTTAATTTGAATCCTCAAGTTCTTGCCTTCTTACAGGTGTTGTGCAAATGCTGCTTTTCTTTCAACACAACTCTCATCCATCTCTTTCAAAGCTTGCTGCAAACACAGAAGGTTTTCAGAGCTATGATTTGCAGAGTACTGTACGAAATTGCGACACAAGCTGTACATTACCTCCACGGCAACATGGAGGATAACGATGAGGAGGCATAGAGCTAGATGACCCACTTAGCACCTGTTTAGATAAGGTGTCCTCAAGTGGTGACAGATGTCTACCTGTTACAACATGCAGCACTAAGGAAATCCCATCACTGGAGTCCTAAGGAGTTGACAGGAAGAAACACACATTTCTCTTTGTGTTTGGCACAAATGCTGCTCATAAATGACATATTCAGATGTTTCCTTCCACCTACACTGTTCTGTTGCATGGGGTGAGGTCAGAAACATGTTCTTCTGCATAATTAATTAAGTAATTAGTCATATGCCATCAGGTTGATTGTGTCAGTGACACTTGCCAGAATGTTTAGGATTCAAGTACTCAGAATGGGTCTACCATTCCTTTCTTCTAGGGGCACCCTCGGTTGTGTAGTTTGTCTAGGTGGAGTCTTCTCCTTGGAGTCACAGTGAGAAATTGAACCTATGGAGGCATTCCGCCACACTGAACTATCTAGCCAGCTCTCTCTAGTCATAGTAGTGCCATTTTTGACACACTGTAGGTGGAGAATATGCTACTCCTGGAACTTCTGTTCAGAATATAGTACACAATCCCCCACCTCTCAGTCATGAAATTAAGAACTTTTCTATAAGAAGCATTGAAGTTCCTTGCATGTGCTGGCACTAGATCAATAGGCTATTCCCACCCCATCTCCTACGCTAACTATGTAAGCTTCACAAGGTGAAAAAGTGCCCCTGAATTAATATTTATTTTGCAACATAAAAGAGCCGAGTGCCATCAACAAATAGCCTAATTAATTGGGATTAATTTTGTGTGCACCGTTTGGTTCTGCAGGTGTTGATGGAGTCATACATCAAAGAGGCTTCACCCCTGAAAAAAATCAATGCTGAAGTAACCTTGATTACCGTCTCCGATGATGTCCCACCCAGCACTAATCAGTCATGGTTTGTGCTTAACATTATGATGAACAAATATTATTTGTTCTTGGAAGTTGGGTATGGAAGCCACTAGCAAGATCTTTGAACCCTTTGGAAATTGCAGTTCTGCTTCCTTCCCCCGCACTCCCATCCTCCTTCTCCTAGGTGCGTGCATGTGCCAAGCCACGAGGCACTTGCAAAAATAAAATTGAAAATGCAGGAACATGAATACAGAAACAAAATCCAAGAGGCATGGAAGCTGCTCACAAAATCAATAAGAGAGGCCCAATTGGAATGCATGCCCAAAAGGAAAAAGGGCACTGCCAACTCCAAGAGTCCTCCAATGTGGCTTACAGGAGTTGTTTGGGAAGTGATCAAAAGCAAGAAAAGATCATTTAGAAAATGGAAGAATTGTCCAAACGAGGACAACAGGTAGAGACATAAATTCTGGCAGAACAAATGCAAGGCAACAATCAGGAAAGCTAAGCAAGACTTTGAGGAGCGTGTAGCTGAAAACAAAGTAATAACAAGGAGTTCTTTAAGTACATTAGAAGTAAGAACCCAACTAGGAAGGCCATTGGACCATTAGATGACAATGGAAGGCAAAGGATTATTAAAGAGGAAACAGGGATTGCAGAGACTCAGTGAATTCTTTGCTTCAGTCTTCACTGAAGACGATAGAGACCATATGCCCAAAACAGAGCCTATCTTCATAGGGAGGGAAACCAAAGAATTAAGCCAGATAGAAATAACCAGAAATAACCAAATAACCTTTGCCATTTTTGTTATCCATGGAAAGGCCTGGAACTGATCCCCAGCAGATACTAGGGTCCTACTATATTCATCCAGGGCCCTGGCCCCAGGGCCCTTTAAAAGCAGCTTAAATTCCTAAATAAATCGTGCCCCAAAATGCCGCCCCCACGGCCACCGGGCTTTTTTTGGGGGAAAGAACTGGTAATGCCCCTTTAAGTGAGGTTTCTTTGACTTACCGGAAAAGTAGAGAATTTTCTGCCTCACTTAAAAATCCACCTTTTAATGAGGCAGACATCATGGGACCACGCAGATGATCCGGGTTTCTTTCTTTTCTCTTTAAAATTCGGAGAAACAGGAAGTTCAATTGGGTCCTCTAAGCATTAATTTTCCCCAGCCAAGTGGTCTGTTTTTTCAAATGCTAGCGCCACCTGCTGGCCAAGGGGGCTGAACTGCACTTTAAAATAAAAATAATCAGCTTTGGACGTGGGAACTCCTGACCCACATAATAAATCACGTGACGGGATGAAGAGGAAAAGCTGGACCTTCAGAACATCAGGATCAAAGCCGGGTGAGACCGCAGCCTAAGAGGCATTTGTGCCTTGTGTTCCAGGCATATCTATTCCTACTTTTGCTTTCTAAGCAGTGAGTACAGAGTTGGAGACATTCATTTCTTTGCTAAAAGGAAGGGTATGAAAGGGTTTTGCAACTGATTTCTACTAAATGCCTTTACAACTCTCCATGGAGTCAGAAACTTGGGCATGAGTAGTTTTGTTTCCCCACCACCACCACTCTGAGTCTGTACTGCTGAAAGAACTACCAGCTGCACAGTTACTGTTGTCACAAGGGATTCACCTTCTTGGCCTGTGATCTGAGCTTCCATGGAGAAGGACTACTGGCAGAATATGAGTTGCACCTGACAAAGGGCTCAGAAAGAAAATGTTCATTAAGAATCTTATAAAACTGGCCAGGAGGACTTCAAACTGAATCAATCCAGGCAGGCCAGAGGTATTCTAGAGGTCCGCGAGGACTAGGGACAGGAGTGTAAGTCTTGCAACAGAAACTGGGACAGCAGTACAGGAATCTGCTTAAGTATGGGGGGGGTCAAGAGGGAAGCAGCTGGTGGGATGTTTCCATAGTTTAAATGCCTGCATACTAATGCATGGCAAAAAACAAGATTACCTTGACCTCTTAACACAGGGAGACAAAAATGTTTTAATAGGCATTAGTGCAGCCCACAGGGATACATATTACATGAATGAAATGTAAGAAATGCATGGTGTAACTTAATAAAAAGGAGTGGGCTGAATGGGACAGATGCAGCAATATATATAAACGTGTTTCTGTGTGGGGATATCTAGGAAACATAACACGGTACAATGGAGCAGTGCATTTGGAGGAAAATCAAAGAATGTAGGAATAAGGGGGAATCATCACACAGCTTCTATTGGGGGGGGGAGTTTCTACTAATGATTGTCAAGGAATGTATGAGGAGCTAACCTCAGTTAGCAGCGTTGCAGCAATGTCAAGGATTAGAGGCAAAAATATGACAGACTCCATTGCTGGTTTTCTCTTGCAGTCTATTTACAAAATATATACAGGTTCCATTTGGTTTCCAGACTTACATCCAGTAGCGTAAACAATCCTGCTACTCTTCCTTATCACAGCCAACACATCAGGCTTACTGGCTAAACAGCCCTGGCTAAACAGCAAGAACATATTGCAATACATAAGGTATATATAGCATCTCCTTCCAATCACATATTTACTTTTACATCACATGTCACAGTGCTTCTCTCATCCACACTTCTGAGCTACACTTCCATTGTCCTTGGACACCACCCTTCCTGTCAAGGCCACTTTACCAAGCTTGCTTCAGTCCACAGCTGGACTCCATATGTCTAATTGCAAGTTGAAAAACTCACACACAAGAATATTCTTGACAGTGATGACTTGGATGTTTTCCTCTTAGGCTGCTATCTCACCCAGGGTTCGATCCTGGTCTTCTGAAGGTCCGTTTCTTCTTCTTCATCCCATCACACGATTGAATATGCAGGACAAGAGTTCTCACATCCAAAACTGTTTTTTTTAAAGTGCAGTTTGGCCCCCTTGGCCAGCAGGTGGCGCTAGCATTTGAAAAAAAAAACGGACAACTTGGCTGGGGAAAATTAGAACCCAGGGCACCGCATGGAGCTTCCTGTTGCTCCCATGCTGCAGAGAAATTTAAAAAAACAATGTCGATTGGCCCCTGGAACAGCCGGTCGGTGCTATGAGAAAAACAGAAAAAGAAACACGGATCATCTGCGTGGTCCCACGGCGTCTGCTTCATTAAAAGATGGATTATCAAAGCAAGGCAAAAACTTCCCTACCTCTTGGGTAACTAAAAAAAACCCTTGCTTAAAGGGCCATTACTGGGTTTTCTTTTCTTTCTCCCCCAAAAAGCCCGGTGGCTGTGGGGACAACATTTTTAGACACTGTTTATCTAATAATTTAAACTGCTTTTAAAGGGATGTGGGACCGAGGCCTTAGATTACAATTCACAACTTGTTGAAAAATAGCCTTGGGAATTGCATTGTGTTTGGGTGAGAAGTGGTTAACTGATAAAAAAAAAAAGGAATTCTGGGATTTTCCCCTTGTATGGTTTCACTTTGTGGATGGTAATGAGCAGAAGAGAGTAGCCTGTAGACCACTGTGATTCCTGCCATTGGCATTGTCAACACTCAGAGTGCCCTGTACTAGGAAAAACCTGAAATTTTTTCCCCTGCTGGGAAAGACAAAATATTAATACTCAGTATCTGGTCATTTCGTAGATATTTGAATCATGAATGCAGACGCACAATATCCCACTGGTGGGTTTTTTTATGAATTCATAATATTCCTTCAGTGTTCAACATGTCCAAGAATTAAAGGACCAACAGAGTCCTCGCTTGCCTTATTAACAATCATAGAGTTGGAAGAGACCTCAAGGGCCATCTAGTCCAAACCTTGCCATGCAGGAACCCCCATCACAATATTTCTGACAGGTGCCCATCCAGCCTCTGCTTAAAAACTTCCAACGAAGGAGACTCCACCACCCTTTGTGGCAACATATTCCATGGCCAAATGTCTCTAACCACCATGAAGTTCTTCCTAATGTTTAAATTGAATCTCTTTCTCTGTACTTTGAAACCATTGCCCCAAGTCCTACTCTCTGAAACCATGGAAAACAAACCTGTTCCCTCTTCAATAGGACATCCTTTCAAGTGATTTTTACATTGTTAAATTGTGTATAGATTGTTAAATCAAGCAAAAAAAAAATCAAAATGGGGATCAGCTGTCTTGGAACAGATGTTGACTAACTGGGAAGATTCATTCAATAAGGTGGAAGTAGGGGAGAAGATTTGGCGGCCATAACTACACCCTCTTGGAATTCACTAAACAAAGGAAGGGGAAAGCTGAAAGAAGCACACCAGTTGTCTGGCTTCCAGAAAGATTATTTCAGTAAGCTTAAGAAAATGCTGGATGAGATCCCATGATCCGAAATAATACAAGAGAGGAGAGTTCATGATGGAAAAGAGATTCTTAAAGAGAGAATGCTAAAGACACAGTAGCAAACCATTGTTCTGGGTGAGAAATGTAAGAAAGATCTGAAAGAAACAAGTTGTTGCATAAGGATCTTTTAGGCGAGCTGAGATTTAAAAAGAGGGATGTGTGCTGTATGGAAGCAGGGGTGAATCATTTTATTTGGCTGGAGGGAAAGAGCAGACAGTAACTGTAGAGCGATGTTCGGGAAGGCTAAAGCTTAGAATGAGTTCAGACTTCCAAAAGAGATTAAAATAACAACACACACGGGGGGGGGGGGGAGTTTGCTATCCCTGGAGGAAAAGCAAGAGCATGGAAGCAGTAGATTCAATGGTGGAAAGACAGCAAAATTCTCATATGTAAGAGGGAGAAGGAAGATCTGATCAACAACTACATTGCTGCAGTCTTCTCCTAAAAGGAAAACAAGGTAGTGCAGTGCAGGTACAACAAAGGTGGGTGGGTGGGTGGGTAGGGGTCTGCCAAAAAAAGGTAAAATGTTAGTACTGGAACATCTGTCTGTTTTAAAAAATGCAAGTCTCCAGGGCTGAGATGACTTGCATCCAAGAGCATGAAAGGAACTTGCAGATGCTTCTGTTTGTAATCTTGAAGAATTCTTGGAATAACACGTTTCTGTACATGTTGTCACCATCTTTTAAAAGGGGGGCTGGAAGAGGATCCAGCAGGCTCAAGTTAGAGCAGGAATGTCCAAAGTCAGGCCAAGGGGCCAAATGCGGCCTCTTTACAAATTTCGAGTGGCCCGCAGCTTCTTCTCCTCACCAGCTCAGCCTGTCATGCATCCCCGCCACTTGGCTCTTCCCCATACCAGATGGAGGCATCACCTCGCAGTTTTATGGTTTGCCTGCCCTCCCTGCCTCTGTCCACCACCACCCAGCCACCTTCCCAGCCTACCCACCCCTACCTCGTTGCTGCAGCATCCTCCCTTCCTCCTTGCATGCTATAGAGACTTGGTCCGGGGGCCAAGTGTGGCTGAATGGTCGGCCCCCACACATTTTCACCTCACCAAATCTGGCCCCCCTTGCAAAAAGTTTGGACACCCCTGGGTTAGAGGAAGCCAGATTTCAGCTGAATATCAGGAAAAATGTCCTGTTAGAGCAGCCTGACAAGGGAACCAATTACTTCGAGAGTTGGTGAGTGCTCTAATGCTGGAGGCATTCAAAAGAAGTTCAGACAACCACCTGACAGGTATCCTATGATTTGTGTTCCTACCTTGATCAAGGGGTTGGTCTTGAAGACCTTATAGGTGCCCTCTAAATTTGTTATTCTGTGACTCGGCTTGTAGACTAGTCTGTTTGACATTGCTACAAGTCAAGGTTCTACAACTGGGAGCCCTTAGAGAAGAATGTGGTGGTTTCCTGAGAGCCAACATATGTTTCTGAAAGACAAGTCAAGGCAAATGCAATTTCAGCACAGCTTCCCACAAAGTCCTTGCAAATATCCTTGTGGCCATGCTGGTAAAATGTGAGCAGATGATGCTCATCTTAAGTGGGTTAGTAAGAAAATGGGAATGGTCAACGACTTTGAGGACTCTGTATCTGGAAAGCCCTGACAAAGGTCACCATGAATCAGGACTGATTTGATGACACATTGTTGTTAAGAGACCATTTGATATCAATCCTCAAATATTTGACGGGCTATCATGTGGGAGGTGGAACAAGTTTGGTTTCCATGGCTCCAGAGGAGAGATTCTGAACAAATGGATTCACATTCCAAAAATGATTGGGGTTCCTTCCATGCAAGGGGGGGGGGGGTTGGAGGCCCCTTCCAGCTTCATGATTCTAGAATGAATTGCACAGATATAGGATGGGAGACACCTGGCTGGAAAAATTGTAGCTCTGAAAGGGATCTGGGAGTCTTGGCGGACCATAAATTGAGCATGAGTCAGTAGTGTGATGCGGCGGCCAAGAAAGCCAATGCAATTCTTGGTTGCATCAACAGAAGTGTCTAGAACAAGGGAAGTGATAGTACCACTCTATTCTGCTCTGGTCAGACCCCACCTGGAGTACTCTGTCCAGTTCTGTGCACCTCAGTTTTAAAAGGATGTTGACAATCTTGAATGGGTGCAGAGGAGGCGAGACCAAGATGATTCAGGGTCTGGAAGAAATGTCTTACAAGAAGTGGATTAGGGAACTGGGAATGTTTAGCCTTTAAAAAAATGAAGACTGAGAGCGGATATGATAGCTACGAATATTTGAAAGGATGTCACATTGAAGAAGGGACTGGTTTATTTTCCATGGCTTCAGAGACTAAGACTCGGGGCAATGGTTTCAAACTACAGGAAAAGAGATTCCATTTGAACATTAGGAAGAACTTCATGACAGAGCTGTTCGGCAATGAAATATGCTGCTACAGAGGATGGTGGAGTCTCCTTCTTTGGAGGTTTTTAAGCAAAGGCTGGATGGCCATTTGTCAGGAGTCCTGTGATGGGAGTTCCTGCATGGCAGGGGGTTGGACTAGATGGCCCTTGAGGTATGATTCTATGATGCTATGATGCTATGAATGGATATAGCAACTCAACATCACAAAGAACATTGTGGCCACATGAACCATTTACAATAGACGATGTTGGAAAGGGATGGATTTATAAAAAATTAAGCTGGGTGTCCAACTGCCAGGGTTAACAATAACCCTCAAGGTTGCTTTGAGCTCCATTTTTTATGATTGAATGTATTGTGAATCGTTTAAGAAAACACAACTTATTCTACAGCTAAATTCTAAGCATAGTTACTTGGAAAGATGTTGGGAAGTAATCGAAGACTACACATCCTTGTGCACTCACTGGCAGACCTAATGGACTTGCATAACAATGAGGGCACCACATTCCCACAGAACCAGAAATGTTCTCCTCCTTTCAGAGATCAATACTGGAAAGTATGTTTAAAGGTGGAGCAACCAGCCTGGGGAGATCTGGGTCAGTCACCCTTGACCTTAAAATATAAGCAGACAAGATGCTACAAAGCAAACCTCTCTCTCTCTCTCTCTCTCTCTCTCTCTCTCTCTGCATCCATGGATGCTCTATGCACCTCCTTTCACCATTAATATAGCTCCCAACAAACTCCTTCAGGAACGAGTTTCTTTATAATGAGATTGATTGTGGCACCCCACACAAGGTCATCACATTAACCTTTTTTTCTCCCCTGTACTTTTTATGATCCAGCTATTTCTCCCATAGATGTAATAACTGACCCTTTTTGAACTTCCCACGTTCCAAAGCTCTCTGTTAGTTTCCTTAATTGGCATAAAATGAACAACCTGTTATGCCATATCATTTAATAGTGCAGTTTTATGACTGCTGAGTAAGGATGTGAAAATCCTTCACCACCAACTCAATTTCGGTTAGGATTTACTGTCTCGGCACAGTGTGGGGGCCTGGTATGGATTCCCCAAATCATAACAAGATTTAACATCCAGAGTTGGGAACAAAAGAGAAAGCACGTTGTTGATGTATCTAAATCCCCTTGTGAGAATTCCCAGAAACTCTTGACAGTTCAACACCAGTTGTCCAAGAAAGGGGACAACCAAAATGAGGATTTGAAGGTTGGGTCAGAGAGGCATCAAATGTTCATCTTCAGATGTTATCCTGATCCCTGAGAATGACTGACAAGCATAGTCTAGATAGCATCTATTTCCAGGAACTATTTAAAGTGCATGTTATTTATTAGACATGGGCACGACTTGACGAAATTCTCGTTTCCGTTTCCGTTACTCGTTTCCGTTATGCAACGGAAACGGTAACGACAATTACTCCCCCAGAACTCGAACTCGAACCGACAAAAGAAAAATTGGGCTTGATTTGTCGTTGTCGTTCCTGGCATCGCAGCGATCGTGCGATGCCAAGCGGTACAGAAGAAAAGTTTTAAAAATTAAAAAAAACCTTGATTCCCGGCCAAAAAAGCAGTAGAAAATATGCCTGCCTGAGGGCACCTACCAGAGGGGTGGTTTCTGGGCGGGGGGTCCCCACTCCAGCCTCCCCCCCTCCTGTCCCGGGCTGCTGGTTCCAGGCTGGGAGGGGGCATCCTCGGCGTCTCCATTTGCCATGCGGTGCGGGGGGATCAAAAATGGCGACCGCAATATTTTTTTTAAAATCGTGGTCCAAAAACCCACCAAAGCACCACAGAAACATGTGAAAATTAGGTATTTTAACTGCCTGATTTTTATAGTAGCAGCAGTGGGTTTTTCTTGCAACAAAACATCTCCATTGATTTTATTTTATTTTATTTTTATTTTTTTACACCTGTGCACGCGCAATGATGGGCTGGCCATGGGACGGGACCATGCAAATTTTTGGAGCCATTCCACCAATCGCATGGCCAGGTTTTGCTAAGACTTCTGGATGTGCCAGAGAGGGCATTAAAAGCCCACCAACCCTAATCCTAATCCTAATCCTAACCCTAACCCTAACCCATACGCCAGTACACTGTGTTCTTAGTGGGCCAGAGGCACCAAGAGGTACAGCCCACTAACCCACCCTAACCTTAACCGTTACCCTAAGCCTAGCCCTTACCCCCTAACTCCATGCTCTGGGAACTGGAAGTCAAGTCGCGTTAAATCGCGGCGCTAACGACAAACGACACGACAAAATGACAAATTTTTGAAAAATTTCGCGAAAAACGGAAACGAGTCGAAACGGACCCATCCCGAAAAACGACAACTGGTCGTGCCCATCTCTATTATTTATTTATTCATTTATTTATTTATATACTGCACTATCTAGCAACACGGCTACTCTGGGCGGTTTACAAGCTACAAACAAATATCGAAATGCAAATAATGAATAGTAAACTATACAGTGAGTAAACAATACAGCATAATAAATCATACATTGGACCCTCGTATAACAAACAGTTTGTATAACATAAAATCTGTACAACATAAAAATTCTGGAGATAGGGGAAATTTACTTAACATAATCACCTATGGGGAGAATCTGTACAACATAAGACTGGTCGTGATTAGGGATTACTTCTTTTTCAATGCATTCCTAAGGGAATTTGTATAAAGGAAATTTTGCTTAAGATAATTTCATTTGGAATGAATAAATTCCTTTATACAAGGTACCACTGTAATGGCATGGCAGGTCATCGTAACATGAGAGGCCTTCTCCATCACTGGTCCCAGACTTTGGAACTCCACAGGAGGCTAGTCTGGCCCCATATTGTTGTCCTTCCACAAGTAGGCCAAGACCTTGCTTGTCAGGATGTCTGAGAGAGTTGTGTTTTTTAAATGCAGTATTGTACCTTGTTCCATTTAAACACAATATGTTTTTAGAATTGATTTAATTTATTGTTTTTAATATATTGGTTTAATTCTTTTTTTATATTGGCATATATATTTATGTATTTATTTAGATTTGTCACCGTTCAGCTCCCCGGAGGGGACTGTCATGGTACAGTGGTGAAATGCCTATACTGCAGCTAAAACTGTGCTCACAACCTGGAGTTCAATCCCAGGTAGTAGGCTCATGGCTGACTCACCTTTCCATCCTTCCGAGGTCAGTAAAATGAGTACCCAGCTTACATAGGAACATAAGAACATAAGAAGACCCATGCTGGATCAGGCCAAAGGCCCATCTAGTCCAGCTTCCTGTATCTCACAGCGGTCCTGCCAAATGTGTCTGGGAGGGCATGAGACTAGATCTCTGTCTCCTGATACTAGAGATGGGCACGACAAAAAAAAAAAAATGTTTCGAGTTGTCGTTTTTCGGGATGGGTCCGTTTCGGGTCGTTTCCGTTTGTCGTGAAATTTTTCAAAAATTTGTCGTTTCGTTTTTTGTTTTTTCGTTTGTTGTTTCTACCCACTTTTTGCACGATTTTAAAGCATTTCCGGGGGCTGTCAGAGCTTTTTATGCCCTCTTTGGCTGCCAGACCTGCCCAGTCTGCAACCTGGGCATGCTATTGGTTGAAGTTTTCCAAGAATTTACATGATCCCATCACATGGCTTGCCTCCATGTTGTGGCTGGAGTGGCTGGCGACATCCATTTTGTCATCCTTATAGCGATGGGAGAAGACAAAACCAAACATTTTAAGGACCCCAACCCCCTGGTAGGTAATAATTTCAAATAATTCTTGCATTATCGCTGCATTTTAATGGATGTCCAGGGCGTTTTAATACCCAAGAAATCAATATTAGGCATCTGGGAGCCATTTTGGGTCAATGCCCCCAACTCCCGTTAAAGGAAAAAAAAATACAGCGATCTGAGAAAAGACATAAATGCACATTTTAAGGACCCCCCACCCCCCGGTAGGTATTATCAGACAGTATAAATAATTATCGCTGCATTTTTATGGATGTCCAGGGCGTTTTTTAAAATTTAAAAAACAGCTCATTTCATTGCGCACCACCAGTAACGGAAACGAAACTAATGACCACAATTTTCATGGGTCGTTTCATTTCGTTCAATTTCCAGCTCAATTTTCGTTTGCCGTTTCGTTACGTAACGGAAACGACAAACGGAAACGGAAACGGAAATTTCGCCGAGTCGTGCCCATGTCTACCTGATACTATTCCCCTGCATCTGACCCTTGAAGCTTGCTGGGTGGGAGCAATCTGTGGCCTGCATATTGTAATTAAACTGTAAATCACCCAGAGACTACTTGAAGTGGTATGGGGCGGTATATAAAGCAGACCACTTTATAAAACCCAATAACACAATGGATATTTTAAAAATCTAAAAACTTTCTAAAACTAACCATCTGCATATAAATAATGATCAAGAGTATGTGTCAAAGCTTTAAAAGAGATAGACTCGATGATGGTAGCCATCTCCACAACTGACGTTTCCTCGGTCCACCTCAGGCATGTCTTCCAACTCTTCAAGAAGGCCAGGAGCGAGAGGGGCTGTCTCAGCTCCAGGTGCATGCTGTTCCAGAGGGCTGGGGCCACTGCAGAGAAGGCTCCTCTCCTAGATCCCCTCAGGTGAAATTCTCTTGTTGACGAGGTCTGTAGCATTGCTTTTAAACATTGTCTCTTTAATGATGTAAATCACTTTGAGTTTTTTTAAGGAGAAAAGTGGATTTAAAAACACTATAAATAAATAATTGAAATAAAGGGCAATGGTGAACCTATTTGCCTTCTTATATGGAAGGGGGGGAATCAGAGGACATTGGGGTAAAATCCTGGAAATATACACACACACCAAACCATCAGCTTCCATTCTGCTGCTATGAATTTGGAAAGGTGCTGGATCTCTTAGTTCAATCACCCTGGATTTTGCGTATCTGACCCTCCGACGAACCCACTCTGCAAATGTTACTTGGTTAGCTCATCCCTTCCATTAACTTCCACATATTTTCAGTTTCTGGATGTAACCAACACAGTGCTCCATTAAAAGTCAGCACTGGGATTTGTAGACTTCCTTGTTACAAACCAGCAGCAACAGATGGCACCTGAACTTCCAACCTCCTGACCTATAAAATGCATGTGTAGGACAATTTCATCTCTGAGGCATTGCCATTAAATCCATAATCCTAATGGTGGCTTTTCCAATTGTGCACAGCTTGCAGCCAGAAAAACGTTGGGTGTTGTTTGTAACCATCTGTTGCTTGCAATATCGCTTCATAATGATAGCCTTTGCAAAACTATCATTAACATGGTTCTTGGTTATAAAACAATACCATAGATATATTGTACAAATGTGGATACAACCACAGTCATTTCGGCTCCTTGGGGACAAGAATATTACATGAAATTGCTAGGGTCCCAGACGGCGAGGTCACTGTGGACATGCAGCACATTCCGACACAAGAAAAGAAAAAAAAACATAACAGTCTGCAAACAGGCTCCATTAGAATCCCCATGGACATAAACATGCATCCTAGCAAAGATTTTACCTCTTTCCTTTGCACAGGGACTTCCTTGTCAATCAGTCAGCCAGCCAACCAATCAATCATTCAATCAGTCCCTAGTCCTCATTATGGCAACTCTATATTTTGCTGGAACCATTTCCTGGGGCAAATCTGAGGAGTATGCAACTGGTCTCCAACTCACAAGAGCTCATCAGCATGTCCAATACCTTGGACCCTAGGTAGTGTAATTTTCATGTCTTAGAGCAGTGGTGGTGAGCCTTTGGAATGCCATATGTTTTGGGCTACAACTCCCACAGTCATTTGTCATGGTCAATAAAGGCTTGGAATTCTGGGACTTGTGGTCAAAAATATCTGGAACGCCAAAGGTTCACCACCACTGTTTTAGAGGATATGGGTTGAACTTGTCTCCCAAGAATATGACTGATTGTCACATCGATGTTGATTGCCCAGTCTTGAGATAAGTGTCAGGATCAGACCCCTAAGGACTGAAGAACAATCAAAAGAACCTATAAAATATATATCTGCTCAATGCAGCGTAGTGTCATCTGGATTAGGAACTAGGTGTTGGTGAAGTATCATCCCTCTTTCCTTGTTAAAATAATATCTGGCTCATATGAAGACTCTCCCAAAACCAATGTGGCCTTGATTTTAAAGAAGTGGACAGGAGAGGAAGACCCAAAATGCCTGCTCTTCTAGGGGTCTCCAATATTTTGGACTTACAGGCAGAGTCCAAGATTTTGGAAACTCCCAAGGAGAAAGTTGTAACAGAGAGAAATAACTAGTTGCTGTTCTCTAAATATGTTGTCACTGTTTAGTAACAAGTGCTCTGTCTGTGTGCGTGTTTTGTGTCATCAAGATGGAGCCATGTTTTAGTAGCTAGAGATGTGAAATGAAGTGCAACAAACTGTGCCAAATTTCTAGCAAAGCACCACATGTGCCACAACTCCCCCCTCCTCCTCATGGGCAGGAGGCCCACTCACCATTGTCAGCATGCCGCTGGGGTCCTCCTTCACTAGCAGCAAGCCAGTCCAGGAAGGAGCTTGGGCTGTCCATCCATGCCTCCTCAGACAGCGAGCCAATCAAGGATTCTACCCATTTATTTATTTATTTATTTATTTATTAGGCTTATATACTGCCTGTCTTCCCGGAGGAACTCTGGGCGGTTTACAACATAGAAAAATACTAATAACAACTATAAATAGAGCAATTAGACAGTTTAAAAACAATTTAACACAAATAACCAAACTAAACAATAAAAAATGGCTTTGCAGATGGCGGGGGGGAGGGACTTTAGTCACCAAACGCCTCCTGGAAAAGGAGAGTTTTTAATGCCTTCTGGAAGGCTGGCAGGGACTCTGCTAGGCGCACTTCTGCTGGGAGATGGTTCCACATGGTGGGGCCAGCCACAGAGAAGGCTCGGGTATGGGTGGATGTTCTCCAAGCCTCCCTGGGTGTGGCCACCCGCAGCATGTGCGCTCACGACAACCTAGTCGGATGGGCCGATGTTGACCGCTGGTCGATCCGCTCTGTCAGGTAGTCACAGGTAGGCACTGCAATTCTATGCAACCAGAAAAGAATAATTGAGTAATCTGGGGTTCTGCATTTTTTTAATTTAAAAACAGCCCAGAGTCATATGCCCACTAGAAGGGCAGTAAAATATAATATAGAGATGGGAAGGAACCGAAAAAATGATGATTCATTTTGGTTTGGTTCATTTTAGGGTTTAGTTCATGGCCAACACATCTTTCTTTTTCAAGCACCGACCTCACGGCCCCTGGGGCCGGATCGGCACTGATTTTATCTTTTATATTTTTTTAGGGTGCCAACCTGGCCACCCCTGGGGCTGGGGCGGCGCTCTTTTGGTTTTTTTTTTTGATTTTTAAAAAAATGTTTTATTTTATTTTCATTGTTCCTTTTTTACTGCCGACCACATGGCCTGTGCTACCGCGGGCTGGTCAGCTCCCCCCCCGGTCTCCACTCCTTCAGCCAGGAAGAACGGACCTCCGACCAGGAAGGACCAGCACCAGGTAGTAGACCGGTGCCGCCATTAACGAAATGAACCGAACCAAACCAAACCAATATTTTTCAGTTCAGTTTGTTTCGTTCTAAATCCACTCTGGTGTTCGTTATTCATTTCATTACATAACGAAATAAATAACGAATAACAAAATGAACGAAACATTCATTTCATGCCCATCTCTAATATAATATAATATAATATAATATAATATAATATAATATAATATAATATAATATA
>JAHTLZ010000227.1:488688-506820 GCA_023846285.1 Phrynocephalus versicolor
TGCTACTGTATGCCGATGATGCTGTTATACTCTCTCAGACTCCTATCGGCTTAAAGAGAGCATTAGGGGCCCTTGCCCGTTATTGCCATGAAGAAAATCTCCTAATAAATTATGAAAAAACAAAAGTTATGGTTTTTGCTAAAAGACCAAAGGCCTATAAATGGTCGATAGATAACCATAACATTGAGCAGACAAGGACCTTTAAATATCTGGGAGTGGTCCTTCAATGCTATGGATCACATAAGGAGCATGAAGCACATGTCGCTCAATCAGCTCAGCGAGCTTCCTCTGCGATAATAAAAATTTTCTATACCAGAGGGGGGCAAAATATTCCAGCAGCTTTGAAACTATTTCAAGCTAAACCGCTCAGCCAACTTCTTTATGGAGCAAAGTTGGGCCCTTACCCTTCTTTCACATCCTTGGAAGTAGTTCAATCAAAAATTTTGAGAGCTATCCTACAAGTACCCCGTTGGGTGCCTAATGCAGCCCTGAGGTTAGAAGTGGGATTCATGAAAGTGGAAGTTAGGGCTTGGCTAGCCATCTTCAATTTTTGGCTGAAATTATTTTTTCTCCCAAGAACCCTAACCTCTTTACTATTTGTAGACAATTCCCACTCAACATGGAAGAGAGCCCTATCCCTTAAACTTAAAACTTATGGTCTCTCAATGGAGTGCCTTATACAAGTAGGCTATGAGATGGCTAAGCAAATCCTCAAGCAACACATCTTGGAGGTAGAGAGACATCATGATTTGGGGGCTATCTCTAATAACATATCAATTGATCCAGCATTGATCCCCTTCAAACCAGCTAACTATTTATTTGCTCATTTAACAAAGAATCAACGCAGAGCTTTTACACTTGCTTGGATGAATGCTCTGCCATCTGCAATACAAGAGGGAAAATTCCAAAAGATTCCCTATTCTCATCGTAAGTGCCTCTGCAGGACAGATAGAATTGAAACATTAGCACATGTACTCCTGCACTGCCCCTTATATGATGAAATTAGGGGAAAACTTATTGCTCCTTATTTAAAGCAATTCCCTGGACGACCAGAGGCATTTTATACCCACCTCCTGTTGTCAGGGCAAAATATATACACTGCAGGATGTCCTAATTCAAGCATGCTGTCTAATGTAGCTAAGTTTTGTGCGACAGCAATTATAATTCGTGCTCAGGAGGTTTCAACAATTGCTCAAGCACTCACAATTTAAGCTGGCTCAATTTGTATGATATTTCCCCTCCCTTGTTCTTCCTTGTTTTGCTGTAACTGGTGCTATTTTTATATATATGTATTTTGGATTTGGTCATTGACCGCAATAAAGTATTCATTCATTTCCCGATGACACCTCTGAAATATCCTGGCAAATTAATCTGATGCAAATTCCCCACCCCTCCAGCCCTGAAATAAGACTTCAAAAAACCCAACCAAACACAACACACTCATCATGTAATAAATTGATAGAATGCACAATTTCTTTTTAGGCATTGAAACTCAGTAGTGCTAAGCAAGTTTTCTTTTCCTTTTCCTTTCTTTCTTTCTTTTTTTTTTTCCAAACAGGGAATTACGTGTAAGAGCTTGTGACTGTGGCGTGTGTGATATTTATCATGAAATAGAAGCAGAGCAGCATAGTTGGCCTAGGTCAGTGACAAACCTTTTAGAGGCTGAGTGCTCAAATTGTGATTCAAAACCCGATAATTTTTTTTTGCAAAGTGCCAATACAGCAATTTAACCTGAATACAGGTGGCTGTGAAGGGGCGATATCGGGTGCCCACAGAAAGGGCTCTGAGTGCCACCTTTGGCACCTGTGCCATAGGTTCACCAACACTGACCTAGGTCATGAGTATAGCCTTACACAGAGAAGGTTGAGAGGGGACATGATAGCCGTCTTTAAATACTTGAAAGGATGTCATATCAAAGAGGGAACAAGTTTGTTTTCCATGGCTTCAGAGACTAGGACTCAGAGCAATGGTTTCAAACTTCAGGAACAGAGATTAGGAAGAACTTCGTGACAGCTATAGCTGATCAGCAGTGGAATATGCTGCCATGGAGGGTGGTGCAGACTCCTTCTTTGGAGGTTTTTAAGCAGAGGCTAGATGGCCATCTGTTGGAAATACTGTGATGGGTGTTCCTGCATGGCAGCAGTTTGGACTGGGTGGCCCTTGAGGTCTCTTCCAACTCTATGATTCTATGATGATTTTCAGCTCAGTCTTTCTCCAAGTGAGCACCATTTAGGACTCAATAAGTGGGAATCTGGCAGGCTGTCTGCTCTCTGGCAGTTTAATTCTTTCAAACAGTGTTTCCCCCCCCTACGTTCTTATTCTAAATGGCTTTCCAAAATATTCTCTTATTTATTTATTTTATTTATTTTATTTATTTCAGATTTATATAGTGCTCCTACTTCCCGAACGAGAACTCAGGGCGGTTCACATAAAAATTAAAAAGGAGACTAAAAACAGGCAAAGGCATTGAGTGTTTTTCACTACTGCCTGTTTTTAAATGTAATGTGAGTTTTGAAGTTTACTTTCAACTCTCTTTACGTTATGTATCGCTCAGCGTATCGCTCAGCGATCAACCTTGGCCCGTCCCGTTCGGCAGGCGCGAGCGCACTTGCTTCGGGTCGCCACTCCTCGTGAAGCCCAGAAGACGAGTACTCGGACCCGGGCTTTCTCAGTGGTGGCCCCCAGCCTCTGGAATTCCATCCCCAGTGAAGTGCGCTCTGCAGAGTCCCTGCTGGCCTTCCGGAACGCTTTAAAGACCTACCTTTTCCAGGAGGCCTTTGGCGATTCTTAACTGAGTTTTTTTCCCCGCCATCGCAACCTGTTTTTACTTACCATCATTTAGTTATTGAGGTGCCATAAGGGTTTAACTTTTTGTCTCTTGTTATTATCACTTGTTTTGTCTGTGCACTTATTGTAATTTGTGTGGCTATTGTAGCCTTGTAAGCCGCTTAGAGTTCGCAATGAAGATAAGCGGGGTATAAATGCAACAAATAAATAAATAAATAAATAAATGTGTAATTCTCATGGCTGTGCACTCCCCAGAGTAACCCTTGTGCAGGTAGGCAGTATAGAAACTCCATACATAAAGTAAATAAATGTTTTAAGTCCTTTCATTGTTGTAATATTTATATGTTGAAATCATGTATAAGCCACCTTGAGCTTCTCTACGGGGAGAAAGGATGGGATAGAAATTAGATAAATAAGATGAAAATGCAAGTGAGACGATCAAGGAATTGGTTATCAATAGTAATGGACACAAGACAGACACATTGTGTTTCATTTCATTTCATCTCATTTTCTTTTCTCCTGCAGTTCATTTTTTCATTTTAAACATTTTTTTACAAAAAAAAAATCATAAGAAAACGAAACCGTAACAAAACTATTGGACACTCTATAAAATTGCTCCCCCTAGGAACCAGGGAAGCTGTTTTACAGAGTAACGAAATGGTTCATTTGAAAATGGAAAAACGGCATTTCATTTCATTGCAAATCATTTTCATTTCCTTTTCATTCAAATGACTTGTAAGCTTACAAAACGATGAAACCGTGTTTCATTTTTCAGATGGTGCCCAAAAACTAGTTATCAATCCTTCTCATCTCCCAGTAAACCTCCACTTATTTATTTATTTATTTATTTATTTATTTATTTATTTATTTATTTATTTATTTATTTATTGCATTTTTACACCACCCATCTGGCAGCAAGGCCAATCTGAGCAGGGGCATGAACCCAGCAATCTTGAGTGCTGACTACAGTGGAGCTCAGAATAGTTAAATGGGATTGGATAGCCCTTCTCTTCCAGAACGCTGTACCATGCAAAAGGACTACACTCATTAATCAGGGCTCCTTCCTTGCTTCCGTACTTTGAGTGGAAAAGTAATATGGAGGAAACTTTCATATACCTTCGCTGCTCTCAGTGAATGGACGAAAGGGGCATCATAGTAGTGTAAAATATTGGCGGGAGTATGAGAGAGCTAAACTTTTTGAAAGGGAAAAAAAATAGTCACTCATCTGCCCATAGTTTATGGCTGGCATTTCAGTTGAATAAATGCTTCTTCCACATTTCTCCTTAGCCTGGAAATGTTCTGTCATTAGTCCCAGTATCGTCTGGTTTGGGTGCAGATGGATGAGGTGATGCACAGCCGGGAAGTGGGGGGGGGGAATGCTCAGAGACATTTTAAAATTTCAATTACCCAGGTGACTGGGATGGTTTTGTGAAAATATAGGCTGAGAAGGGGAGCTATTGGAGGTGTCTTGTTTAATATGCATCCCTGGAAATATAAGCACCACATAATAATTTCCAGAGTGGTACAAATGTTCTGCCTTGTATCATTGATGTTCAGGAGTGCATAATGACAGAAGCTTTTGTCATCTGCACATTACCACTTCAGTCCAGGTAGGAATTTATGCCCCTGGAAAAACTAGAGACTATTATAATGCAACACGATACAGAGCAATCTCTCAGCAAATTGTGGGGAATATGACAGTACATCACAGCACCGAGGAAGGGGCATGCGGCTGCACGATGAAATGGAAAATGATGGTTAATACACCTTCTCTTGCCTTCTACATTTAAGTTCGGGAAATGAGACCCAGTAGGGCGGCTGCTTTGCATGGGATCTATTTACTGCTCACTTCATGTTTCCCAGTGTGTGCCACCATTTCCAAAGCTGAAGCACAGCTGTGAAGCGTAGCAAGTAGGGATGGGCACGAAATGGGAAAATAGAGTTTTGTTTTGTTTCACTTTGTTCCTACTAGCGGTTAGTTTCATTTCATTTTTAAATGAATTTTTGTAAAAAAAAAAAGTAACGAAATGAAACAATAACAATTTTAATTTTTTGATTGTAAGCCGCACAGAGAGCTTTTGGTAGTGGGTGTCATATAAGTTGTAAAAATAAAATAGAATATCAATAAATAATTAAAACAATAATAAAAATCTTACACTAAGGCCATGGTCACACCTGGGTTTTGATCCTGATCTTCTGAAGGTCCAGCTTTTCCTCTTCATCCCATCACATGATTTAAATGTGGGACAAGAGTTCCCACGTCACAAGCTGGGTTTTTTTTTTTTAATTTTAAAGTGCAGCTCAGCCCCCTTGGCCAGCAGGTGGTGCTAGCATTTGAAAAAAACGGACCACTTGGCTTGGGGAAAATTAAAACTTGTAGGACTGGATAGAGCTTCCTGTTCCTCAGAAGGTGAAGAGCAATTTAAAAAAACATAGCCCATCAGCCCCAGGAACAGCCAGTCGGTGCTATGAAAAAAGAAAGAAAAAGAAATCTGGATCATCTGCGTGGTCTCACGGTGTCTGCCTCCTTAAAAGCTGGATTTTCAAAGCAAGGAAAAAACTTCCCTACCTCTTGGGTGAGTCACAGAAACCTCACTTAAGGGATAATTACCGGGCTTTCTTTTTTCTTTTTTTTCAAAAAGCCCAGTGGCCGTGGGGATGGCATTTTTAGACACAGGTTATCTGGTAATTTAAACTGTTTTTAAAGGGACGTGGACCGGGGCCTAAGTTACAGTATATTCAAATGTTCTGAATGGATTTCCTCCCACTTTTTATGTTTTTGAAGGCAATCTCTAGTGATGCTTGGTATGTTTGTCAGCTCAGAGAGTCGGCAACATCTTTCATTAACATAACATATCTTTGGTGGTAAATTTTAATTTCAAAATGAAAGCTGCTAAGATTGTCAAAGGGCACTCACATTATCATCATACATGGAAGATATTTCCTTCCATGAGGTTGGTTCCTCTTCCACTGGAACTGGAAAAGGTGCAGAGGAGAGCGACTAAAATGATTACTGCACTGGGGGACCTCACTTATGAGGACAGACTACAGCATTTGGGGCTCTTTATTCTGAAAAACAGGCACCTGAGGAGGGACATGACTGAGACGTGCAAAATAATGCAGGGCATGAGTAAAGTGGATAGAGGGATGCTCTTCTCCCTCTCACATACCAGAATTAGGGGAGATCCACTCAAACTGAGGGTTGGGAGAGTGAGAGCAGATAAAAGAAAATGCTTATTTCTCCAGTGTGTTGTTAGTCCCTAGTAGAGATGGGCACGAAACAAAAAAATGGCATTTCGGTTTTTCATTTCCGTTTGTCGTGAATGTTTGGAAAAATTTCATTTCCGTTTTTTTTGTTTTATTCATTTGTCGTTTCTACCCGCTTTTTGCATGATTTTTAAAGCATTTCCGTGCACAGGCATCCCCCAACGCCCCAGACCAGAGGGAAAACACTAAAAAAAAATGGATGCTGGCAGAGACACAGTATATACTAGGTACGTAGGGAGGCCCAGGGTGCAAGGCAACCGCAGAGTGACTGCACTACGGGGCAAGGGAGGGTACTCACCGAGAGGTACGCACACACGCACACAGGGAGGCTGCAGGACTGAAGCTAGAGTCGCAGAGACAGCAATCCCACCCTAATACCCACCAGAGACTGCAAGGAGGACAGGGGCTGCCAGAGCTTTTAATGCCCTCTGTGGCTGCCAGACCTGCCCAGTCTGCAACCTGGGCATGCTATTGGTTGAACACGATCCCATCACGTGGCTTGCCTCCATTTTGTGGCTGGTGGCGACATCCATTTTAAAGGGGAAAGAAAAATACATCACGATGGGAGAAGACAAAAACAAATGTTTTAAGGACCCCAACCCCTGGTAGGTAATAATTTCAAATAATTATCACATTATCGCTGCATTTTTACAGATGTCCAGGGTGTTTTAATACCCAAGAAATCAATCAGTATTAGGCATCTGGGAGCCATTTTGGGTTGATGATGTCCCCTAACTCCCCTTAAAGGGAAAAATAATACAGCAATCTGAGAAAAGACATAAATGCACCTTTTAAGGACCCCAACCCCCTGGTAGGTATTATCAGACAATATAAATAATTATCGCTGCATTTTTACGGATGTCCAAGGGTTTTTTTAACATTTAAAACAGCTCATTTCATTGTGTGTCGCCATTAATGGAAATGAAACAGAACGACCACAATTTTCATGGTTCTGTTCGTTTCGTTGCATTTTCGTCACAATTTTTGTTTGTCATTTTGTTATGTAACGGAAAGACAAACGAATAACGAAACCAAAATATGTTCATTCCGTGCCCATCTCTAGTCTCTAGGACTCCTGGTCACAGGATGTGGTGATGGCATCTTGCCTGGATACCTTCAAAAGGGGATTGGACAGATTCCTGGAGGAAAAGTCCATCACAGGTTACAAAACATGATGGAGAGGTGTAACCTCCAGGCTTAAAACTGGGGTATTTCAAATGCCAGATAAGAACATAAGAACATAAGTAGAGCCATGCTGGATCACCCCACAGGCCCATCTAGTCCAGCTTCCTGTATCTCACAGTGGCCCCACCAAATGTGTCTAGGAGTGCACAAGACTAGATATTTGTCTCTTGATACCGCTCCCTTGCATCTGGTCCTTGAAGTACCCTGGTTTTAAGCCTGGAGATGCAGGGGAGTGGTTTTGGGAGCTATATATCTACTTTTGTGTGCTCCCAGAGGCATCTGGTGGGGCCACTGTGAGATATAGGGAACTGGACCTTTGGCCTGATCCAGCATGGCTCTTCTTATGTTCTTATGTCCACTTATGTTCATTATGTGGGAAATTGTGCTACTTTGCAGGTTTCAAGAGAATATGGTTTATTTTATTTCGTGGTCTATGATTATTGGCTTGGGACACCTTCCTTATGAGGAAAGGTCACAGTGGTTGCAGTTCTCTAGTCGGGGGGGGGGAGGCACCTGAAGGAGGCATGTTTGAGACATACAAAGTTATGCAGTGGGTGGATAAAGTGCATAGAGGGAAGCTCTTTCCCTTCTCACCCAATACCAGAACCAGGGGTCATCCCCTCAAATTGGGGGTTGGGAGAATGAGAGAAATTACTTCTTTACCCAGTATGTTGTTAGTCTATGGAATTCCTTGCTGCAGGATGGGGTGGGCATCTGGGATTGGACAGATTTCTGGAGGAAAAGTCCATTGCAGATGATAAGCCATGATGGGAATACATGTCATCTCCAGGCTAAACATGAGTGTACCTCAATGTGCCAGGCACAGGGGAATGGCATCAGAAGATAGGTATCCAGTTGTCTCATTTACTCCCAGAGCAGAATTGCCACATTTGGAAAGTCAGGTAAAGTTAGGGAATGCTAATTGGTCAGGGAAAGTCAGTGAAATTGGTCTGAAGTCGGGGAAAGTCAGAAAATTAGAAATGGGACAGAGTAAGTAAGTGAGATTGGTCTGAAGTCAAGGAAAGCCAGGAAAATTGTGATTCAAATATATAATTTCTAACTTTATTATTACTGCATTTTCAAGACTATAAGTATTTTAATGTGGCTTTAGAAAAATTATTTTATATAGAGCATTTATTTGTTTTTTAGTGTACCTTTAAAACGATAACAAAAATGTTATGCCATTAGTTACTACTCTGAGTTTACTTGAATTGAAGTTCATATCTTGTTGTAATTTTTGTTGCAACTGCAAAACAGATTTTGGTGCAGTTAATGCTGAAAAAACCTGATATTAACTCTCTTACTTTGACAAATATTTTTGCAGTTGAGGCTTGTGTAGTTGTAGAGTGGAACATTTCATTAAGCCTTACATTAATTTAACACAACCTATTCATTTTAAACTTGTGGTTATATGTGAATAGTGGTCAGGGGAAATGACAAATGTTGGTCAGGGAAGGTCAGGGAAAGTCAGGGCAATGAAAAATAAAATTTTAGTGGCAACCCTGCAAAGGCATCTGGTAGGGCCACCGTGAGTTGCAGGAAGCTGGACTAGATGGGCTCTCGGCCTGATCTGGTAGAGCCCTTCTTCTGTTCTGAAGTTCATTGAGGAGGCAAGAGGCCTTCAACACCCCAGCTTTGAAGAATATCCAATCTTGCCAATGATCACATATTTATTACCATTGATTGACTATGTGTGTTTGCTGTCTTTGGCCAAGAGAAGTTTAAGGAGGCTCAGATCGGTTCTTGAATTAAGACATCCCAAGTCTTCTCTCTGTCCCCATTGCCTCTCAACAAACATGGCAATGAACTCTTGTTTTCAGCTCTTGGCATGGCTGAGTGCAGGGATGGGCACTAGGGATGGGCTATTCGTTTTGGAAGCTATCAGTTCCAAAATGGCCCACAGGCACCCACCTAGTGTTCGGAAGGCTCCAAAATACAATCAGCCAATCCTTTACCTTGCTCTGCACCCGCACAGGGCTGAGCTCTGACAAGGAAGAAGCCTCCAATGTCATTGTTCCTTCTCCCTTGTGCTGGCCAGTCAGCAGCTGTGCAGGGAAATGCATCATCCCACCTCCCTGTCTTAGCCCATCCCTAATGTAGACCCATGAGTGGTGACTTGCTTTTGATTCCAAGTTAAGTTGACTTGGACTCAACTTGGATATTTTTTCCGAGAAAACTCAGACTTGACTAGTGGCACGGAGCCATTTCGAGTCACATTTTCAAGACCCTACTGCCTGATCCTACTGCTGCGACTGGCTTGCCTTCCAGGAGCCAATTGCTGCCTCCACCCATGCAGCCACCACCAAGCTGATAGGCCAGTACATGTGTGGAGGCAAGAGCTGGTTCCAGGCAGGGAAGTTGACCTGCTATCTCTGTGCATGTACATGCGCCTACTTGGCCTCTCTTCTAGGTCCATTGTGTCTGTGCCCTGGAGTAGAGATGGGCACGACTCAAAAAAATGGTGTTTCGTTTGTCATATGGTCATTTAGGGGGCCGTTTCGGTTCATTTCTGTTTTCATGAGTTTTTTTGGAAAATAATTCATTTTTCGTTTCGTTACGTAACAAAACGAAAAAACGAAAACAAAAATGAAAAATTGCTGTTTCGTTACCATTTAGCACAATTCAATGTAACGAAAACGAAGCGGTCAACAAAATTTTTCATGTTTCAGGTTGTTTCGTTTCATTTTGGTGTCAAAATTCATTTTTTGTTTTGTTACGTAACGTTTTGTTACAAAACGAAAAACGAAAACAAAAATGAAAAATCGCTCGTATCGTGCCCATCTCTACCTTGGAGACTCAGACTTAAGGCTTGTGACTTGGACCTAGACCTGAAGACTCTGACTCAGACTTGAGATTTGGACCTGAAGAGTTTCAAACATCCCATTGAAGCACCTCTGAGATCCATCAGGAAGGATATGGTGGGCTGTCCCTTGTTGCAATGCACTTTATAAAATGGGACAGGTTGGTGGAGATAGAATTCATTCATTCATTCATCCATTCAATTTTTATACTGCCCATCTATCTCGAAGGCAACTCTGGGATGTTTTGCAACAACATAATATAAAGAACACATAAATATACAGTAATATACAAATTGGACCAATTATTAAAAATTATTAATATAGAAACATCATAACAAACATATTTAACCAAAACAATCAATCAAATAACTGGAAAAAACAAAAAAAACCCCAAAAATCTAAAAATAGAGATAATGGAACATGAAATTTAGAGAATAGTAAAGTAATCTATTAGACCGGTGGTGGAGAGAAAAACATTCTTAGCTGTATTTATTATATATTAAGTTTCCAGAAGTAACCAGAAACTTAAGTTTCTATGCCAAGTGTGTCCTATTTTGTAATTCTGGTTCTGCCTATTCCACATTTCTGTGTTTGACATGAGTTCAGCTGGATGTATCCAGGCTGAATAGAAATATTTCACTCATTTCCACTACATTGTTGGGGTCTTTTCACTTCCCTGATGAGGGATGAAAAAGTTTTGGGGTTTTGTCCCTGCTTAAGACCAATTTGTTCACATTTGTTTTCTCTGAGGCTGATTTTCTCTTTCTTAAACTAAGCCAGCCATTTGATTTAATCACCAAAAGCATTTCAAGCAAAATTTAACATTCCGGTTAGCATAAATCCACTGGTCTCCACTGGACTTTTGTGTAAGCATTCTCTTGAGTTGTAGGATTGGTCAGCATAACCACCATCTTTATGGAGGTTGATGGCTTCATAAGAACATAAGAACATAAGAAGAGCCATGGTGGATTAGGCCAACGGCCCATCTAGTCCAGCTTCCTGTATCTCACAAGTGGCCCCACCAGATGCGTTTGGGAGCGCATGAGACTAGATATCTGTCTCCTGATAGCACGAGACCCAAGGGCAGCACAGAGGATACATCTTAGGCTCTTTTCACACAACCCCTAAGATCTGCTGGCCACTTAAATTTGGACCAGAGATCTTGGGGGTTCGTTCCTCTTCCTGCGTCCCCACCCCTCCGCCCTTCCTTGATCCTGTCTGCATGAGGGGAGGGAGAGTAAAGGGGACAAAAGAATGCAGGCTCACCTCCGTTTGCCGGTCCAAGCCTCCACAAGCCCCGTCGTCGTCCTTCCTTCTCTTAAAGGGGCGGGACCAAACAACAACAAACAGAAGCGAGGAGAGCCGGGCACTCACTCCTTTACAAGCGGATCTGGGATTTTTCACCCCCATAGAGCAGGTACCTGAAAAGTGTGCTGGGGCGCGCTTAGGTGGGCGTGGCCGCACTTAATTTTCTGTAAACTATGGAGCTGGTGGGGAAACAATTTTAAGCTCCGGAGCTGGGAGCCATTTGCAGCAGAGTTTAGGGGTCATGTACAAATACCTTTAGACCTATAATTATCACAGGCTTAGAGTTGTAAAATAATTTCACAACCTAAGCAAAGAGGCCTTGCTCATGATGTTTCATTCATCACAGAAGCCTGGCGTAGACACTGGATTCCTACACAGATCATTTTCACAGTTCTGTTTCAATAAGCTGTTTCTTGTGTTTTGCGACTTTACTGTTTCCTTACTGTTGTTATTGTTGGTGTTTCTCACTGTTTTTTTTCAAACAGAACAAAATGAATAACTTTGCTATCTTGTTGATGGCCATTTCAATCTGATAAGTAGGGTGCCACCCAAGTCAACATTTATTCAACTTTCTTCTCTTTGGAAAGTCTTCTCCTTTGGACGGCTACAACGTTTGTTCACATGGGAACCCAGTTATGGTGAAAGTGATTATAGTGAGATTTTTTCCTCCTTCCTAATTAATATGGTTCCTTTATCAAGGTTGACTCAACCATTGACACATTTGGTTTCCAAGGAGGAAGGAATGTTTAGGCTTATGCATTGAATCTGTTTCTGATGAATGTGGGAGCATAATTAATATCACATTCCAAACTGTGAGACTTCTACATTCTTGAAGAAGAGTCTGAGAGCATCGGGCAGTGGGGCATTGTTGGTGCTGGGCAACTGAGAAGAAGAGTCTATAGCCAACATTTTGTTGCTTAGTGCACTAAATCACCTCTCTTGGGGGGGGGGGATGTTGGTTTGGGAAAGTTTGGGTTCTCTGCTTTGGAACAACCCAACCCAACTCAAATCAACAACCAGCATTTTTAAATGGATATTCTGACTTGTTTTTGTGTTTGTGCCCATCTCTAAACTCCATTCCATGCCTGGCACCCAGGAGGAGACATGGAGGACGATCTCCAGGGCAGTGCTTGTTGCACCAGCAGGAACCTTAAGGATGTTGTTCGTGAAATACTTGTGGACACCCAATGGATGGCGATGCAGAGCTTGTGAGGCTATACTTTAAACTCAGTTTGTCAGGAAATTGAGTTTAAAGTATAGCCTCAGATTGAACGGGAACATTTGTGAAGAACCTTTATATCCTCAACATTTAGTACCCCTCCAGACTGCCTCATCACCTAATAGTAAGGCCAATCCTAATGGTTGTTATAACCTCCCCAGGTTCTTCTGCCTGATTGCCAAAATCAGAGCTATAAACCCTCATTTGCCTAATTGATCCACACGAGAGCTGAACATTTGTGCCATAAACACATTTTTAAGGATAATTGTAAGTTCAAAGTGAAGCAGTTTCCCCCTCCTGCACAATTGTATGATACCTATAATCTGCTCTTGAGTTTCATAGGTACCGGTATATGCAAGTCTTAAGCACTGAATGGACTGTTTGCTTCCTTCTTAACAATCACCAGGTCTACTGAAACTTTCTGCCTGTTTCCTCTGATGGCTAAAGCTCACTAATTTTGTACCCATCTGTTTTGTGCAATGCATGGAGTTCTTAATCAATGAATTAATTTGAAATTATATATATATTCTACCTTTCTTCTTAAAAAGCACTCAGGGTGGCTTACGTCATTTAAAAACAACAGTCAAAAGTTAGAAATAGTAAATATACAAAACAGAGCACAACAATCCATTCAAATACCCCTCTCAGACCACCAGTTATTAAGAGAAAGCCAGCTGGACAGCCGGGAAAAACTCACAACAGCTATTAGATCCTGGCCATGAAAGCCTTTGAGAATACAAGAAAAAGGTGTTTGACTGCTTGTTGAAGGACAAAAGTGAACCCAGCCTAGCTTCCTATAGAAGGGAATACCAGATGTGGGGGCGGGGGATCCATTTTGTACTCATGGCCAGTGGCAAGGATTCCTATGAGGTTGAAAGATCCCTTTGTGGTGTGTCTCATAAGACAGTGACGAGCGTCCATTTAGCCAATTAACACCCAGTTAACCTCTTCTGTGAACACTCCTTAACAGTTTGAGCTTCAGGCTGGCCACATCTTTGCTGCCCTTCTACAAGCAGGCAGAGACCTTTTTCTTGTATTCTCGAAGGCTTTCACGGCCAGGATCTATTAGTTGTTGTGAGTTTTCCAGGCTGTCCAGCTATGTTCTGGAAGTTGTTCTTCCTGATGTTTCACCAGACTCTGTGGTTGGGATCTTCAGAGGGCCTAGAGCTCAGGGAATTAGGAGCTCAGAGAGAAATCCCTACTGTAGTTCCCTGAGCAACTTGCCCTTTGAATCAAAACTAGACTATGGGTGATACCTTCATGGGCTGCTAGTAAAAAAATAAAAAAGTTACTGAGCTTTCGAGAGCAAGCTCTCTTTTTCAAAGCAGGTCTAAAAGTCTAAACATGGCAAGGGATGTAATTTGCCAGAAGAGAGTTCTTAAAAGTCCACGTGGCAAGATGGATGCCAGGCTTCTTCTGGGAAGGCACAGAGCAGCATTAGCCCTTGGTGCTGGCTTGGGCCATTTTATACATTTAAAACTGTAGGAGCGAGTCTTGCTCATTTGAAATTAATTGCATGCAATTATATAATTTTATGTAAGGTTAGTGGTGGATAATTAAGCTCACTTGATTATTTCAAGTTAATTGCGAGGAGTGAGGGGGAGCTTGTTGCTTTCAACCATGCAGTGTTGTGCGCCCATGCACAACCAGCATGGGGGGGGAGGGCTGAACATTTGATTTATATTTTAATATAAGCAAATAAATATACAATTAAGGGCAACTTAGTTGTTTAGATTGTTTAATTGTCAGATGATAACAGGTGGTTCTGTGCAATCTTATCCATTAGCAGAATTGTGCTGGGTTTTTTGAGTTTATAAGCCTGTGTTTTGAGCCTGTGTTTGATCCCAAGCAGAGCTGCTGCTGAGAGAGACAAACAAACAGAAATAAGTGGGCGTTGATAAGTTTCTGGGCTGCTAGCAGTTGGAATAGATCTGCTTTAGAGGCCCTTTAGATTTTATATAAACAACAAAGGAAGAAAATATTCTTACTAGATAGAAAGGTAGTAAAGGTATAAATATTTGAGGCCCCAATGAGTTTATTCAGACTGATGAAGCTGTTTAGAGGAGCATTTAAACGTTTCTATCTCTCAAGAAAAAGAAGTCCAGTTGCCATGAAGCTACTTCCAGATATCCTCACCTGGATGACTGAGAATCTTCACAGACAGGTGAGTTAAGGCATGCAACACCACACACAAGGTGAGTTTGGCCTTCGGGTATGATGAACCCTCAGGAGCCAGTTGTGAGGGCCTCATAATATGCCAGGTCCAGTACTCCCTCAGTTCTAACACAAACCAACAATGCAGAGGTACAAGCCACTGAGACATCTGTACAAAGGGCCAACACACCACTGGAGGCTACAACTGCCCATTCTTCGATCCAGTACACACTATTGGAGGTTTCAGCTCTCAATTCATCTGAACAAATTAATCAAGTGCTTGTTACACAAGAAGCTAGTAGTGGTGCAGTTAACCCAGCACCTATTCAACCACCCTCTAAACAGTCTAAGATGCTTGATTTGAGTGCCACCGCAGGTGCTGGTTTAGTACTGCCACAGCACTTTCCTGATTCTAGCACTGGTTGATCATTTATTGGCAGCTACAGTGGAGAAGATTTGGAAAGGAGAAATATGTTGATGTTTTCAACTACTTAATCAGGAAGTTCACCCTGAAAAAAATGAAAAGATGGAGGAGAGGGACAAAGAATGAATTAGAAGGAAGCAGTCTGCTCACTGTTGGTTGAATTGGCTGCCAGCACTTTTTATCTATGCATGAACAATCATCAGGGCCCATCTGGAACATGTATTTTCATTAATTCAGTATATGCATTTGATACACAGGACTTATTCTGACTTCCTGGGGTGGCTTGTATGTGCTATGATGAGGGTTTTCGTATGAGGGTTGCCCTGTTCTCTAACCTGCAATGAACATACTGCTTGACTCTTTATGGGTTTGGGTAATGAATCCTAACAGACCGGCACAGGGTGAGTGCTCTGATAGTGGCCACTTGATTCAGAGTGTTCATCAGATTTCCCCATGTAAATGCAGGTCAGGCGATTCAACTCTGATCCTTCTGTTGGGAGTTTAATAACAAAGGTTCAAGTACATGGAGGCAGTGTAAATTTAAGCTTCGGGGCTCAGGCTGCCAGTGCCTGCGCATGGAGCCAACATAGTGGAGTGGGCACCAAGGAGGGAGGCAATAAGAAATAGCCCCAGAACCAGCCAAACCTTGCAAAAGAACTGGGCCAATCAAAATTTATCACCTACAGGATTGGCTGTGCAGCCATCCTGATTTCAAAGCCACCAGATGTATTACAGAAAGTTTTTCTGTTTGGTTGTAGACGATAACTAGTTGGCCAAGGTATACCTATGTTTGTTGAAAATTAAAATTCTATTCCAGGATTGGACAACATTTTAGGCTTAAGATACAATAGGGGGTAATTGGATGGTAGGGCCCAGAGAGCATTGGAGTTCACCATCCACAGACAATGCATTGAATTTTACCATTGGGAAGTGTCTTCCCCCCCCCCCAAAAACAATGGGGAGGGTTCGGTGAATGCCTTATATATATGACAATATAACGGATATGTCTGGCCACTGCCTGAGAGCAAGGGGTGGCTGGTGTGTTTTGTTGTTTCAGGTGTAGTGTTGCGTGGCCATGGTTACTCCCTTGGGGCAGATATGTATGCCAGCTGTCCTGTTGGAGTTGCAACCATGGTGTTGGGCAGAACACCCTGCCATATTGGAGAGGCCGGAGTGGCCCGGTGTTGGATGGATTTGAAGATGTCATCTACTCGGGTGCTAGTGAAGCACATGTGGACATCTTGCTTGTCCATCCTGGCAGCAATTATATGACACGGGCACCGGGAAGTGCTTTGATCCTTGTTGTCATTGCTGACTTGGGGAAGTTTAGAACCCAGTTCCTTGATACCAGTTGATATGGGTGGCCATGGTGTTGCGGGTCTTTGTGGTGTGATGCTGGAAATTTTCAATGTGTTGATTGTGCTCAAAAACATGCAAATAGAGATGCCAATTTAGCTATGGGACCTGAGATCGAGCACATAGAGAGTTTTTACAGCAAGGGGTGCGAAGAGATGGTGTACATCCTGAGGTCGTGGGCTGCAACATAGGCTTAAGACACCTAAGGGGGGCTGGCGGATATTAGCATTTTGGTGAGGGGCAAGGAGCATACATTGTAGCCCCTTGCCTGTGGCAGGTAGTGCAAGATTTCTGGTAGCAGGTGTGTTCATGGTAATGGTTCCAGTAACAAAATGGGTCAGCCTGTTAAGTTCAGGTTAACAGTTCAAGTTAGCATTAGGTGAGTTGTAATATGATATCAGGTGGATATAACATTAGTTTTTGGCGGCCCCATGGGGAATTAGTCCCTGTCAACAAAAATTGGCTGTGTAAGCACAACATCTGGTGGCAAAGTAGGAATTCACCATTAATTGCGATGGATTTATGATTATTTGGGTTATCGCCGGTTCACTTGCATTACGGGTGCCCCCCCCTCCAGTTTAGTTAATACTTTTAAAAGGTTTAATAGACTTGTGGCCCAATTTAAACTCCAACAATTTTGTGTCATTGCTTTATTGTGGGGCTTGGGTTGCAATGTGAATTATGGAGGCTCGTCCGAGTGGAGGACTTTTTGCAAGCCCACCCTGCACAAAGGGCTGTGTCACCTTGTTACCCTTATTTCCAGCCTGCCGGTGAAATATACAACTGTCGAGTTGAGCCGCTCAGTCAGATCATCCAAGGAGGTTCTCCATAGCTGCTGGGTAAGAGAATCTAAGCATTTCTCATTCCACATTAGCACGCTTAGAAAACTCAAGTGCTCTCTTCCCTCATTCCACTCATTAGGCTAGAGGGGTATTAGAGCTGAATGGTGAGAATGAATGAGCCTTCTGTACCCTTTCCACTCCCCGAACGTGCAGCTCCCCTAGCAAGGAAAGGGACAATGACACTGTGCAAATGCATCTTCCCTGACTTGTTAGTGCTAAACTACTGGCTCAATCTGCTCTTCTTTTCCTCCAAGGTGTTTGCAAGCCCAGGGAGGGAATAGCTGAAGCATAACAAGGAAACTGTGGAATGATCTGGCTCTAACCTGCCCTGTGGCTGCCCTGCCCTGTGACTGTATAGGAGATGGATTGCACCAGAAATGGAGAGGTCTGAGCCAACCTGTTTCAAATATCCATCGGCATTGACACAAACATGCAACCTGTGAAAATTAATACCAAAATCAATTTGGGGGCATCCAAATCCACCTGATAGCTCCATTCCTGGGTATGTGAAATATAGCCTGTCTATATGTCCCTATAGTCATGGAGCCTAATACAATAATAGGTGTGAATGTAAGATAATATATCTAGAAGTTGAGTCATGGCAACTGGACTTCTTTTCTTGAGAGATTGAAATGTTTAACTGCTCATCCAAGCAGCTTCATCAGTCTGATGATGCTGCTTGGATGAGTAGCGAAACATTTCAGTCTCTCAAGAAAAGAAGTCCAGTTGCCATGACTCAGCTTCCAGATAAACTCAGCTGGATAACAGAGAATCTTCATGGACATAAGA
>JAHTLZ010000227.1:516180-541049 GCA_023846285.1 Phrynocephalus versicolor
CACACACACACACACACACACACACACACACACACACACACACACACTTCTTCCCCCTCCCACCAAACTCCCAAGCAAGAAAGGAAGGGGAAGGGGGGAAGGAAGGAAGGAGGGTTTTCTCCTCCCGTCTTTTTTTCTCGGGGGGGGGGGGAGGCAACAATCCAGATCTGGGAGGTTTTCTTGAAGTTAAAAAAAAGAAGAAAAAAGGCTGCCGTTCTCTCTCTCTCTCTCTTGCTCTGAAGAAGAGGGAGCGTGCTGAGAGTGTGGCCGCGCTTGGCTTCGCACCACCTTGTGGGACAGGCTGTCCTCGCGAGATTCGGCGCCTTTGTATTGAAATTTCTGAACCCTCCCGGAGCCACGGCAAATGTTCCAAAGAGCCGCATGCGGCTCCGGAGCCGCAGGTTGCAGACCCCCGTCTTAGGCCAAAATTGAGTCAGGGAGTCCTCAGAACACCTCGGATCAAATCAGGCACCACCTCAAACTACCAAATCTACCTTCACACCAAAGAAGGAGTCCACAATACTACCAGTTAGAGAAGATACCCGGGGGCTAGAGATGGGCACGACTAAAAAAAAAAATGGTTTTTCGTTTTTTGTTTTTCGTTGAGGGATCCGTTTCGTTTCATTTCCGTTTCCGTTGTGTTTTTTGGAAAAATTTTGTTTTCGTTTTGTTGCGTAATGAAAACAAAAAACGGAAACGGAAATGAAAATTTCGCTGAGTCGTGCCCATGTCTACCGGGGGCTGAACAGATTATTTTTCTCACTCCGCTTTGGTTCAGCTTTCAGATGGATGTTTTCAAAAAAATATGGGGGGGTCTGCTCTGCCCTTATAGTTTCATTTCCAGCATTCCATCTTGTTTGTACCTGTTTGTGAGGGACACTTCTCCTTTCAGAAGTGCTGTCACCAGATGGTTCTGCAGAGTTGCCTGGCAAGCAGCATCCCCATCATGATTTGTCCCTCTCCCTCGGCTTGAGTGTGCATGTCCACTTTGTTACTGGATGGCTGGAGAGCTGGTAGCATTCCCTGGCTTTCATTTCCCCCTTTCTCTAAAAATACTAGAGTCCTGCTGGACTGGATGAAAGGTCCATCTGGTGCACCATTCTGTTCCCAGCAGTGGCCAACCAGATGCTTCCAAGAAACCAAAAACAGCATCGAGGACACTGTCCTGTTTGCCCTCACCTTCTGCCTGTCAAGTATCTCATGTTCTGAGGGATGCTGTCCTGAGCGCAGAAGACCTGCTGATGAATAGGAACCAGTAGGAGTCACTGAAAGCTCTTGCTTCAATCAATTTGTCCAGTAGGTGGTTCACTTTTAGTTTAGTTTTCCTTTGTTCTTAGAAAGGTGGTGATGGCATCTGGCCTGGATGCCTCCAAAAGGGGATTGGACAGATTCCTCAAGGAAAAGTCCATCACAGGTTACAAGCCATGATGGAGATGTGTCATCTCTAGGCTTAAAACCAGGGTACTTCAATGGCCAGATGCAGGGGAGTGGTATATCAGGAGACAGATATCTAGTCTCATGCACTCCCAGATGCATCTGGTGGGGCCACTGTGAGATACAGAAAGCTGGACTAGATGGGCCTTTGGCCTGATCCAGCATGACTCTTCTTATGTTCTTATGTTGCCTTAGAATTCAAGAATAACTTGAATTCTAAGGCAACATAAGTAACTTGAGTTACTAAGGCCATCAAGTCAAACCCTTTGCTCAATGTAGGAATTCAGATCAAAACAGATCTTGCAGAAGGCTTGTTGGAACACTTGCCACCTTCCAAGATCATTGGTTCAATTGTCAAAAGCCTTCTTCACATTTTTGTGAGACCCAAATCATACACGTGTAACTCCAAAGCTTGCAGACAGAGCAGCCCTGGAAAACTCAAACTCCAAAGCCTGGAAAAGAACAACCTGCTAATCTTCCATTCAGAATCAGAATATCAGGAAAGATATATCTGTTCTATTTAAAATAATAGTAGCCTACCCTATAGCATCGGATCACAGGGTGGATTACAAAAGGGTATAAAATAGTTTTAAAACCTATGGTGTGTGAAACAAATTTTAGAATAAGGTTAACATCATAGCTGTTGTGAGTTTTTGGGGCTGTTTGGCCATGTTCTGGAACTTTTTCTTCCTGATGGTTCGCCAGACTCTGTGGCCGGCCTCTTGCCCTCATAACAGCTATCCCATCTCTGAAAGCCTTTTAAAATACAAGGTTTAAAATAACATTAAAAAAACATTGAAACAGCTGCACTCAATCCTGCACAGGCCATAAACCTCAATGCCCAAGTAGAGATGGGGTTGAACTGCCAAAATTTGTTTATTGTTGCTCGTGGTTCGTGGTTTGTCAAGGCTTGATCAACCGTGAATGCCCCACCCATGAACTGAGAAACTGACAAATCGGCTTGTCAGTTCATGGTTTTTTGTTTTTTTTTTAGATAGCCATTGGCTGCCTTAAATATAGAGTCCTTTAACGTCCAAAAGACCCCTGTCCCCTCCAAAGGCCACCCCAACCCCAACCCCTCCAAAGCATCCCTGTCACTTCCTTAATTTTGGTAGAAGTCACTGCTGTCCAGCCACTACCTCCTCTGTTGCCTTGGAAAAGATGGCTGCCTGGGTTCCCTTGGGGCAGGCATGTCCAAACTACAGCCTTCCAGGTATTTTGGACCACAACTCCCACAGTCCTTTGCCATTGGAAATACAGGTTTGGAATTCTGGGAGTTGTGGTCCAAAACATCAGGAGGGCCAAAGAATGGGCACGCCTGCCTTAGAGCCTAAGGCTCAACCGGGACCCTCATTGTGAGTGCCCGCTTCACAGCTAAGAGGTGAGTGCTTGCACAGAGGGAATTGGCCAATGCTGGCCCTTTAGGAGGAAAAATTGAATTCCTCCCCTACATTTGGGGAAAATCCTTTTGTGAAACCCGGGCAAGCCTGGCTTGGGGGAGAGGCAAGATCCATTTTGGAAGCCGAGCCAGGCTGACAAGGGTTTTGGGAAGGAATTTGTGACTCCTGCTAAGGCACTATCTGCCTATGGGATCATGATGATTATTGCACAGATAGTGCCTTGTCTGGATTTCCTGGTCCTTTCTGCCTACGTCCTGGGCAGGGGGAACAGTGATCCACCAGCGCATAAGCAGAGAGAAAACCCTGACAAAGGGACAAATTAAATTGAAAGGGGGGGATTCATCTCTTCGTATTCTTGTTTGTCTCTGGAACACAATAATATAAAGGGATGAGTATCCTACGAATCAGCAATTTTCGTGGATATCACTTTTTTTTTTTTTTATTTGTCCCCATCTCTATTTCCAAGGGATCTATAAATAAGTATGTTCTGACTTGGTGCTGAAATGAGGCAAATGTCGAGGCCAGTCCTAGAATTCCAAGCTTTGAGATCCAAAAACACAAATTTGTGTATGTTTCATTACACTTTATGAAGTCATACTTCAAAAATATGGCTTTACAGAGCAGCTTTCCTGGAAACTTGACTCTTTAACCTATATTATCTAGGAATTTCTCCCTCTGCCTTTATTTTTTTCACTTATTGTTTTTCCAAATTTTTAGATAGGTACCCGAACTTAAATGTAGTTTGACTTAAGAGCATGCATTCGGAACAAATTAAATGCATAAGTTGAGTTACCAATTCTGTATATTTTTATTATAGTTAAATTGATTATGGTTAATTTTGTAATTTTGTACTTTGTATTTGATTTGTATATATTTATGTTATGTGTTTTACAATTTGTATTCTTCACTTTGTAAACCACCCAGAGTAGCCATTGGGGTAGATGGCTGAGGTATATCAATAAACAAACAAACAAACAAACAAACAAAAGTGGTGTGTGTGTGTGTGTGTGTGTGTGTGTGTGTGTGTGTGTGTGTGTAGAGATATTGAGTTTTTTTGTGCAACCAGTAATATGTTCTAGTTCCTTCTAAAGTTACTACCAAAGGGGAATTTTCGGAACAATTCTAAGTCATTTGTTTTCTGTTTCATGCCATTCAATTCCCCTAAAAAGCCACTTTAAAAAGATCATTAGAAACCACACAGATGAGAACCCACAAGTTGACTGGGAATTCTGGGAGCTCCAGGTCAGCAGAGCAACATACATCTGGAATTCCATTTGAAAGGTACCTTCCTAGGCTCCTTCCTGCAAGCACTTGTCTTATTTGCTAACCGATGTTATGCTTGTTTTTTTTTTCTTCAGCTATTTTCTCATTAGTACTAGTGGACAACCACCGGCCATTTCAATTCCTCCTGATGCCAGGAAGGAGTTTGGCAAAGGACCAAGCGTCATTGCTACAGTCCATGGTCCCACATTGCCAAGCCAAGAGACGGATGGCACTCTGCCAGGGACGTCTCTCTTGCTGCAGGGTTGATATTCTGCATCTGCATTTGATTTGTGGCAGACTCTGTAGGGATGGGTGGGTGGGTGGTGCAACAGCATGTCTTTGGGCTGTCAGAAGAACAAAAGGCAGTGGACAGTGTCTCTGTTTTGTGGGTAAGGGTTACAGGGCCTTCTATTTGGCCATTTCTGCACAGCTGCCTAACTAGGAAATATCAGAAAAGGGAGAAAAAGAAGGTTGAACGATACCCTCTTCTCTATTTCCACTTGCATAAGGGATACTGAGTACTGGTTGTCTTGGAGGCAAATTATTGCATACGAAAAAGGTGCTGGTTGTGTTCCGGGCATTCCCTTGATCTCGTGATCAGGCGCGGGTCCAGGAACCCTACCAACACCTCATTAAAGAGCAGTAATCTGCCCTCAAGATATATTCTGTTTCCCATATGCAAAGATGAACCAACAGTAGGAGATTTTAGCCAGTAATTATTGTCCAGGAAGGATATGTTTTAACGAGAAATCTTAGCACAGAAATATGGAGGGGAATTTGGTAAAAAAATATGGCACTCCTTAGAGTACCCTGAACACAGAAGGGTACGTGGAGGAAGCTTATCAAGTAGAGGCAAATTCTTGTCGGGGGTGTTTTTTACTTGGTAGGATATCATCATTTTTCTGATCAATTTGTTCTACTCCATCTGGAATTTCGTAGTGCTGGATTATAGAGATCGGCACGACTCAGCAAAATTTTCATTTTCATTTTCATTTTTTCATTTTGTTTCGCAATGAAAACGAAAATGAAAAATTTTTCTGAAGCAAAATGACAACGGAAACGAAACGAAAAATTTTGCCGTATTTTTCATTTTTGTTACGGCAGACACATTACATTGAAAAGAATGCTAACGAAATGAAAAATTTTCATTTTCATTTTGTTTTTTTGTTTCGTTTCATAATGAAAACAAAAATGAAAAATGTGCAAAAAAACCCCTGAAAAACAAAAATGAACCGAAACGGACCCCTAAACAACAAACGAAAAACGAAAAATTATTTTTTTGAGTCGTGCCCATCTCTACTGGATGAGCATGAGCTCAGAAATGAGCGCCGTTTAGAGAAAGAAAGCATATTAAAGCATAGTAAAGGAGGCAGCAGGCTCAATAAAGAGTTCTCCTCACAAAAGGTTAACATGATAAGCAAGACCATCTTTGGAGCTGGATTTCTGGGCTGTTTGCTCCAACTTGAGAAAACGGTAGAATCCCCTGTAAAACGATGCACAACGAATATACCAACAGAGTAAATCAACCCCAAAATTTCCATATTGCTGTGAGAGGGCTGGTGATACCAAGGGTGTCCATATGTCTTCCTGTGGGGAAGCTGCTCTCTAACTGAAGAGCTGCCTTTGTTTTTGGTGATGTGAAAGCAACCCCTCACATATAATTTCCAAGCTGAGCAGGGAAAGCAAGAGTTTTGATTGGTACATATTATTATCAGCCTTCTGTTATTTTTTTTTTAAAAAATGCTTTCTGGGTGGCATTTTGTAAGAAAAGACGCAAACCACACACTCCAGTATATCCACTGATGCATGGAAGGAAGGATACCGCATGGTGTCGCCAATCTGTGTGTGAACTCAAATGTGAGATCAGTCCCCAGAGTTGACCTAGTGAACGCACTCTTCAGACCATTCCTTTAAGAGAATGGATTGTTGCCTAGTGAGATATTTCTACAAACCTGCTCTGTTTATTTTATATCTCTGTATGTTCATTTTCAGTAAACAGCAGCAAATGAAAGTTTCTGGTGATTTCTATATCTTACTCATTTATTGAGCTGAAAAACATACTCCATTGTTGTCTTAATGCTGAGATCCCAAGTATGACTGGATGTAGTATTTTGAGTCTTTCTACTTGAATTACTGTAATATCTAATTTTGATATTTGAGTATATCCATATAAATTGGCAAATGCAAATTTCATGCAAAAAATGTCCTTTTTTGGCATTCCTTGCCCCCGTGTCCTTTTTTAAAAAAATTGTTGATGCATTGAATCAGAGACACTCCAGCAATTGTAGTGATAGACCAGGAGAGAAATTACTTTGAATAAGTGAGTGCTAACATCTGACTGCAGTTGCTGTTCGGAAAAAGAAAATCGGCTTCTTAAGTCCATATCTCCCAGCTCCATGCAGGAATACGAATCAAAAGATATCTGAGAGGTGGTTGTCCAAATTTCTCCTGAATGCCTCCAGTGTTGGAGCACTCACCACCTCCCAAGGTCAAGCTGATAGGTCTGAATCTTTAGGTATTTTCTGAACTGATACATTGAGATTTATTTGAAAATATCTTATTTCTCAAATCTCAACTTATCAAAGTGTTCCATTGCCATATTGTCCTAACATTTAGGAAGCTTTCCCTGATATTCAGTTGAAAGTTGGGTTCTGTTTACTTGAGCCCATTGTTGCGTGTCGTGCACAGTGTGGTGTTTGAGAACAGATGCTGCCCCTCTCCTGTATGGCCCTCCTTCAAATATTTGAAAACTGCTATCATGTGCCCAAATGTTGCTATTAAGCTCTAATTTTGATGGACACCGAATGTAATGCACGTCAGTTTCCAATCTGGAATCTCATGGCCCATGTGCAGGAGGTCAACTGGACTCCAATCAGGGGAGGAGAACCTTTGATCCTCCAGAGGTTTTGCATACAACTCTCACAGTCCTTTATTATGGACAACATAGGCTTGGGATTCTGGGACCTGCTGGAGGCTGACCGTTCCCCTCCTCCATTTTGGAGAAAACGCCAAGTATCTCCAATAGTTCACTCCACCCGCGACAGAGCTGGTCTTCTTCGGACAGATCTTTAAAGTTCTCTGTCTTGTCCATACTTCCTTTGGGCTACCAGATATTCCCACCATAAAAGCCTCTCTTTCATCCTTTTTATATTGGAAAATGAATTAGTTGGACTCACACTATCAGGGAGAATGTCATTAGAGGGGCATTTGTCTTTTTCTGCCTGCCCTGCACTTTCTATCAAGGACTTGGGCATGAGGGGTTATATCTCTTTTTTATCTCTCTTATGTGTTAACTTAGAAGAGAAGGAAAACAGAGCAGATATTTTATCAGAGCCTGTGCTCAGGAAGTATTGTTTTCATTGCTGTTGTGTCCATATATATTAGCCCTCTCTGTTTCTCTCTGATCTCTTCTCTCCAGGAAAGCGGCTTGAGATATTTCTGCAAAAAGAAACAGAGAACACGCATCAAGCAGATGGGATTTCAGATGGGATTTTTCACTCTTGTTATTAAAGCTATAAAATTTATATAGCAGGGCCCCTCCTCTCTTCATTCACGTCTCCCCTCAGGTCCAACTTTCTGCCCTTCAAGCTCTGTTTGTGTCGTTTTTGCTTTTAGGGTGTCTTTTGTGGTTTCCCCATCAATTTATGGACATTTTGAGAAGCTGGTCAAAGAATGTTGGTGCCACATGCTGTTGACACCTCAGGGTAATCATGGACATCTCATCTTTCTTCTCCTTCTGCACCACGGTGGACAACTGCAGTAGACTTGAGGGGCCTTTATTGTCTCCCTAAATCACCTTTGGTCATCTAGATGACTAAATCCAGTTCTAGACCCCATAGTTTAAGAAGGATATGTCACAAGTCAGGATTTGTCCAGATTAGGGCAAGCAGGATGATAAAAGGTCTTAAAACCAAGTGCTGTGAGGAGCAGCTGAGGGAGCTGGGTATGTTTAGCCAGAAGGAAAGAAAAAAAAAGATTGAGAGGTGGTACGATAGCCGTCTTCAAATATTTAAAAGGCTGTCACATGAAAAATGGAACAAGCTGGTTTTCTTCAGCTCCAGAGGGTAGTACCCAAGGTGACGGATTCAAATTTAAAAGGGTTTTGACTAAACTTGAGGAAGAACTTTCTAACAGGAAGACATGTTTGATAATGAATGGACTGCCTCAGAAGACGGTGGATTTTCTGTCACTGAAGGGTTTTGAACAGAGGTCGGGTTAGAATGACAAAATGAAAAATGGTACATGGTTTCTGTATTTTTAATAGTTGTGAGGTGAAAGAAGAACATTTTCAGCAGGTGTAGTTTGCATTAAAAGGTGCACCTGACAAAATAGTATCTTATATACATCTGTCGAAGATAGAGGAACTCTTTCCTTTTTTTATCTGGTCACCCTGTAAATGTTTTAGCTCTGACTTTCCTGCAGCTGCAGGTGATTGACTCAACAACCCTTCAGATTCCTTCAGGGCTTACAATGGCATGATTCTGTGATTGTGCACCATAGCTCCATCCCTTATAGACATTACCATACTCTGTCAAAATCCAGATGTGCTGTAACAAGTGGAAGCTGAGCACTTGGTGTGCAAAAGAAGGCATTTCAGAGTCAATGACTGGAGAACAAGAACTTTGTTTTCAAGAATTTATTTTTAGAAGGCTTTCAGGAGATAAAGGTGAACAGTACCTGTGTGCTTTTTTTTTATGGGGATCAAATTAACCAGTTGGGTTAATTTGTTAAATTAATTGAACTGATATGAATGATGATTAAAACAGTCTGAAAAAACAAAACAAAATCCTGGATGTACCAGACAGGGAAAATTACCTCCTTGTCTCTACAAAGAATTATCTTTGTAATTCCTGTCTCCTTGTCTCTACAAAGAATTATATTGTATTGTTGCACTGTGTTTTCATTGTTGACTATATGATTCTTATATTTCCTTTTATATATGGAGAGTAGAGATGGGCACGAAACGAACAATTTTTCATTTCCATTTTCATTTTTTCATTCCATTACGTGACGAAACGACAAACAAATTTTGTTTCTAAAATGAAACGAAATGAACAGAAACACCGGAAATTTTGTCGTGCGTTTCGTTTCCATTACTGCAATATGAGTGAATTGCTTTAAATCCTAAAACAATCACAAAAAATTGAAATAAATGGTAATGAAATGGTAATGAAATGAATGAAAATGAAAACAATTTTCCCCAAAAATTCACGAAAAACGGAAACGGACCGAAACGGACCCTCCAAATGACGAACGACAAACGAAATGCCATTTTTTTTATTCGTGCCCATCTCTAATGGAGAGCATATTTTACCAAAACAAACTCTGGGTGTGTCCAACCACACTTGGCCAATAAAAGTATTCTGATTCCGATTCTGATTCTGATTCTGATTCCTTCCTTCCTTCCTTCCTTCCTTCCTTCCTTCCTTCCTTCCTTCCTTCCTTCCTTCCTTCCTTCCTTCCTTCCTTCCTTCCTTCCTTCCTTCCTTCCTTCAGTGCTAAAGATGAAGACGGGTGCTTATTGAGTCCTTGCAAAGAAGAGGAGAGAATATTAGAAAGCAGGGAAATATCTAGGAGGGCAGAAGGGTACATGTACCGTGGGTGCAGCAATCTGGGGGCACCTGGAGGGGGAGGGGGAGGAGGAAGCCCTGAGCCTCCCACCACCAGTCCTCAGGCTTGGCGACGGGACCCACTCTGTCATAGCCTCCTCCTCCTCTGGTGCGCGCCAGGCAGGCAGGCGTACGAGCGCAGTGGCTGCGGTGCCCTCCTCCTCCTCCTCCTCCTCCTCCTCCTCCTCGCCTTGCTCTGGGCCACTGCGGGAGAGGGGGGGTAAGGTGCATGTACACTACTGCTCACCCACACAAACACCCGCCCACATGCCCACCCTCCCCACGTCTGCAGGATTACCCCCCTTGCTGGGTGGATGCGATGGGGTTGAGGAGGACCGGAGGGGTGAAAAAACAACTTTGTCCCCAGGCACCCCAAAACCTTGCTACGGTGCTGTTAGAAGGAACTCCTTGATGTGACCAACAGAGTACTCATAGCGGCAGCGAGAAAGTTTTTTTCATAACATAAGTAAATTTGGTGCATAAATAATGCATGATGTGTGCAACACTACAATCAGGCCAACAACTAAGGTCTGTGTCACGCAGGGCAGGCATGGATCCCATGCCCTCAGGTTACGGCCCTGAACACTGGATAGATAGAGAGATGATCAGCATTATAATGAGCAAGGGAGTGTCAAAATCATTCCTACCAGCTGGGACAATGTCACAAATGTACATACTGCTGGATTGCACCGTCATTTCAACATCTGAGTGCAGAGCCACAAGTTGGGAGATGGATTTCCCCAGTGCACATCCTTGAGGAGGGCTTGACTCAGTGTTCCATTGGGTCCCTTCTGAGATCATGATGATTATATTCTGCATGCATGCATCCTTGTCTTCCTCCTTTATAATTTTTAGACAAAAAAAAAAAGGCCATGTTTGTCTGTGCTACCATGTCGAGCCAAAAGCAAACAAAAAACAAAGAAGGTTAATATGTTATGGCTCCTTAAAGACTATGTTTGAATATGCATATTTGTGGCCAACTCCACTTCCTCAGTTTTTTTAAGGTGCCTCTGTGTTTTGGTCTTCTTTATATTTTCTTTTTCTTTTGTCTTTCTTCCGCCTCCCAGAATCTATGCTGGAAATGGAGCAGCTTTCAGTGTCTCCCTTTACAATCTCTTCTGGCATCTCTCTCTCTCTCTTACACGCCCACCCACCCACCCAAACACCCCCCCACCCCCACCCCCCCACACACACTTCTCCTGGCCTTGTAAGGGAACTTCTTACAAATGGGTGCCAATGAGAACAGAGCAGAGAAAGTTGTGGTAATACATATTTAAAAGTGAAGTTTGCAAGAGGCTGGGGAGATAACGGTGTATACTTATTTATCTTTGGAAAGCTTTGTTGCAGTTCCTAGAGTTCTCCTTGACACTTTATCTATCACAGCCTTTCCGCTGCATATTCTAACACTGTGCTTCTTTTAATCTTTGGATGTAAACAAAGGCTGGCTTGCTTTCTCACCTAACACCCCCCTTCCCCCCTTTTCTTTGCTCTTTCTTTCTCATGACACAATCCTAACCTGACAAAAGGAAAGGCTGAATATTGATTCATTGGGTCCAAGAAACTCTGCAAAGATAATTTAAAACACCACCCAATCCAGCCAATGCCCATTATATGATAGATTTCTACCTCCCTCCCTCCCTCCCTCCCTCCCTCACACACACACACACACACACACACACACCATCATTCCTTTTCTGTTAGACATCTCATAGTCCGCATTTGAAGTACACATACATCTAGATCTGACGGCTGAAATCCTCCTATAATGTTTTGATTCAAATGGAAGCAAGCAAGGATGCCCATAATAGACTATTTACTATCTCCCTCCCCCTTCCTTCTTTGGAGGGCTGTGTTGAAATGGCTTTCAGTTTTTCAGCTTGTTTCCACACACCCTTTCAACCTTAACATTGATCTCTCTCTCTTTCTCTCTCTCTCTCTCTCAGGCAGTTACTTCACATCTGTTTTGTCTCTGTAAGTGTTGCACTTTGGACCGGTACAAAAAAATCTTACTTCATGTCCAACAGCTGAAATTTGTCTCGACCACACCCCTGGAGCTGGATCAGAGAGTGTTCTGCTTCTGCTTATATATATACCACCCCATACTACTACAAGTAGTCTCTGGGCGGTTTACAATGTTAATTACGGAGTGCAGGCTACACATTGCCACCCCCAGCAAGCTGGGTACTCATTTTACCGACCTCAGAAGGATGGAAGGCTGAGTGAACCTTGAGCCTGCTCCCTGGGATTGAACCCAGGTCGTGAGCACAGTTTTACCTGCAGTACAGGCATTTAACCACTGCGCCACGAGGCTCAGTGACAATACTGTACCTGGTGCTGGGTTGGGGTATTCTCTTGTTATGCTTTGTTTCCAGTTCCTGTTCCAAGACAAGGGACCGTGTGGTCACAACTGTCATGCAACAACCAGTGTCCACCTAGTGGTCAGCAGCTGAAGTGGCATTCGAAATTAGTTTCCCTACAGGAAACATCATGCTGTGCAAATGTTTATTAAAGAAAGTACTGAAAACTCTAGCATTGACATGTAAATCCCAGAAAACCAGTAAATCGAAATATGAAAACAGTTTTATTTACGATATTTAAAAAAGGGGTTAAGAAAGCAGGACAAATTCAGAATTTGTCACGGAACAAGACAGTGAAGTAACAGTTGTCACGAGACAAGTTATCGCAATCGTGGGAAAACGGAAACAGGGACTAAACAGGGACAAAACCAGGTGATTGCAACCAACACTGTCATGGTACAAAACTAGTCATGGAAGAAGGAAGGATGTGAAGTAACTGCCTCTCTCTCCAGCTAGCAATTGCAAAATGCATGCTTGGGTGTTTGCTGATATTATGGATTTCTTCCATGCTGCCGTCACCAGCTATAGCTACTATCCATAAGAGCGGATAACATAATTTTCACAAGGCAGATCAAGGGTGAGGTGCCCCTTTCTGAAGATGATGCCACTCCATGAAAGCTGCTTTGATTGCTAAGACTTCTTTGTCCCAGGTGTCATAATTCTGTTCTGCCAGGGTCAGCTTGTATGAGAAAAAGGTGCAAGGATGCAGAGGCTCCCTGGGTCCCCTTTGTTGTGAAAGCACAGTTCTGAGACAATGGGTAGGGTCAGTCAGCTTCCAAAATGAAGGGAAGATTCAAAACTTGGGTGCCTTACAATGGGGGCAGTGGTGAAGACCATTTTAACTGCTCAAAATCAGTCTTTGCTGTTGGAGTCCATGAGAACCAGTCCTCCTTGATGAGCTGTATGTAGAAGTTAGCAAGCCCAACAAAATGTTGTACCCCTTTCACGGCCTTGGGAGGTGACCGGTCCAGGACAGCTTGCACCTTCCAACAATCCATCTGGAGCCCTACGAGTACCCTAAAAATTCCATAGAGTCCTGCTCAAAAGCACATTTATCCAGTTTAGCATACAGATGGTGTTCCCAAAGATGGTGTAAGACAGCCCATACATGCTGGCTTTTCAGAAAAGATCAAGGTGTCATCCAGGTACACTACCACAATCTGGTCCAGCATGTCCCAGAAAACATTGTTGATGAAATGCTGGTCAGAGCATTACACAACCCAAACAATTTTACCAAGTACTCAAAATGGCTGTACCCAGTCAGGAATGCTGTTTCCACTCATCTCCCATACGAATTCTCACCAGGTTGTAGGTGCCTCTCAGGTCAAGCTTGGTGAAGATCCAGGCACCTTGCAGATGCTCAAACAACTTTGAAATGAGCAGGAGTGGGTACCTGTTCTTTATGATGATTTGGTTCAGTTTTCAGTAATCAATGCACGGCCGTAGCCCTCCATCTTTTTTTCTTTACAAAGAAGATTGGAGCTTGGCTGGTGAGGTTGGAAGGGTGGATGAAACCCAAGGACAAGTTGTCCCTCAGGTACTCCTGTAAAGCCTGTAATTCTGGAGTTGACGTGGTATAGATGTCACCAAAGGGAATCTGTACCCCTGGTTCCAGGTCGATTAGGTAGTCATATGGACAGCAAAATCTCTACCCCCTTTTTTTTGCAAAAACATCTGCCAGAGCCTGGTATTGGTTGGGTAGAGTAACTGAAGGGGAGGATTCAGAAACTGGTGTGGTGGTGCCACACAGAGTAGGTTGGGACGTTTTCTTGCCAGAAAACATAACTGAGGAATGGTAGCAGATTTCCTGGCAATAAGGAGGTTAAAATTCAGTTGTTGACCTGCTCCTCATAAGAATTGAATCTTTTTTCCTAAACCATGGCAAGCCTAGGATTTCTGGATAATGTGGGGAAGTGATGCAGTTGAAAGACATCAGCTCCTGATACCCTGGAGCTGTCAACCTCCCCAGGTATGGCCAGAAACTAGCAATGACCCATCCAGGATTTCAACCATGGTGGAGGTGCCTTTTGCCACATACATTATAGAGATGTCTCCTTGGAGCAGAGGACAGTACCCCAGTTGGCTGCATGGATTGAGGCCTTTGGGAATCATTAAACCTCTCTATCTGAGCGGGAAGTCCCGGATGGAAGGAAATGAAGTCCATAGCCCACATGCTCTGGAAGCCAGCCTGGTCTGTATCTCCCCCTCCCCCGATCAGCCAGGAAACCTGTGAGAGGAGTTTGTAGGACAAACAAGCTGCCTGTGATCACTCAGATAAGGTTTGCATACCCCAGCTACGTGAACAGCCCAAGACCCTGCCACTCAAGATAAGCCTTCCCAGGAATTCACCAGCTTACCTGACCCCTGGCATGTAGGCCCTGTCTCTACCCTTTGTGATGCTCTGTTATTGCAACTAATAAAAAGCCTTGCATCCCGGTTAGCAGGGGAGAAGCTGATGCATGGCACCTGGCCTGCCTGAACCCACCAACATGTATATGATCATTCCCACAACACATGATGCCATGTTCTTTGACAAAGTCCTGGCCTATGAAATTTGAGGAGACTCTGGAAACAACCATGGCCAAGATCTGGAGGAGTTCCCCGGGTGGCAGGATGAAGCAGGTAGGAAGCAAGAGGTGCTGGGGCTGGGTTGTTTTTGGCCTCCGGGACGCTTCCCCCTAACGTGTCTAGGGTGGGCCGTTTCCCACCCATGGTGTCTTGAAAGGGGAGGACATTATATACCATATGCTCATCCATGGATGCAGACAAGCAGTTTTCCAATCGCACTGCTCAAATTAAACATTTACTTTAAAAAAAATCACAATAGCTTAGAATCATGGAATTGGAAGGGGTCTCTAGGGCCACTGAGTCCAATCTCCTGCACAAGGCAGGATTCCAACTCTAAACGGATCTCACAGATGGTTGTCCAATTTCCTTGAATACCTCCAGCGTTGAAGTGCTCACCAAAAATGTATGTTCCACATATTCAGCCACTCTTTTAGGGGGGCAGGTGAGGAAAGAAAACGGAAAGTCCATGGACTACAAGATTAAAAAGTGGTGAGACTCTACTTTTCCGGATATAATTTTGCATTCCCTTGCATGCATCAGCATCACATGTAAGCCCATTATTTTTTTTGCAGAAAAGATCCCCTGCCAGTCACCCAAATGAAACTGTGGTCCCCCCCCCCCAATTTCCTTGCTTGGCTAAGTTGCATCCCAGGCATTGTGGGCTTGGCCTGAAATCTTTTATGCTCTTCTGTTCAACGGTCTGTTTCTCCGCAGGTACCAAAAGCTTTATTTAATCAACCGGTTCAGCAATTTCCCCTGGTTCTCTCCAGGATCCAAGAGGAAGCTGCCCATTTGACGCTCAGCCCAGTGCCTAAAATAGTTTCCCATATGCTGATTTTCTTTCTTTCTTTCTTTCTTTCTTTCTTTCTTTCTTTCTTTCTTTCTTTCTTTCTTTCTTTCTTTCTTTCTTTCTTTCTTTCTTTCTTCCTTCCTTCCTTCCTTCCTCCCTCCCTCCCTTCCTTCCTTCCTTCCTTCCTTACTTACTTACTTACTTCCCTTTCTTTAACCTCACCGGCTTAGCGGGGTTATCTTATTGTTTTTAACTCTTGGTTTTACATTGTTTCTAGTGTTTTACTTGGAGGGATTGCTTGATTCACTATGTGCACACAACACAAGTAATTATCCCATGACAACCGTCACGTCACTTGCTTGCTTTTCTATCCCATAGACAAGAATCTCCAGCTAATAATAGGCCAGAAACTTTGAAAGTTCCTTTTTAAAGGTCTTCCCTAGGGTCTAAAAAAACATCACTCTCAGGTTCTGTCAGGAGCTCATGTTAGCAAGAAGGGAAAGAAAGAACTCCCAGCTAAACTCTGTATAAACACAGCAGTTCCTTGTTTGATCCTGATTGTACTGGAATATATTGAATTTGCTTCTCTCCCCTAAAGACACAAGCTACCCCAAAGGCCAGGAAAAGGAAGGGAAATTCTAAGTTCCAGGCAATTCATTCTAAATTCTGTTTGTTCTTGGATGTATTTGTTTATTATTTTTGATTTGTTATCAGATTTAATTATGCTTGACTGATTAGTTTTATTTTCGTCTATACATTGCATATGCTTTCATTGCATTATTCACTGTATTGTCCATGTCTTAACTTTTGTAAACCACCCAGAGTGACCATTGGTCAGATGGTGTGGTATAAAAATCAACTAAATAAATCAAATAAAGCAAGATCAAGATCAATGAAAGCTGTCCTTGCTATGGGTCTAAATATACTGCCACTGCCACCCCGTGACATAAAAGACACTTAAATAATTTTGGACAGTTGGGAGAAACATGACCATTGGCTGACTTAGGAAGGCCCCTGTGTGTGTCTCGCTGTCACATCACTTCTGACCAATGACAAATCTTTGAATCATTGTACCCCCAGAACATCCTCTGATTAACACCCCTGCTCCCATCTTGCAAACTCAAGGTGGTGGCTTCCATTCTTGAGTCAATCCCTCTTCTGTTTGGTCTTGTTTTTCTACTCTCACCTTCAACTCTGCTCCTACAGAGAGAGAGAGACAGAGGCCGTGGCCATACCTGCATTTTCTCCATAGTTTCCCTTCGGCTAACTGCACATAAAAAGATTGCATCCTAACCCGGCCAACCATGACCCTTGAACAGCAGTTTCAGTGAAGTTTCAATATCCACTGCCAGGGGCTCAGGGCCGGTGCTAGGTGTTTTTGTGCCCTAGGTGAGGGGTGGGGGGGCAGGCAGCTGGCGGGTGGGGTGAGGGCAGGGTGGGGTGGGGGTGGGGGTGGGTGCAGGGCAGGGGGTGGGGTAGGGCAGGGGGCAGGGTGGGCTGGGCAGGGGGCGGGGCGGGGCGGGGGCGGGGTGGTGAGGGGCAGCAGATGGTAGGGGATGGCCATGGGCGGGGGGTGGGTGGTTATGGGCGTGGGGGGCGGGGAAAGGTGGCGGCAGGCATCAATGGGCAGATGGCGGCTGGCGGCTGGCGGGTGGTGGGGGGACGGACGGCAGTGGCCAGCGGTGGGGGGCGGGGGGCGGGGGGTGGCAGGGGGGCAGACTGTCCAGCACCCTCTCTCCATTTTGGCACCCTAGGCAACTGCCTAGTTTGCCTTAATGGAAACGCCAGCCCTGCAGGGGCTGGATTTAGAAACTTCACTCCAAAATGCTTACTTGTTTGCTTCTGTAACCACGACAGGAGATAGAAAATACATAGTAAAATCTGTTGTTCCCCCTTTTCAACAGCTTCCCATGGAAAATTGCAAAGCAGACAGGTAGAGATGGAACCAGAATAGGAAAATACAATGCAGAAGAGAGGACACCAACAGCACATTAAAAACCACATGACTGCCCGAAAAAAAAAATACCCATGAAATTTATATACGCAGAGAACACTGGTGTGACCACGGCCAGAGAGCATCCCTGGGAAATGACAACCTGCTGACCTTTCATTCAGAATCAGACTATCAGGAAACGATAGAAGGCCATGGCACTTCCCCTTTCACAAACCCACCCTTTCTTACCATGTTCAGTGATGTTCCCCAGCTCATTTCCTGGAGTGATTCTTCCGGAGCATTTTTTATCTTTCAGTCAGGCCCCGTGTCTGCTGCTCCATTCTTCTCTGCATGAATTCTGCCATCGATCATTGATGCAAGCCAGACGGCAAAGGCGGCTTTCTACTGGGTAAACTCAGAAGCCAACAGGGAAAAAGATTGATGTCTCTGTACCAGGATGCTTTTTTTGGCCAGCAAAGTGCTTCTGCAATATGATCAGCCCCACATAGCAGCTGGTCTCACCACTTAGCAGAAAGCTTCATTTTCTCCAAACATTTTGGGTGTGATAATAGACTCCCTTTATTGCTGTGATTAGGCAGCAAATTATTCCATTAAACGGGAGTTATATTATTATTTATTTATTATTATTTACCACGTGCCAACTGAACTGTTCGTATGGGAACAGAATGAGGTTCCACGCCCGTGTGGAAAAACGGAATGTAATACAGTAGAGTACCCCTTCATGGCCTCGTTAACAATCTGGTGCAATTAGGAAAGGACAGCAAATGAACTTGGCAAAAAATTTAGCCAGAAGTTTGAGGACTGCGAGTAAAGACTGTATAGTGTCTTTCGGAGCTATGAGGGACTGACCCAAGAATCTGGGAAGTTACGAGTAACAAAGGTCACTTAGAACTAGAGATGGGCACGACTCAAAAAAAAAGGTGTTTCGTTTGTCGTTTGTCGTTTAGGGGTCCGTTTCGGTTCATTTTCGTTTTTTGATTCTTGTGGATTTTTTTTGCAAATTTTTCATTTTCATTTTGTTACGTAACAAAATGAAAAAACGAAAACAAAAATGAAAAATTGCTGTTTCGTTAGCATTCTTTTCAGTTCAATGTATTTGCTGCAACGAAAACGAAACACACGACAAAAATTCTGGTGTTTTGGTTCGTTTCATTTTGTTTTGAAAAAATTTTTCGTTTTTGTTTCATTACGTAACGAAATGAAAAAATGAAAACAAAAACAAAAAATTGCTCATTTCCTGCCCATCTCTACTTAGAACAGCAGCCAAAGTTTGGTACTTGCAAAGAAAATTTCATGGGGGAGCTGCCAGTCTTCTGGACCATATCTAAATTTTGGGGTGGAGGGAAGGACTTGGATTCTTGAAAACATGTGGGAAATTCAGCATTATTCAAACAATTCATTGGCAAAAGGAAGCATGTTCATTTGTTTAGCTTATTTATACTTTGTTTATCTCCCAATAAGGGAACCCAAGGTGGCTCACAGTATTTAAAAGAGTACAGCAGAACCACCTTATTTATGGGATAAATATCCAATGATTCACTTAGCCTTGGCTTGAAAATATTAAAACATCCAAGGGGAAAAACACATTTTTCATATGTATTACCAGAACCAGCCCCTAGAGCAGTGTTGGTGAACCTATGGCACGGGTGCCAAAGGTGGCACTCGGAGCCCTTTTTATGGGCATCAAACATTGCCCCTTCACAGCCACCTGTATTCAAGTTAAGTTGCTGTATTGGCACTTTGCAAAAAATTAGTGGGTTTTGTATCACAGTTTGGGCACTCGGTCTCTAAAAGGTTCGCCATCACTGCCCTAAAGGAAGCCAGTGGCTATGCTATAAGTGCTTGTTATTGAAGAGTACACATCATTGCCTCGAAATACAATACATACCATGTTTTCTGGTGTCCTATAGTGGCCTTTTCTGGTAATGTATGTGAAAAAAAATTATCTCACCCCTTTTACCATGCTATATAAAGTGTTTGCTGGTATTCACATTTATTTGATTTTATTATTATTATAGATAAAAAGGAAACCTTACATTAAAGAAAATCTCATTACCAATCTTGATCTCAAATCTAAATATAAATTCAGTGTACTATGGGTCAAAGTCTATTAGCGACTTTTTTCTCATAGAAAACATATAGAGGTCTTCAGTGTTCTCTTGCCTTCTGTGGGTCTTTCTCCTTAAGTATTTCTGACAAAATGTCCATTTCTGCTGTTTCCAAATATCTGTCCAAAAGCTCATGTTGTTCTAGTAAATCCTTTGTTTTCCAGTATTTGGCAGCAAAATCCTAGCTATAGTTAACATATACATTAATAAATGTTTCTTATTATAGTCTTTGATTTACGGCATAATATTTAACAAAAATATTTCTGGCTTGAATGGTATCATACAACACAATATTTTCTGTAACATCTCATGTACTCTTTTCCAATAGTTTTTAATCACTGTGCATGTCCACCACATATGAAAGAAAGTCCCTTCTTTCTCTTTACAATTCCAACATCTATCAGATCCATTTCCAAACATTTTCACTAATTTTTGTGGTGTTATATACCACCTATAAAACATTTTATATACATTTTCTCTCAAACTAGTCGCTCTAATATACTTAATATTAGTTCACATTTTTAAATATTCACGGGCTGTGTGGCTTGGAACGAATCCCCAGTGGATATGGGCAGTTCTACAGTTGAATTAAAAACTGATAAGTTATACATTAAAAACAGCAATTAAACTATAAACAGATTAAAACACAATTGAATATCACTGAGCTGTTTTCAGGAGGCAACACGAAAATCCCTGCCACTTGTTCCATTCCTTATTACTTCCTGCAGGACAGGATTACCCCGTGAAAAATCAACACATGGTCATTATTTCCACAATGACCTAGTGACTACTATACTTGTGCAATGTGGAGGGGACAGATCAAGGTGAGGAGAATCCACTGGGATTGTGGCCAACCCATTCTACTTGTTTCAGCTGTATTCATCTTTTGACGAAGAAAAGCGCTCTGCAATCAACGCGACAAAGCTAATTTGTTCGTGAAAAAATAATTGGCCACATTGAGACTTGAGCCAATAAATCGAAAGACTTAAATTAGGGAGGCAACAATGAAGGAAGTAGAAAAGATAAGAAAGTGTAAGACTGTGTCACTGAAGACTCAACCAATATCACCCTCACTCTTGTATTTCTGATCACCCTGTACAGGTGAGAAAGCTGGATAGTAAATAAATGATTCATTAGAAGTGGGCTGCTGGAGGAGAACTTTGCAGATACCTTGTAAGACAAATAAGTGGGCTCTAGGACAAATCAAGTCTTAACTAACTCCAAAGGCAAAAATAGTTGAAGTTCAAGTTGCTTTACTTTGGGCACATCCCTAGAAGGCCACAAGGAGATAAGGCACACATGTTGAGAACCTTGGCCCTAAAGGAAGCCATAGATTGAGCCTAGAGTTGCTGAGCAGGTTTGTTGAGTTCAGGACATTTCAGAGAACACTCACTCATAGGGTCACAATACGTCAGAGGTGATTTGATGGCACATGACATCTAAAAACAGTGTACATCCATGCCACCATCTCTCTAAAGCGGTTACTTCACGTCCGTTTTGTCTCTGTAGCTGTTGCATTTAGGAGCGGTACAAAACAATGTTATTTCACGCTCGTCTGGCAACAACTGAAATTTGTCTCAACCACGCCCCTGGAATGTGTGCTAAGTGAGACAAATCTTTACCTAGTGCTGGGGTTGGGTTTTCTTTTGTCCTTCTTCTGTTCTACTTCTTGTCCCGGTTAATAGGACATGAAGTAACAACTGTACTGGTAACGTGGCGGGCATTGCTAGCACAGCTTTTGTGTCTATCTAGTGGTTAGTGGGTGAAGCGACACATGTCATTAATTTCCCTACAGGAAAAACCATGCAACTCAAATGTATAAGAAAGAAAACATGATCAATGCTACTGTATGGGCATAAGAAAACCAGAATATCAGTAAATCGAAATATTGAAAAAGAATTTTTTATACCCTCCCAAAAAAAGAAAAAGGAAAAGGAAGCTAGACAAATTCAGAGTATGCCACGGTACAAGACTGTGAGGTAACACTTGTCACAAGACAAGTTATCACAACCATGGGAACACTGAAACAGAGAAAAACCATGTGATTGCGACCAATGCTGTCACAGTACAAAACAAGTCGCAGAACAAAAAAGGAGGTGAAGTAACCACCTAAGACTGGAGCAATGTGTTGCCCTTGCTGATGTAGTAGTAAGTCTCATGGACTGTTCTCCCAGGCCGAATTCTCTACCGATAACAATCTAACTGCCCTTCATTTTATCCAGCACTGTTTCCTTGTGACCGCATCACTCCAAGTTGACAAATTTCAAATTCCTCAACAACTCTAATATTGACTTTGGGATTTATTGAGCAATTGAGTTGTTTGATGTATTGATTTCCATCCATTTTTGTGATTACAGCCTTTGTGTGTTCTGGGAAGCAAATTTGTCAATGATGGGCACAGAGGTCATGAGGTGGAAGGTGTTTTACAATCTTTACCCTCCTTGTTCTTGTGGCAAGCAGGATAATCCAGAAAGGAAGATTAGATTCCTCCTTCCCCACCACCATCACCATCTCTGGGCTCAAATCCAGAAACTGAGCTAAAATAAGAGAGCCAAGGAAATTGTTTTGACAAGGAATTACTCACAGTCATAGTTCCAAGACCTCCAAATGTAGTTATTTAAAAGTCACCAAATAGAAAAAAATGGAGCTGAGCAATTTGTGACCCCATGTCAATGGAGTTTTCTTAGAAGGAATACTGGAGTGGCTTGCCAGTTCCTACTGCAGGGGCCTACAGCACCTGGTATCCCCTGGTGGTCTCCCATCCAAGTACTAATCAGGGCCGACCCTGCTTAGCTTCTGAAATCAGGCAAGATTGGATGTGCTCTCTTCCTTTATTTCTTGTACAGTTTTACCTCACTGAGAGTTATGAAGAACTAGAGAACTCACTGCACCTACACACGAGGAAAAAGCAATTCCACAACTTGGCCAGCATATAATTCAGTGCCCTGCCCCTCCAGTGACAGTGGGACCTAAGGGGAGCCCACTGGAATGAGCATGGTCCCAAACTGCAGATAAACTGTTTGGCCAGAAATCAAACCATGTTGAACCACTGAATTGGTGGTTTATGCTCATCTCTGTACCTATATGATAGGTGACAATAGTCTATAGTCTATAGAACTGGTTCATTAGGTGAAATATTACTGTAGGTCAAAAAAAAAAAAAAAAAAAGGAAGGGGAAAACACATATCCCCAAGATGTAGAAAGATGTAGAAAATATAATGCTCTTAATTTCAGAATAAACTATCCAATACATTTCATTTGGTCAGCCACCTTTACACATTATATAACATAAAACAAAAGACAATTATAAATGTCTATAAATGCCATACATATTTCACTTTTTTTTCCTATTTTTATGACAACAGATTGAATGAGATATTCTTTTAATGGCCACCAATTTTGATTTTAATATATTGGTGTAATATTCTAGATCATATAATTAAGATTAATAACATTAAGTAACATAAGAATACAGGGGAAAACTTTTGTGGATGTGTTGTGGAATTATGGGTGATGAATTCATTTAGATCAGGGGTCCTCAAAATACGGCCTGCGGGCTGGATCTGGTTGGATGATGATGATGATGATGATGATGATGATGATGATCATCATCATCATCATCATCATCATCATCTGGTGAACACAGCTGCCATGTGTTAAGCTGGAGTTGGCCTTCTCCAATGATCAAGCTCTTTCCAAGAGCCTAGGATGACTGGGGATATCTTCGTAGAATATATGGTGTTCCTAATAATGCTGCCATTTGTAGTTGACCAATGTTTTTATTACCCTTTATATTGCTAACCATGCATTCCTCAAAGTCTTTTTTTGCCTGTTGATCCAAGTCTGCCCAGAGTTCCTATGGGAAGATGGGTAGGATAGAAATCAAATAAATAAATAAATAAATAAATAAATAAAGTCTTTTGATTGCACCAAGGGCACCTATTATTATTGGTACAGTAACCCCCCGCCAATCGTGGGGGTTAGGGACCCACCCCACCCACAATGCAAGAAAATTCGCGATATGTGGAAGCGAGTGGGGTGGGGACCTGATCGCCCCCCGCCGGCCCCGCACGCAACCCCGAGGCTTCTCAGCGGAGCACGGGGGTGGTGCAGAGCGACCCGATCACCCCCCACTGCCCCCCGCCGCTCCGAGGCTTCTCGGCAGAGCACGGAGGGGCCCCGAGACTTCGCGGAGGAGCGCGGAGGGGCAGTGCTGAGTGATGCAATCGCCCCCTGCCGCCCCCCCCACATGGCTCCAAGGTGCAGGTACTGCAATCCCACAATGTAGTGAGACCACAGTACCTGATCCGCTAAATGGCGGGGGGTGACTGTATTGTTCTTGCTTTCTTGTTCCGTAGCTTTTCAATTTCTATTTCTAAATCCCAACATTTGTTTATCATTTTTAACTCTTTGCTGACTCTTGTGTCTCCTCTCCTGGTACTGCTACATTGATTATTTGAACTTTGTTTTCTTGCTTGTATACTATTGTGATGTCTAGAGTATTGAGGACAAGGTGTCTGTCGCAATGGATTCTGAAATCCATGAGCACCTTGATGACTTCATTTTTGGTAAACTTAAATGTTCTCACCAGTTATTGCTTGCCAGAACCGTGCCTAATGTCCTGCCCCTGTCAAGGCACACACACAGGGGTGAGATGCACCCCTGTCCACAGATGCCCATGTGCTCAGGAGAAGTGGTAGAGTGCTCTTTTTGTAAGCATTCTTTTTTATTTCTTTAAAGAGCATTGCAAGCCTCCCATGCCACAAAACATTGACTGATTCATGGCTGTCCAATAAGAGTACAGCCATTGAATCAAGGGAACTGAGAAATGCATTGATCCAGCAAATCCCCATTGATTCAATGGGCTTGCTCTAACTGCTTATCACTGGATTTTAGCCATGGATTTAGTCTGCCTTTTGGATGGGAGAATGCACAATGAACCAGGACTGATTCTGAACCTGCTTCTAGAATCTTCCAACCCAATTTGCACTGCTTAATTTGAAAATGGGACAATACACTTTATGATTACCCATTATTTGTTGTTGAGGGTGCCTGCCAGAAAAAGCCATATTTCATATATAATTTAGTGTCGTCAGCAAATTTGGCTACAGTAGTCCCCCGCCAAAATGCGGTTCATATATTACGGTCTCAGGATATCGCTTTTTTTTTTAAAGAGAAGCAGGCTTCCAAAGAGACATTTTCAACCCCCTCCTGGCACCTCAGCAAACAGGTACCTAGGGCTGCCCCTGCCAGCTGCACTTGCAAAGAGAGGTTTTTACCCTCCTTCTGACACCTCAGCAGACTTTGCTGTCTGCTGAAGTGTCAAGAGGTGTTAAAAACCTCTCTTTGCAAGCACAGCTGGCAGGAGCAGCCCCTGCTGAGGCAT
>JAHTLZ010000227.1:554825-574231 GCA_023846285.1 Phrynocephalus versicolor
ATGGATGGATGGATGGATGGATGGATGGATGGATGGATGGATGGATGGATGGATTTTTATACCACCCCATTAGTCGAATTTAGTCAATTTATTGAGTGCTTGTCTTCTTTTAAAGACACTGATTTTGGTGATGGGGGGGGGACTGTTTTGTTTTGTGGTTGCTGGTTGTGCTGTTGCCTGCTTTAGTTAGTAGATTGATTCTGTGTTGCCTTGCCTTTGCTTTTTACCAGTTCGTTTAGGCCTATTGGACATGAATGCATGGGAAGGGAAATGTAACAAGAGAACCTGAAAGAATGGGTCCCCTCCATGTTAAACAAAAGGAACAGGGCACAACAGACACACAAAAATGAAAAAGGTACTCCCTCAATTAACACCTAACAAAGCGAAAATGAATATTTTTACTATTCACCTCCCTTGAAGCAGTTCCTCATCCTCAGATGTAAGAATGAGAATGAGGATAAGAATTATGATTACAACCTGTCAAGTCAGTTCCAGCATATGGAAATCTTTGTTGGATTTTCCTGTGTATGAGATACTCAAGAGGTGTTTGCCATCCCCTTCTTCTAGGACAGTGGTTCTCAACCTGTGGGTCCCCCGGTGTTTCTGGACTTCAACTCCCAGAAGTCTTTATCACTATCTGAGATGGCCAGGATTTATGGGAGTTGCAGTCTAGGAACATCTGGGGACCCACAGGTTGAGAACCACTGCTCTAGGATATCCTGGGGCTGTGCAGCTTCACTGTTTGGCTGTTCTCCTAAAAGAGAATCACAGTGGGAAAGTGATTTCTGAACCCTGTAAGCTAAAAAAAACAGAGAGAGAGAGAGACCCATTCCTATTTCAGGTGCCTCTAGGGCAGGGATGGCGAAACCTTTTGACACCAAGTTTCAATGTGTGTGTGTGTGTGTGTTGCGTCATTACAATTGTGACCGACTCTTCATGACCCCATGTCCATGGAGTTTTCTTGGCAGGGATACTGGAGTGGTTTGCCAGTTCCTACTCTAGGGCACCTACAGCACCTTGTATTCCCTGGTGGTCTCCCATCCAAGTACTAACCAGGGCCAACCCTGCTTAGCTTCCGAAATCAGGCGAGATTGGATATGCTTAGGGCATCTAGGCAGCTAAGTTTCAATGTAGCCAAATGTAAATTAATGCAAATTGGGGCAAAAAATCAAAACTGTATCTATCAACTCATAGGCTCTAAGTTATCCGTGATGGATCAGGAAAGAGATCTTGGTGTGTTGGTGGACAGCTCCCTCCCACTCGACTCGCGCCCTCTTGTCTTTTCGCTGCTGGGGTCGCACCACTGCCCAGGCTCCATCTGAGGAGAAGCTGCAGCCTGCCAAAACCCTGAGGTGTTGGAAAGAGAGAGAAAGAGAGAGTGGGGTGGGGGGGGGCAGGCACAGGATGTGTAGCCAGACGCCCATGGGCCTGGCTACCCTGCAGCCCCAGTAAAAGAAAGCCCGGGGAGTGGTGGTGGGGGAGGGATGGCAGCGGTGGGGCGACAGGGGCAGGGGTGACATTGGTGTGTCCAGTGGTGCATGCAGCAGTCACAGAGGTGGGCCCAGGAGAGGCTGCAGATGCCTGGCGCCCCGCCCACCAAGCCCCACAGAGCCTGGAGCCCGGCAACTTGGCCTCTTCCCCTCCCTGCTTCTTCCCTACTCCTGTTCCTCCGCAAATTCCTCATGGCTGGTTCAGCAGAGGGGGAAGTACGGTGGCAGGGAGCATGTTGCGTGCCAGGCGAAAGCTCTCCACGTGCCATATTTTCACCATCCCTCCTCTAGGGTGTGTATAGTATACAATCCAGTCTCCACAAGGAAGAGACTTTTCTGGAACAGCGCACAGGGCTCCAAACCTTGAGTCTTTCATGTTGTGGTGTTGGGTCTAGATCCTTCTTTCTGATAAGGAGGAGCACTTTTCCAAACACTCTACATAATAGAAAAGGAACAGAACAAAAACTGGAGAGAAAGTGACCGTGCCAGAATGGTTCCTCCATGTTATTCGGAGGAATGTGTGAACAGTTTGACTAGACACCACTTTCAACCATGGCTTGTACTATGTTAGCTTCTGGGACTCAGAATTTAAAAGTCCAGGATAGATTGCTGATTATGATTACCACGATGATGGTGTTGGGGTTGGCAACTGGTGGTAATGAGCAGCGGGAACAAAACAGAAAGTTAATATTTTGAAACACAGCAACCAGAATCCTCTGTCCAGTGTTCTGGGGAGATTTTTTTTAAAACCAGTCGTCTGAAGAAGAACTTTTCCCACGTAGTAGCAGCAACCTCTGGAGGAATAACTGTATCATCCTAAATCTAGCGGAAGAAATGTAGGCATTGTTATGTCTCTTTAAACAGAGCCCTTAAATAGCTAAGATGGCTATTCTGCATCGATGCAGATGGCACATTAATTTATGCCACTGATGGTCTTCTCAACCAATTAACCCCGAGAAAGAAGGTGTGATTTTTTAAAAATCTCTGGCATTAGGCAAAAGAAGACATTCCACCAGCACTGGTGCCCCTGTTGCAAAGAGTGTCTTGCCTGCATTCACATTTACACAGCCAGACATTTGTCAAGCGCCATCAGGAAAATAAAGATAAGGCCGTTAGAAGTAAATGTGTGGCTCCTCTTAAAATTTTTAGCGAGCCAAAGATTGGCAAGAAATATGTATTTAATCACAGGATAAATAAGAGCTCGCCATTTGGCAGGAATTTTATGCACACGTTCCCTTCCATTGCTCCCTCTTTCTCCGAATTAAAAATAAATAAAGGGAAAGAGAGATGAAACCTTTTACATCTCTTGGCAGAAAAATCTGCACTTTTTTTCCCAGTCTTCCTCTGCTTTATGGCATCCACTGTTCATTCCTATTGCCTCTTTATCACTGTTTTGTTAAAAGTTCATACCACAATGACCTGTAAAAGAAATTTACAGCTCCGGAGACTTCCGCACATTCTAAATAAGGATCCCATGAATGGGGAAGATTAATTAAAGACTTTAATGAATTAAAGTGTTAATGAATTAAAAATGCTCACTTGTAACAGAGGATGGTGACATTTCAGCTCACCCAGATATCCCTTGGTTGTCCGTAATTATGCAATCAGGACACGCTAATGGATGACTTTATATCTTGACCATGAAAAACCCACTTTTCGTGCATTAGCCAACGCAGACAGGCCAACTATTTCTCTAAATATTTCTAGAGTATTTCATATACAGTGTCGGGGCTTGGCCTTGCCAATAGTGTACCTTAGAGTAAAGGTTTTAAAAGTGTCTAAAGATATTAATGGTAAAGCATGGCATGTGCTGAAGAAAGGGTAATATAAGCAGACAAATGCTCACCATCTGATCCTATGAGTTCCATGACAAATTCCGTGTCCTAAACATTGCAACTAGACATGGGTGTTACATTTTGGAAGGGGACTAGTTCCAAAACAAAACACTCTAACATAGCTGGTGCTAGGAATACATGACCACTAAAATCTGCTGCACTGACAATTCAGCAGGAACCCACAGAAAATGGTTGGGAGGGCAGTTCTGGTGATTGCGTTGCCCTCCCGAGCATTTTCAGGGGGCTTCTGCTGAGCTGTCAATGGCTGGACCTCTATAAAACTGGCCCAGTTGGCACCAGGGGGACCCCCAGGTACTGACTGGGCCTGGTTTAAAGGGCTCCAGCCATTGACAGATCAGCAGGAGCCCTCAGAAAATGGTGCGGAGGGCAACACGAAACTGTCTACCCGGTAACCTGACCCTTTTCTGAGGGCTCCGGCTGAGCTGTCAATGGCTGGAGCCCTTTAAACCTGGCCCAGTCAGCACGATGGAATGAAACAATTCATTTCAATGGAAAAAACAACTGATTCATTTCATCTATAATGAAATGCTGCTTCCTCGTTTCATTTCATTTCATTTTGTTTTGCTTCGTTATGTAACAAAACAACGAAACAGCATTTCATTTTTCGTTTCCTGCCCATCCCTAGTTTGCTGCCCTGGCTGGAGGTGGGAGGAGGTCCATATAAAAGAGGACTCCTTCCTGGGCTCAAGCCTCTTGCCATGCTGGATGTTCTCCACCCACCCACCACTCTTATTAGTACTAGTGTGAGTCTGACTGTTCGCCCTTGGTGGGGCCCGATAGGAATTTTTTACCCATTCTCTAGATTGGCCTTTTGAGAGCAGATATTTTTTTCGCCCATCCCACACTGGTACTTGGTGGAGTTTAGTTGAGTTAGGCTTGCACCGTTCACACTGGGAGGTAGTGTGGAAACTGATAGGTATTTGGTGAGTCAGGAAGAAAAATACCCATCCAAGCTCAGGATGCTGTGGATCTGGAGATTACAGTGTCATGGGAAGGATTTGCTGGGATGCCTCACTGGGCATTGAGCCACCACTAGCAGGGCTTGGTGATCCAGGGTTGTGGTGATACACCAGTCTACCGGCCATGATGGCACTGTCTTATGGACCACACCAGCATGGGGTAGTGACTTGCCAATAAGCCAGTTGGTTAGAGGGGTCACGGGAGACCTCGGGGTTCCAACTAATGATCTGCACTACGTAAGACCCCTCTATGAGTTACTGTTATGAGATTTATTGCCATAAGTTAATAAAGTGTGGCCCAGTTTAAATCCCATCCTGGTGTCTCGGCTCTTCATTTTACAGTGGGTGGTCAAAAAGAGATTTTGACTAAATATTAGGAAGAATATGCTGCTGGTAATAGTGGTTAGATCACTGAAGAAGCTGCTTTTAAGGACAGTGGACTCCCCTTAGCCAGAGGTTAATACTGTAGGCATTTGTCAGAGATGTGTGGATATGGATTTCATATGTTATTGGGGTTGGACTAGATGAACTTTAGCATCACCTCCAACTCAACATTGTATGATTGCTTTATATAGCACTGTTTTCCATTTTGTTTTATACCCCATTCTTCTTTAAAGACCCCCTAGTTCTGGGCTCATTCTGAGCTCCCCGACAGAAGGAGACTTTTTCCTCCAGTGGAAACCTTGCCTTCACAAATAGCCATTAAGTTGGTTACTTCACGTCTGTTTTGTCTCTGTTAGTGTTGCACTTAGGAGCGGTACAAAAAATGTTACTTCATGTCCGTCATGCAACTACTAAAATTTGTCTCGACCACACCCCTGGAACGGGTGCGAAGTGCGACAATTCTAAACCTGGTGCTGAGGTAGGGTTTTCCCTTGTCACTCTTTGTTCCTGCTTTCTGTTCTGAGATAAGACACCGTGTATGACTGTCACACAACAAAACATTCATTTGTCCCAGAAAACTGTGTCCGTTTTTTTTTACTTTTCAGAAGCAAAATATTGAAAAATAATTTTTAAGCCCTCCCCCCCCCCAAAAAAAAAGGGAAAGGAAGCTAGACAAATTCAGTGTTTGTTACAGTACAAGTGTGTGAGGAAACATTTGTCACGAGACAAGTTATCACAACCATGGGAACACTGAAACAGGGACAAAACCATGTGATCGCGACTAACGCTGTCACGGTACAAAACTATTCACAGAACAAAGAAGGACGTGAAGTAACCACCCAAGAAATTATTATTCCTTTTGAGAGGGAGAGGCATGGAATGGCTATAATTTTCCACTACTGAGAAATTTATGCTGTACTCCCCCCCAGTTGGAGTTTTCATGTGAGATTATATTTCAGGCCTTTCCCCTTTGATGATATGATTAAAAATAAGATAATTCCTTTATGAAGCTGGGGTCTTGGGGGTAAAATACTCAGTGAACCTGTTTCATTTTCTTCCCTTCCTGAATGCCAGCTGGAGATGAATAAAAGGGGGGGGGGATCAGAGAAAGACAGAAAAATAAATGTAGAAGAGAGCAGAGCAGAAAATAAATTGTTATTTTTTTCTGACCTAGATGGCCTGGTAGATGAACACTCTCTGTTGCTTTCCACAATGAGATAGATGGTGGTGGACTGGCAACTAAGGGAAGAGTTAATTTTACAAACAAGAAGTACAAAGGCATCCTATAGTGTGTGCCCAGATGTACCACATTACCGTGTTTCCCCGAAAATAAGACAGTGTCTTATATTAATTTTTGCTCCCAAAGTGTTCTGCTTATATACCGCCCCATACCACTTCAAGTAATCTCTGGCGGTTTACAATTTTAATTACAGTGTGCAGGCTACAAAGATGTGCTGGGTCTTATTTTCAGGGGCGGCGGGGCGGCAGGGGGGCGGCGGATGATGGGGGATGGCGATGAGCATGGGGGCGGACAGCAACAGGCATGGGGGTGGGCGGCGATGGGCGCAGGGGTCAGCGGGCGGACGGCGGTGGGCAGCGGGGGGATGGACGGCGGTGGCCAGTGGTGGGGCGGCGGCGGTGGGGCAGCAGGCTGGCCAGCACCCCCTCTCCATTTTGGCACCCTAGGCAACTGCCTAGTTCACCTTAATGGAGGCACCAGCCCTGATTCTATGAGCAGAGAGTTCACAGCAGTGCTGCAGTTTAGCAACTGTGCCATGGTGCTCGTTACTGTGCTTTCTAGGTCACAACTAGTATTTTAAATTGTGTTCTGAAACAGAGTAGTAGCCAGTGAAGTTGTTGTAGGAAGGGTGTCACATGTTATCTTTCATTAACCCCACTGCTAACAGTCTTGCTGCACTGTTCTGGATCGGGTGAAGTATCTGAGTGAAATACAGAAGATGTTACAGGAATTTTGTTGGGATGTAACAACAATCATTGTTACAAACAGAGATGGGCACAAAATGAATCTTTAGTTTGTTTCATTATTCGTCATTCGTTTTGTTACTTAATGAAATCAATAACGACCCCCAGAGTGAATTTAGAACAAAAGGAACTGAACCGAAAAACATTGGTTTGATTCAAATCGTTTTGTTAATGGTGCCAATGTCTCCTACCTGGTGCTGGTCTTCGGTCTTCCTGGCTGCAGGGAAAAACTGACCGGCCCACGCTACAGCTGTAGCGTGGGCCACATGGTCGGAAGTAAAAATAAAAATAAAAATAAAAACTAAACTAAACTAAACTAAACTAAACTAAACTAAACTAAACTAAAATAAAATAAAATAAACTAAAATAAAATAAAATAAAATAAAATAAAATAAAATAAAGGCGTGCCGACCCGGCCCCAGTGGTGGCCAGGTTGGCACCCTAAAATAAAGGAAAAATATTAAAAATAAACCAAACCAAAACGAATCGCCATTTTTTCGGTTCGTGCCCATCTCTACTTACAACAATCACTGTGGCCAAACAAGACTTCTCCAGGCATGAGTACAGCCATACTATAACTCTGCATTTGCACTCCTGGCTACCAATGAGACACGAGCATCCTGCCAGGTTGTGCTCAAGGAGTACACAAAATAGAGATAGGCACAGGGTCATCTCAGTTTTTTCCAGTTCATAAGGGTGGCAGCATAGGTGGCGCTGCTCTCCTCCCTTGCCTTCTGTGGCTCAATCAGCCACTCACTGGGCTTGGCACAATGTGTTCCCGGCCCCTTCTCAACTGATCTTCCAGTTCCAGCAACAGCTCAGGCATCTCTTGGTTGATCTCCCAGTAATACAAAAAGGTGGACCAAATAAATTTGTGCTCTTGCACATTATTAGAAGATTGGCCAAAAGGCATGGAGAAAAAGAAGTGAGCTGGCCCTGGTGAGTGGTTGGATCAGCTTAAGAGGATGGGATTTGGAGCAGCAGCATCTGTGCTGCTGCCTTTACGAACCATCACAAACTGGGATGAACTGGTTCGTGCCCATATCTACATCCAAGCTGTGAACTTAATTTTTTCAGTGGGGAGTGTAACCCCAACCAGGACACACTGAATCTTATATAGCCCACTTTGACTTTTTGGCTTTTTGGCTGGCGTGGGGCAGGGGTTCCCCAATTTTTCCCTAATTGATTGATTGATTGATGCTGAGAAATGTCTCTCTGGAACCATTGTACACAATTCCAAAAAGGATCGTGGAAAAGGTTTGCCCCATCTTTACTGATGTTACAGAAGCACCAACAACTCTAATTCCCATGCAGCATTTGGGTTGCTCTCTCGTCCAAGAAAAATTGCAAGAGCCAAATTCCCTCCCTCCTTTGTCTCCCCCCTTCCATTCACTTTGTCAATTATGTTCCATCCCTGCTAAAACAAACAAAAAGAAAAAACTATTGGCAGAGGGGAAGATGGCAGGCCGATAAACAGACTAGCAGACACGGTAAGATGTGTGTAAGATAATCCTGTCTGCACTTACCATCCTATGCAGGGAGAGATGTATGTCTCTTGCATACTCCATGGAGCCCTTATCTAGGGACTCTGCTTGTGAAATATGACTACTTTTCACAATCTGTAACTTTTATTGTTCCTTTCTTTTATAGCTTTTGACAAACTCTGAAATAGTACACCAGTGACATTTTTGGTACACCCCTCCCAAAACAAAAATTAGTTTTAAAGACCAGTCAGATTCATCTATCATTGTTTTTCAAATGTCACATTGATTTTATCCTTTTTGCAATAAATGGCTACATCCCCCCCCCCAAAAAAAAAAAAAAAAAAAAAAAGGAAGAGAAAGGGGAGGAAAGGGGAGGAAAGCAAGAAAGAAATAATAGCCTGATGCTTCAAAATCAGCTGCCACTCTCTGCTAGAACAAAATAAATATAAGGGCAATTTTCTTGAAGGACAGGGAAAGAGGGAGGCGGCAGAAGTGTAGTGAAAAATAAACCTTTATCTCCTTTGTAGCAACATTAGCAACCATTCAAACTGATCACAAATTATAACTTTTTGTCTCTCCCCAACCCAACAGCAAATGTGATATAAAATGAATTATAATAGAAGCAAAGCCATTTAGCAACCTGGGGAAAGATCACTGCATTGTTTTGTGCACGATTGAAACGAACCCTGAGAAGTTTGCTGGCAAGGACCCCCACGGTCTAAATCCAGTCCTAACCTATTCGCCAGTAGGTTATACAAAGGCATTAACTAATCCTTGAGCAATCAATTTAATGGGTCATCTCTAACTGGGAGAAGTAGTCAGATTTAGGCTGAGGAGCTTCTGGGCTTGTATCTGGTGACACCAGTAAATTTTGGAAGTGAGTTCATACTTCCTCTTAAGCTAAGCTTTCTCAATGATTATGTATTATAACTAGTTTTAGTCTACAGGTAGAATCCTAGAATCATAGAATCATAGAGTTGGAAGAGACCTCAAGGGCATCCAGTCCAACCCCCTGCCATGCAGGAACCCCATCACTGTATTTCCAACAGATGGCCATCCAGCCTCTGCTTAAAAACCTCCAAAGAAAGAGACTCCACCACCCTCCTTTGTGGCAGCATCTTCCAATGCCCATCAGCTCAAACTGTCATGAAATTCTTCCTAATGTTCAAATGGAATCTGTTTTCCTGTAGTTTGAAACCATTGCCCCGAATCCTAGTCTCTGAAGCCATGGAAAACAAACCTGTTCCCTCTTCAATATAACATCCTTTCAAATATTTAAACATAGCATTTGCTATCATATCCCACCTCAGCCTTCTTTCTGAAAGGCTAAACATTCCCAGCTCCCTAATCCGTTCCTCATAAGACATTTCCTCCAGACCTTCAACCATCCTGGTCACCCTCCTCTGTACTCAATCGAGGTTGTCAACATCCTTTTTTTAAATTGAGGCACACAGAACTGGACACAGGGCTCCAGGTGGGAGGATTCAAGGTGATCTGAAATGGGGAAGCAGAAGTGTGGGGCAGCCTGTAGGAAGTGTCGTAACACTTGCTGGGTCCAAAATGCAGCAGCCACATCATTGCCCCAGAGCACACAGAGAACTCCTAGTTCCCTGAGCTCCTTGCCTTCTGAAGATGCCGGCCACAGAGGCTGGCGAAACATCGGGAATGGAAACTTCCAGAACATGACCAAACAGCTCAGAAAAGTCACAACAGCTTATCAGATGCTTGTTGTGAAAGCTTTTGAGAATACTAGGGGAACTTTGTAGTCCTTTGTAGATAGTTAGAGCTGTTTAGCAATGGAGCTGCCACAAAGGAGGGTGGTGGTGTCTCCTTCTTTGGAGGTTTTTAAGCAGATGCTGGATGGCCATCTGTTGGGAATAGAGATGGGCACGACTAGGGAAAATGACGTTTTCGAGTTGTCGTGTGTCGGAGGCAGCCCGTTTCGGCTCGTTTCCGTTTTTTGCAAAACTTCGCAAAATTAGTCGGTTTGTTTTTTCATTTTTTTTTTGTTTTCGTTAGTACTGGTTTTTTTTGGGGGGGTAGCGGGCTCCTGGAGGCACCTCTGTGGGGTGGGTGCCTCCTCTGGCCCACTATAAAGGGAAAGCGGGCTCCTGGAGGCACCCGTGGGTGCCTCCTATCCTCACCCACTAGGAAGGGGCAGCAGCAGACTCCAAGAAACCCCTCAACATGGGGGTCTCCCCTCCTCACCTGCTGCTGCAAAATGGCATGCATAACCATATATGGATGTGCATACCAGCCAGACAGTGAGACCTGGTCCATTGGTATGACCCTCCGTCAGGACTGGGTCGCACCTGCCATGTCCCACAAAGAAGGGAATCGTACTTGCGTGTAGTGCAATGCAAGTAGATCTGGCTTAGGGTTAGGGTGAGTTAGTGCAAGGGCTAGGGTTAGGCTAATGATGGGTAAGGTTACGGTGGGCTATTGGGTTGCACCTCTGGGTGCCTCTCTGACCCACTAAGAAGACAGTCTGTGACGTATGGGTAAGGAGTCAAGGATTAGGGTTAGGGGGTTAGGGGGCTAGGGCAGGTTTTAGGGGGCTTTTGGCACATCCCAGAAGTCTCAGTGGCCAAGTGGCCATGCGATTGGTGGGATGGCTCCAAAAATTTGCATGGTCGTCCACTCCCACATGGCTGGCCAGGCCACTGGGCCAGCCCATCATTGCGCACTGCGCAGGTGTAAAAAAATAAAATAAAATAAAATCAATGGAGGACAGAGGAGGAGAGGAGAGACATTTTGTTGCAAGAAAAAACCCACTGCTACTGTGAAAAATCTGGCAGTTTATAAATTTTCGCGTGTTTCTGTTGTGCTTGTGTGTTTTTGGACCACGATTTCAAAAACAATATTGCATTCGCCGCCCCATTTTGGATCCCCCGCCCGCACCGCATGGCATGGCGAGTCCGGCTGCCCAGGACGGGGGGGGGAGGCGGGACCCCCCCTCCAGACCAGAAACCCCCCCTCCGGTAGGTGCCCTGCGCCCTTAGTCAAGCAGGCATTTTTCCGCCTGCTTTTTGGCCCGGGAATGGGTGGGGGGAGAGTTTAAAAGTTTTTTCCTGTGCCGTCCGTGCCGCTTGCTTGCGCTTTAATTGCGGCGGCCGGCGGCGAGACTGGGCTTTTTGCTGGCTGCGAGCCTGCGGTGAGTCCCACCAGAGCAGCCCAGGACAGGGGATGGGGGGGGGAGGCCAGGGACCTCCAGAAACAACCCCTCTGGTAGGTGCCCTGAGGCACGGCAGGCATTTTTCCGCCTGCTTTTTGGCCGGGAACCGGGTTTTTTAACTTTTAAAAACTTTTTTTCTGTGCCGCGTGGCATCGCGCGATTGCGCGATGCAAGTAACGAGCATGACAAATCAGACCAAAATTGTTCGTTCGTCGGTTCGAGCTCGAAGTCTGGCGGAGTAATTCCCGTTACCGTTTCCATAGAGTAACGGAACCGAGTAACGGAAACGGAAACGGGAATACCGCTAAGTCGTGCCCATCTCTAGTTGGGAATCCTGTGATGGGGGTTCTTGCATGGCAGGGGGTTGGACTGGATGGCCCTTGAGGTCTCTTCCAACTCTATGATTCTATGATATTCTTGGCAGGACCCATTTCCCTGAGATCATTTCCTCTTATCTCAAGTCCATATTCCAGTAATTTCTAAGCTGCCTTTCTGCTGGAGCTGTCAAGGCCCTTCCCCAATTTTCTCCACCGTGCTACACTTTGATTCCTTTCCTAATCTGTCACAGAGCAGCTCTTATCCAAGTGTCACCTAACCACAAGCTGCACATGATTGAGCGTCCAGGCGGCAGCCAACACACTGCTCCCAACAATGTGGGGAAAATATTAACTTGATAGATAACAGTTTTATTTTGGACTGTCTTAATCACCCTGCACCTGGTTGGCGCTTGATATGAACAGATAAGTAGTGCCAGGAGACAGAGAGAACTTGATGGGTGCCATTTTTTTATATTTGTTTGTTTATAATATTTAGAGCATGCTTCCCTGTCTTTTCCTACTTGTTCTGTTCCCTGTTAATCTGCTGTCAGAGATGAAAACAAAGACTGCATGCATGGAATAAACATGCATCTAGGTCCGTTGAATAATATTTCAGCAGCACTGTTATTGCCATTACTAATGCGAATACTAACAGCGCTAAACTATTTCCTAAAAAGAAGTCAGGGTTTGACCTTAAGACGGTGTCCTTTTCATTGGGTGGGGGGGAGGGGAGGTAAATTACACTTGCTAGACACAAATCTCCTTGTAAATGAGGCCTAATTACTCTGTGATTATATGGCTATTGCTGCACATTGTCAACAAAACCATTATTCTGGGGTCCAATCAGTTCTGACGTGCAGGGCACAATGATTAGCAAAAGAAAGACCCTGAGCTAAGAGACTCATGGGAAGCTTTTTCAACATATCCAAAGGGAAATTAGTTCGTGTGATAGGAACCAAATGGTGACAAGATGTATGACAGCAGTGAAAAAGGCAATGGTACCTAGGAATGGAGACTCAATCTGAGGAATTTTCCATCAAGTCAGACTTAAGTTGCACCAGTGACTTAACTCAGACTCAAGCCCCCCCCCAAAAAAAAATGATTTGGACTCAACTCACAACTCAGAAGCCAGCCGCCCCTGCCTTTTTGTAGGGTTGGGAAGAATTTGCTTTTAATAGGGACTTGGACTTGAGACTTGCAACCAAAGAGTCAGGCTTGCACTTGGGACTCAGACACAGAGACTTGCCAACATCCCTGGAAACACGATATGAGTTTTATTTGATTGTGAACAAAAATTAAACAACTGGCAGCAGAGTCAATAACCCCACATTTCTTGATGGTGCCACAACACTCCTCAGTTGCTACATGTCCTATTCCGTTTAACAGACCTCCGTGTAAGATTAAACATTGCACATCAAAAGAAGATGCATACCAGGAAGAACTTCTTAACTGTTAGAGCAGTATGATGACAGAACTGATTACCACAGCTGGTGAACATACCAATGCCAGAAATTTTCAAGAGAAAATTGGAAAACCATCTCTCAGGATTCCTGCATTGAGCAGGGAGATGGATTCTGTGGCCTCACTGGCCTTTCCTACTCAGTTATTCTGTTACCCTATAATGAAATACTGTATATGCTCGAATATAAGCCTAGTTTTTCAGCCCTAATTTTGGGCTGAAAAAAGGGGCCCTCGACTTATATGCGGGTCAATACTTTTAGCCACTGAGGCAGGCACTTGGGTAGGTGGCTAAAAGTCATTTTAAACAGCACACACCACTCCCCCAGCTCACAAAGGAGGAGCTGCCAGGCCCTGGTGTATTTCCCACCCTAGACTTATACTCGAGTAGAGATGGGCACGAAATGAGCAATTTTTCGTTTTCATTTTTGTTTTTTTCATTTTGTTACGTAACGAAAATGAAAACGAAAAATTTTTCAAACCAAAATGAAATGAAAACAAAAATGAAAAATTTTGCCATGTTTTTCATTTTCGTTGCGGCAAGTACATTGAACTGAAAAGAATGCTAATGAAACAGCAATTTTTTGTTTTTGTTTTTGTTTTTTCATTTAGCTACATAACAAAAATGAAAACAAAAAAATTACAAAAAACCAACGAAAACCGAAAATGAATGGACCCCCTAAATGACGAACGACAAACGAAACACCATTTTTTTTGAGTCGTGCCCATCTCTATACTCGAGTCAAAACATTTCCCCAGTTTTGGGGGGTTAAATTAGGGGCCTCAACTTATACTTGGGTCAACTTATACTCGAGTATATATGGTATGTGAGTGCCCTGGGGCATGATTTATGCAGACACTGTCACTGAGCAATCAGACTTGCAATTGCTGCCCATGCATACCTGCCAATGACCAATCACAAAACGTAGCCAGTGGGCTTGCAAACCACAGGGCACCTTGATGTCTTTGGCACTTAAGGAATTCCTTTTTATAATAGCATGCAGTCCGTAACACATGCACATACTTTGGTATTAGTCTTTGACAGAACTTAACAAGGAGTTAAGCTCCAAAAGTATGGCAACAGACTTTTTCTAAACATTCCTCTGTATGGATATTTAGTAGGAAGGAAGTCATGGGGTTTTGTGGGAGCTGTGGGTATACTTATAACACACACACACAATATGTTTGCACTGAAAGCCCTCATTATGGCTGCACTATACCAAAAGAAAAATAACCCTGGCAATTCCTTTCCCTTTCAATCTCTCAAGAAAAGAAAATCAAAAGTAGACTATGGGGTGATATCTTCATAGGCTGCTAGTAGAAAAATAAAAAAAAAAGTTTGCTGAGCTTTCGAGAACACAAGTCCTCTTTTTCAAAGCAGGTATAGAAGTCCAAACATGGTAAGGGATGTCATTTGCCAGGAGAGAGTTCTTAAAAGTTCACTTGGCAAGATGGATGCCAGGCTTCTTCTTAGAAGGCACAGGGCAGCATGGTCCAATGGGGCTGGATAAAGAGTGGCATGGTGTGGGCACCTCCCTCTTGCTTACATCCATCATCTCTCTATTGGCACTTTGAAGCACAGAGCTCCTGGTTGGCCAGAGATGGGTTAGAAGGAGGAGGTTAATGCAAAAACACATGCTCTCCACTGAGGGAGGGGGGAGAATTATAAAAAAAAAATATCCCACTAGGTAGATCCAATTAAGACCCAATTGAAGGGAAAATGATATCACAGTACCTAGTGTTAATGTCCTGTTGCTGTATATGTTCATGGTGGAGGCGGATTATTCCATTGCAGTAAAAAGAGGTTTGCAGGCCTGCAGCCATTAAAACAAACAAAATCAAAGCTAGACTATGGGTGACACCTTCATAGGCTCGCAAGCCCTCTTGCTCTCGAAAGCTTTTTTTAATTTTTTCTACTAGCAGCCTATGAAGATACCATCCATAGTCAAGAAAAGAAGTCCAGTTGCCATGACTCAACTTTCACACCTGACATTCCCTTTGTGTTTGGATAAGAAATAGATTAACTGGTGAAGACAAGAGTCAACATCTGGGATTTTCTCTTGCTTGGTTTCTCTATGTGGATGCTAGAAAGCACAAGAGGGTATCTTGTAGACTATCTTGACTGCTGCCATAGGTTTTCTCCATATTCTGAGTGCCCTTTGCTATGTCAAGTTTGGCATCCTTTTTCCTGCTGACAACATAGTCTCAATTTTGAGTCCTTCATTTATCCACAACCTTCCATTCTTGTTGCTTCCTTTGTAATTTCTGGGTAAATTCAGATCCCTCCAGCCAGATATGTAGGTTTTGTTCCTCTTCCTGTGTCCCCACCCTTCCACACTCTGTTGCTTCTGTCTGCGGTGAGGGGAGGGAGAAAAAAAGGGAGAAAAAAATGTAGGGTCACCTCCACTGACCTCCATCTGTCATCGGAGCATCCTCATAGGGAATCCTGTCTGTTAAACGGGTGGCGGGGACAACAAAAACAAACAGAAGGTGAGGCGATCCCAGCATCCACAGCTTTACAATCCACATCAGAAATTTTTTTTACCTCCAGAGGCCAGGTACTTGTAAAGTGTGCTGGGGCACATTTAAGTGGGCGTGGGCGTACTTTATTTTTTTAAAAGTCCACTGCTGGTGGGAAAACAATTTTATGCTCCGGATCTGCAAGTGTTTTGCAGCGGATTTTAGGGGTTGTGTAAAGGGCTCTATGAGTAAATGGATGAACAGGCAGTTCTATTTCATTCACCCTTTTGTCTCACGTGTTCTCCCATGATTACTTGAATTAGGCTGTTGCATCTTCTTGATGTGCTAGGTAACTTTATGGAGAGACAGGGAAAGTTAATGGTATGGACTGCAATTTCCAGAACCTTCCATCCAGTGGTCATGAGAATTAGAGGATGCTGGAATTGCAATCCCAAAACATAAATCTTCATGCTTTGACTTGAGTTTCCATAGCTTCTGGCAGACTTCCTCACACCCCACCCTTCTTCTGGCTGTATGAAACACATTTCTTAAGTACGAAGGCTGTTTCCTAAGGCACTTTTTGTTTTATTGGAAGGATAGTGCCAACCGTAAAATCATAATCAAAATGTTAATTCGCATATCAAAGCCTCATGAAATACAGGCAGTTGGGATTTGGGTCTTTGATACAAGGCAAGTGGAGAATTAACTGCTTATCTTCTGCTCATCAGCCAAAGAGTGAACTGCAGGGTCTTTTCAAAAGATGACATTTTTTAAAATGTCAGAGATTTTGACCTTTATGCTGAAAAAATATCATTACAGGCCGGGATAAGCAAGCAACTGGCAACCGGGGAGTTAAATCCAACTGCTCTGGGCCTTCTCTTCAAGATAATTCTAGATGTGAAGGGCATTTTCTCCTTATTATGTACTTATTCAGACCATTCAAAGACATGGCAAAAAGGATGTTAACTCTCAGTTGGCTTAACTTAGTGTATGTGTGTTCCTGTTTCTTTTAGGGGAAAGGATATAACTCAGTGACATAGCAACTAATATGCCCAAGAAAGCTGTCACCACTAGAGATGGGCACGACTCAGCGAAATTTTTGTTTTCATTTTTGTTTTTTCATTTCGTTACGGAACGAAAATGAAAACAAACATTTTTCAAAAACAAAATGGAAACGGAAACGAAACGAAAAATTTTGCTGTGTTTTTTGTTTTCGTTGCGGCAAATGCATTGAACTGAAAAGAATGCTAACAAAACAGCAATTTTTCGTTTTTGTTTTCATTTTTTCATTTCGTTATGTAACGAAAACAAAAACAAAAAATTTGCGAAAAACCCAGCGAAAACAAAAATGAACCGAAACGGACCCCTAAACGACCAAACGACAAACGAAACACCATTTTTTTGAGTCGTGCCCATCTCTAGTCACCACCACCACCACCACCACCACCACCATGTTCCAGTGGAAAGTTTGAGCATCTTCTATGACAGTGGTTCCCTACTTTGTATCTCTAGATACTCTTGGACTACAGTGCCCAGAAATCCTGCCCTGCAGAGCTAGTGCTGAAGGCTTCTGGAAGTTTTATTGAAAGAACATTTAGGGAACCAAGGTTGGCAAACACTGTTGTATGATGTAGGACAGTGGTGGTGAACCTTCAGCAATCCAGATGTTTTGGACCACCACTCCCAGAATTCCAAGCCTGTATTGCCAATGACAAAGGACTGTGGGAGTTGTGGTCCAAAACATCTGGAGTGCCAAAGATTCGCCACCACTGATATAGGAGATTCTGGATCTCTGGCCTATTACTGCTCTCTCCCTCGCTACTATGCTTCTGAGAAATCTTGAACTGAAGTGTCTTTCACAATCACCTCAGCCAGGTTCTCTCATTTCCAAGGAATCATACAATGATTGAGTTGGAAGGGTCCTAGAAGCCATTAAGCCAAAACCCTTGTCTTTGGATTCTGTGCAAGGACCTTGAGGCTTTTATCTTTGCTCTCTCTCTCTCTCTCTCTCTCTCTCTCTCTCTCTCTCTCTCTCTCTCTTATATAGGTCTTGGAGGAGGACAATTCTATTTACTAACCCCATTGATTATTTCTTTTGTTGCTGAGAACAGACTCCCACCCCTGTCGTCCATATGTTCTATTTCAGAGGAGCCATCAACCCTCATGGTGGCTTTTTTGCAGAAAGGAAGAGCCTGGGAAACTACATTGGGTTACAGGAACTGTATTCACTTGTTGATGGATTCCAGCATCTGAACACAACCCTAAAGTCTTTTGAATTCTACATTTTCTGAGAATGAATAGGTAAATCATATTTACACAGCAACGAGAGAAACACAGCCAGTCTCCAACACAGAAGTAAACTCTTCTTATTTGTTTTCTTTGTTTCCCAATATTTCCAACAGCTTTATTTTTATTTTTTTAAATGGCAGGAGTGTGTTAAAACCAGAATTGAAACACACATTTCAGAAACTGGGAGATGACCAGAACGCTGAGCAATTAATAAAAATGAAGCTGAGGAAAAAGAATGCCAGAAAATCCCAGAAGTAGAAAAGACATCCACTGTTAATATATGTAATATTTTCAATTTTCTTTCTCTGTGTTTCTGTCAAATCTTCAACCTCCGTTGTCTCTATTGAGTGGAATATGTCATGAATCAATTCTGTCCAATGATGCAGACCAATTACTGAGCTGTTGGGTTTCAGTTTTATTTATTCCTCTTTTGTTGTTATCATTCATTTTAGCTTTCAGCTGAAATCTTCCATAAATGTTCTTTTTAAATTCTGGGGAAATGAAAGGTCTTTATCTAGCATGTAAAAGGTATCGGTGAAGTAGATGTTCCCAAAGCAGGATGTCAAATCTAAGAAGGCTGGCAGTGGTTATGGCCAACCTCACCTGGAACAAAGAGTACATGGGGAAGCAGACCCCCTGTCTTATTCTAATCCATGGACAAGGCTCTGCTACATTGTCCATATCCATTGTGCAAGGTGTCTCGTGCCTGAGCGAAGGAGAATATTGCCACCACCTGAACTTTCCTCACCTGATCTCTTACCCTGAGAACACTTTCAGACTGAGAGACCAAGTCAGTGTAGTCATTAAGGACTTGTGTTTTTAATGGTCCCTATGGCTCTCTAGAAATGCTCAAATGATTCCTTGCTCTGAATAAAAGAGTGAGTGTTCCAACTAGCCTGATCTAGACTATCTACCTCTAGTGCAAGAGGGAGCAATGATACCTGTAAAGCCTTTTGGGGGTTGAAAAGCTGAGGAACGATCAGATAGAGAGCTGCATTACTGTTGCCACAGAGGCCCTTATTCCCGGTGTCTTACAGCTGGGAGAGATGAGGTACAATACAATTTCTTACTGCAACACACACTCATATATGGGAACAAGGAGGGGACAAGGACAAGGTGGGCCAAACCTCTAAAATGTTGTGGTGATACACCTCTCATCCCATTGCCCAAACTGCAGAGCCACATGACTTAGGTCCAACCTATATAGAATCATAGAATCATAGAGATGGAAGAGACCTCAAGGGCCATCCAGTCCAACCCCCCTGCCATGCAGGAACCCCCATCACAGGACACCCGACAGATGGCCATCCAGCCTCTGCTTCAAAACCTCCAAAGAAGGAGACTCCACCAGCCTCCTTTGTGGCAGCATCTTCCACTGCCAAACAGCTCTAACTGTTCAAAATATTGTATGAAATATTGTATCTCGCTATGTGCACCTCCTCAACTTTTAAGCTCTTTAAGTGAACCCAGTGTTTCTGCCCCATTTTTCTGGCATTTTGCAATGTCTTCTTCTTCTTCTTCTTCTTCTTCTTCTTCTTCTTCTTCTTCTTC